>JANRMT010062803.1:4386475-4409286 GCA_026402145.1 Polypterus bichir lapradei | reverse complement strand
ATTATTATTATTATTATTATTATTATTATTATTATTATTATTATTATGCTACAAGATATTTGAATAAAAAAGGATCGTGGAAATCATTTTTAATATAGATATCAATGTCTGATCATTATACCATACCATTCTCAAATCTGATTAATCTGGGGAGTGGAGCCTATTTGAGTAGCGCTGACCACAAAACAGGAAGCAGCTGTGTACAGGGCGTGAGTATATTGCAGGACCCAGTCACATACATACTCACCACTTTGGCATCATCAAGTAACCAAACCCATAAACTGTTGGAGATGTGACTGCAAAACATGAGTACTAGGAGGAAATCTCACACAGAACAAGCAAACTCCATGTGGGAAATGACTGAGTATTAGATTGGAGCAGACAACAGATCTGCAAAGCACCAATGTAGCGCACTGAACTACTTTGAGCTCTCAGATTATTACATCACACAAAATTAGAAAATAAATTAGCTTTCCAAGTAGAACTGGTTCCTGCTTAGCACCAGTAGATGCCATGAATAGTCTTTGGTTGTCCATGTTGATATTTCAGATGCAGCAGATTTAAATAATTGGTAGTAAGAGGAATAGTTTTAAAACTACTAGACTTGTCATTTTTAGTGCTGTAATAAGCAGAATTCAAATAATTTAGAAAAATTCAGCCTAATTTAATGGTCTGCAAAGTCAGTCCTGGAGGGCTGTAGGGGCTACAGATGTTCGTTCCAACATGACTACTTAAATAAAAACCAGTCTTTGCCAATAACAACTCTTATTTAACTTGACAGCTTCAGTATTTACTGCTTTCATTTTGAGATGTCAGGTCATTCTTATATTGCACATTTTTACAGTTGTGCTTGAAAGTTTGTGAACCCTTTAGAATTTTCTATATTTCTGCATACATACTGTATGACTTAAAACATTATCAGATTTTCACTCAAGTCCTAAAAGTAGATAAAGAGAATCCAGTTAAACAAATGAGACAAAAATATTATACTTGGTCATTTATTTATTAAGGAAAGTGATCGAATATTACATATTTGTAAGTGAATTATCTGTTTAGGACTAGAATAGAGATTAAGAGTGGAGAATCATAACAGGCAAGACAACTAGAATGAAATATATAAATGTTGCTTGAGCAATAATGGCTTTAACAGCAATAATTGACTTCTCATTAAGAAACTGGGTTGGGACAAAAACCTGCAGCAGCAGCAGCCCTCAAGAACTGACTTTGCAGACCCCTGGTCCAGTGGCTGAGGAGCTGGTCTCTAAAGCCCACTGTTGCATCAGACATCGTCCCTCTGGCTCTCTGAAGCTGCCTTAAACTAATTCTCTCTGCTTCAGTTATGTTTTTATATTAAGGTGTTAATATAAATTCAAACTTAATCAAAACTGGCCAAAAAAAAAATTACTTCTTATTATTTTAGTTTTATCTATGCATTAAAAAATAATACAATACAATGCAAGTTGGTCTAGTATAACTTTTTTTACTCATTCATATGTTCTATATTGTATATTTGACTGCATAATCTGCTACCTTGTTTTTTAAATTTATTTCTATTCACTTCGTTTTTATTTCCATACTCCCTTTGTTTCTCATAGGATTCCCACTAATGTTTCTACATCCTCTCTTTTTAGTAGTGTATCTTTCAATTCTCCAGGCTTGAAAAGTGCTAATTTCAGATCTTTCTTCAGGATAGTCCCAGCTTTCCCTGTCATTAAGAAAAACACAGACATTGTGTCTATGTGGGCTAAATTACCTTCATTTGAGATTGTATGTTACCCCTGGGTCTTGTGGATGATTAGCCCTCCTTGTTTAGCTATAAACTTTCGTCTATTAGTGGAAGAAAATGGGAACAAGACATGGATACAAGTGCATCCTAAACTCTACTACAGAAAGCATGTTTGGAAACTGTATAAATAATTCCAGGAGACTTACAGTTTTTAACTCAGACTTTGCTTTCAGTTTTTCAGGTGTACACATGGTTCTTTGTATTGTCACAGACTTGGGGAACATTGGGATATCCCTTGGAATGCAAAGATGAAAAAGGCAACTCTAATCGCTGCGTCTCCATCCCTCTGGACAAACTGTTGGACCGGGTCATCCAGCATGTTGAGCTCATTTCACGTGTCTCTGAGGAATGCTGCTCCCTCTTTGTGAGTAGTCTACCCCTTCATCAACAAATCTTTATGCAGATGTGTGTACAGCTCTAAGTCCAGCCTGTTTTTTTTAGTGTCTGATATTCTAGGTTCAGAAGTGAGGGTGAGAGATATTTTGTTTCAAACCACTTGCACATGTGATGCAAGTAGGAGGTGACAGAGATGCTTAAACCTCTAGGAAGGAAGGACACTGCTCTTCCAGCACCCACAGGGACTTTTCTTTTAGACAAAATGAGGACACTCTTATCCATTCATAGTTTTCTTTTTATTGCATTAACTTGAATTTTATAAAGTGTGGGAAAGCAGCTGATAAGTATGGAAGCTTATGCCTGCCACTCAAAAAAAAAATGATTGCATCATGTTGCAAAAGTATCACATTGTTTCACAATAACTGTTACAATATTTTGCAAAAGAATTGCATAAATACTTTTTGCACTATTCTGCAAAGATATTGCACGCTACGCTTGGTAACATGCACGTGTATGCTCCAGTCATCTACAGGGTGGTCCAGATCTAATTATGCAGATCCAGATCATCTGGATGACTTTGATTTATGCGGGGACGATTCCAGTTCGGCGCCAAGACGATTCTTCATGTCGTCAATTTGCACACTTCCCGATGGTCCAGGACTTTTCAGGTGATTTTCTATGTAATAAACTTAATAAGTTATAGCGTAATGAAAATTGCATAATTAGATCTGGATCACCCTATAGTGACTGATAGCAACAAAGAGGTTATGCACATGCATATTGTGCAATCAAATGATAAGAACTGAACAGAAATACATTTAATCCTAAATGTGCTGAGGAGTTAATTTAATCCATCCAGACTGGGGCCACAGGGAGCCAGCAATTAACAACACTGAGTATAAGCAAAGAAGCAAAAGTGGTGGATGTTATGCCTGTCCTCTGCTGGGCCCAATTGCACAGCCAATCAGAAATGAACGTGCTGTGTGCAATCCAGTAACAGAAGCCTATAAATAAAGTACCAGTATAGTTTTAATCCAGTTGTTTACTACAGACATTTTGAAACAGTGTGATCAGGTAGCAAACTGGCAGTTTTCATGCCTTGAATCTTGAGCTTGGGTTGGGGATGAAAAAAGGGAATGGGTGTTATTTACTGCACAACACGTGAGGAACTAGGCAGATTTTGTGAAGAAATATTAAAGACACTTTTCCAGTATTCAGTGTTAATACAGGTAATTATACACAGTCACATTCACTGAGACCAATCAATCCACAAACAGACCTTGTCACTGTGAGGCTGGCTTTAGTTCTGCACAACCATTCAGCCTATGTTAAAACCTCTGTTCTAAACTTTAACCTTATTAAAACTAAATGTATATCTACACACACTAAATGTATACCTTACCTGCATAAATATGTAAGTCTTGTTCAGTTCTTGTCACTTGTTTGCAAGCTACATGCAGAATTAACTATTTCCTAGAAAAGCTGCCACTAGACGATTCAAGCATGCGTGTGCACAGCATTAATGGCAGCAGCAGGTAAAATCTAATGCAATACGTTTGTGAAATAACACAATTCCTTTGCAAAATAATGCAATATTTTTTTTTTGAGGGGTGGGAATACGCTTCCATAGACAGGAATCCTGTTTACACTCTTGTCAAATAATTGCTTGCTGCTTTACACCAGTTATTGACAGGGTAGTCTCAATCCACCAAACTGAACAGATGAAGAAAATGAATGTGAAATGTATGTCGGCAAACAGAAAAGAACCTACATACTTGACAGGGAAGACACCTCAAACAAGAATAAATGCAAAGTGCAGTAAAGAGACCATAATGCCAGTTTGTGCTTCCACATTTCTGTCTTTATGTGCCAGCTTTACTGTTTAGATAAGCATGGCCGTTACGTCTGTATTAGTCAAATTCTGCTCGTACATCAGTGTGTTGTTGATCTGAATCCAAATGTTGCTTGCGAGGCAAAAATAAATAAATAAAAAATAAATAAATTCCTCTATTCCAGCGTTTTACTGCTTTAGTAAGTTTACCTCTCTGTCTGTGTGCGTGTGTGTCATATCACAAATTATGTGATTTGTTCAGGCTGTTCATCTAGTATTCAATTTAATATTTTACTCTGGTGTATTGTCTTTTGTTCTTTTTAATGCTTTGTATCTCCTTTATTTATCTGTTTAGTGCTCTTTGCAGAAATATTTGTACCCAATGTTACATATACCCTGCTATTTAAATAAGCACCTTGAGCATGGGAAAGGCACTATATAAATAAAATGTATTATTATTATTATTATTATTATTATTATTATTATTATTATTATTATTATTGTAGTTGTTGTTATTATTTTGTATACCCAGTACCTCCATGTCAATCAGATACTGCAAATGTATATTCCACATACTAGCAAACCACTGCTTGGTGTGCATTGTTCACGTTACACCTTACATTATGCACTAAAGCATGTATTCATGTAGAATGAACTGTATACTAGTGAATGTGTCATAAAACAGTGAGTGCTGATGTGAATCTTAGCACAGAAACATTAATCTGCATTAAATCGCCTTGGCTGCTGTTTGCAATGTGCACAGCTCACAATAGTCAGTCAGTAGTCAGTAGTAATCACACTACAACAAAAACAATATTTATTTAAATAGCACATTTTTATACAAGTAGCTCAGAGGTGTTGAACTCTGTTCCTAGAGGGCCACAGTGGTTGGAGGTTTTCATTCTAACCTTTTTACTAATAAGTGACCAGTTTTCACTACTAATTAACTTCTTTTCCCTTCATTTTAATAGCCCCATTTTTAAGGATTCAGTCCTCTGAATTTATTCCTTTCTTCATTAAATGGCAGCCAAACAGAAATGAGATGTGAAACGAACCAACAGATGACCAGATAAATTGAGATTTCAAACTCCGACCAACCTCTTAATGAGAAGTTGATTCTTGCCGTTAATTAAACCCGTTATTTGATTCCATGGCTTGTCGCTGCTCTCATTCTGCCACAGCAGACATTTCCAAAACTGATGATTTTTCTGTTTTTTCTAAGAACACCATCAAAATATTTTGGTGACTGGAGAGATCAACCTTACTGAGACCTTCACCTTTCTTTATTTTCAGATATTGTGTGATGGGCACAGGGGAGCTGGTCATGTGGTGGCTTGTTTTGTGTCTCATTATTATTTGGCTGCTAATTAAGGAAAAAGAGAAAAACAAGGGGCCTGAGTCAAGTTAATTAAAATGAAGGCAAAACAAGTTAATTAGCAACAACAACTAGTCACTAATGAAGAAGATGGTTAGAATGAAAACTTGCAGCCACTGCGGCCCTACAGGACCGGACTCCAACACCCGTGATGTAGCTCAAAGTGCTTAACAGGATGAAGAAAGAGAAAAAAGGCAAAATATAAAAAATACAATTATGCAATACTAATTAACATAGAATAAAAGTAAGGTCTGATGGCCAGGGAGGACAGAAAAAAACAAAAAAAAATACTACAACACTACAATAATAAACTGTGGAAGAAGTGATGGTTTTTCAAAAATAACACCTCTACAATTTTGGAACCACATCCGCTACCTTGACTAACTCTGTGGAATTACCTGACACCTCTGCAATATACGACTCTAGAATCGGCATGCTTTATGGAACTCTGATCTGATACCTCATTTTCTGAACTTGATTATTCCAAAACAGGATTAGACAAATTGAAGCTATTTAAGTAGCATCGAGTGCAAGACAGGAAATAACTGTGATGTAAATGAAATTCCATTGCATCACAGGGCACATTTATTTTCACACCCACAATCAAGTCCAGGGTTAATAACACTGGTCAACCTAAAATATTTGTCTGGGATCTGGAAAGAAAGCTGGAGTCCCAGGAGAAATGCTTCACATGTGCAGAACATGCAAACTGCAGACAGACAGTGACAAGGCTGGCATTCCAGCACTGCTCCTTGTGGCAGTCAGGCAGCAGCACTAATCTAAATGCCACTTTTTAAGGCTGTATTTACTGTCTGTTTATTTATTTCGGAGTAATAAAGATCATAACTAAATATTTAAAACAACTAGGACTTCATAAATACCTTTGTATCTTATCACAAAAGACTTTCTTATACTTGATTAGCTTGCTCTATTATAACATTAATTAAAATCCTTACTTTTCTGTTAGTAAGTATCCATCCATATCCATTTTCCAACCCGCTGAATCCGAACACAGGGGCATGGGGGTCTGCTGGAGCCAATCCCAGCCAACACAGGGCACAAGGCAGGAACCAATACCGGGCAGGGTGCCAACCCACCGCAGGACACACACAAACACACCAAGCCCAATTTAGAATTGCCAGTCCACCTAACCTGCATGTCTTTGGACTGTGGGAGGAAACCCACACAGACACAGGGAGAACATGCAAACTCCACGCAGGGAGGACCCGGGAAGCGAACCTAACTGCAGGCAGCAGTGCTACCACTGTGCCACCATGCCGCCCTGTTAGTAAGCATTCAACATAATTTTTCCTGATGAAAACAAAAATGCACTTTTTACTTATATCCCTTTTTGGTTATACCCATGTATTATGTCTTTCTTCTTTGTGTTATTATTTTTTTATTATTATTAATTCAGATTAAATTTAAATCAATTTTATTTTTGTCATGATTTTACTACCCAACTTGGGTTCAGTAAATGGATGGTACAGCGTTATTATTATTTTTGACAACACAAAATTGTTGAAAAGTTAGCTTTTTATAGTTATCCTGTTAAATTTAATTTCCATGTCATGCTGTCGCCACACTGAAACTAATTTTGCATGAGACATCTGATCCAACAAAGTGAAAAGCTGCGATAAAATTAATTAGCCTGCAAAAATGAAAAGGTTTGCACGGCACAGGAACATCTTCACAGAAGAGGATTAAAGAGCTTGAGGGGAAAAAAAATGTTCAGTTATAAAAAAAGCAATCGCTGTTTTGATTAGATGTGCAAGCTTGATGGTGGGGAGGTCGTAGACCTCCGGTGGAAACGGCAGAAATTTGGAGAAGCTGGGTTTTAGTGGGTTTACTTTTTTTTTTCTTCTTCTTCTTTTTTTCTTAGTCTCGCCTAAGGCTTCCCTGTCTGTAACATGTACTGTATGGCAGGTGCCGCTCCTGACTTCACCAGCAAACAACAGACCTGATTAATTAAAAGAGTTAAAACAATCAATTGTTTTCATCAAAGCCATGCACCTATGCACTGAGTGGTCTTGTACCAGTCGCTGTTATAATTATTAATAATTTCTGTTTAAATTCTGAGACACCTACACTAATGCAAACCATTATGCATACTAATTAGAAAAATTCAAGCCAAAAACTCCAGCACATATTCTTCTGTTTTTTCAAATGAGTGCTTTGAAGAATTTCTGCCACATTTGCCTTAGGCCAGTTTTCTCCAAGACACCTCTGGTTTCCGGTATCTGTCACTTTAAATCAGCAAAATGTTTCTTACTCTGTAACTTCATTTTTTTATTTTATTTTTTTACAGGAGGAGATGCTTGTCCCCTTTCCCCTCCTGTCTAAGACGAGCAGGGGAGTTAACATCTGCATCACTAAAGCCATTCCTGTCCCAGGTTCCAAAAGTGAAATACAGCAAATTTCGGTAAGCATTAGTTGTTTATGAAGACATATAAACAAACATGAATAATATTACGTTGTGTTTATAACTAATTTTTTATCCATTCCCATCTCTCATGTCCTCATCTGCGTTTCCTGGTGAGGGCTGTTGTGGCAGCAGGCCAAGCAGGTCAGCCCATCCCTCTCTGTCCCCAGCTACAGATTTCAGCTCTTCACAGTGAATTCCCAGGTGTTCCCAAACCAGCCAAGAGATAGAATCCCTCCAGTGGGTCCTAGGTCTTCCACCAGGTGTTTGCTCAGTGGGAGCTGCTAGGAGCAGCTCCAGGAGGTCATTTTTATGACATGCCCAGACCACCTCAACTGGCTTTTCTTGATCTGCAGTTGCAGAAACTCTAAACTGAGGCTCTCCAGAATCGCTAAGCTTCTCGCCCTATCACAGAGTGTCAGCAAAGTCACCCTCCAAAGAAACCTAATTTCATGCCGCTTACCCGCAATTTCATTCTTTCAGTCATTACCCACAGCTAATGACCATAGGTGAGGACAGTGATGTAGACTGACTAGTAAACCAAGAGCTTTGTTACTGCTGAAGTGGCGACATCTAAGGAACTGTGAAAGTGACAGAGAGTTTTTAGTATGCCAGAGATAGAAGACGCTAACTGTGTGAGTCAGTTGGCTTGTAATGGACAAGGTATTAAGTTCTGCAAAACTGATAGAAAGACTGAAATTGATAGAGCTGTAATAAAAATGTCGACTGTAAATATAAGAGATGGATGGATAGTTTTACCATCATTAAAATGAATTCCTGGCTTCTAGACCAAGAGGCAGCACCAACACAATCATTGATATATCTTTTGTAAAGGTCCAGTATAAAGCCTATATGGAAAGAAAAAAACTTTTCCACTCAGCTGACAAAGATGTTGATGTGTCTAGGTTCCAATCTAGTACCCTCTGCAGCTCCACTGCCTTGGTCAAAAAAGTTGTTATCAAAAGAGAAAGCACTGAGAATAAGAAACCCGTCTGCTAGTCTGATGAGGGTGTTTGTGGCAGGATCCTGGACTGGACGTCTGTTGAATGCTTGACTGAGGGCATTGAGACCTTTATCATGAGGAAAGGCTATGTGCAGAGAGGTGATGTCCACGGTAAAGATAAAGTAGTCAAGACTGTGAAACCTAATACTGTCAAACAACTGGAGCGCATGATTAATATCTTTTAAATACTGTTGTATAAGGGGACCTCTTCAATCAGTGGTCTCATTACACTTTCACACTGGGTTCCTCTTAATGCAGACGTTTTTATCGGGTTCCACTTGGAGTAGGTGATTCAAAGTCTACTCCTGGCCTGACTGAGGGCCTTGTTTACAATATGGTGGTGTATGATGGGTTCTGAGTTGCATAAATGAAATTAATAAATAGTTCTTTTTAAGAGCACACTTTATTACTGAAGTCATAGAAGCAGATTTAGAGTGTACCAGCAACATATTAAAGCAGAAAAAAAATAATCTTCATTAAAAGCAACTCTTTTTCAGTCTTCTCAGGCTTAATAAAATTCAAAAAACATGTTCTCAGAGATGGACATAGGTGTCACTTTCGAGACTGAGCAGAAAGTTAGAAGTCCTGTAGTCGGGGAAAGCTAAGGCACTAATGAGAGAGACACTTTCAGTGACATTTCTTACTGTAGTTGTGAGTTAAGGCAGCTAATCCCATATCGCTCTGATTGCTACTTTTAAGAAAGTGTGTTTTCTTTGCAACTAAACCCTGTGCAAAAAGCGAAGGTTTAGCGTATTCCATTCCATACTTCACTATATACAGTATAAAATCCATATAAATGTATTTATTGTGGAAAATAACGGGGCCATACTGCTCCCTGAACCCGGACAAAGACAGGCAGACCACACAAGTGAAAAAGCAGCATACTTTGCCCTTTTTAGCACACAGTGCACAAGTCACTAAATAAGTTCAGTCCCTTCCATCTTGTTCTTTCTTTCTCTTCTTTCTTTTTCTCTCTCTCTTTCTCTTTTTTACTTCCTCCACTCCTCCCAGCAAGCTTTGTCCACCTTCCACCCGACTCTGGCTCCTTGAATGCAGTGAGGCGACCTTCTTTATAGTACTCCAGGTGCACTCTAATCGTCTTCCGGTAGCACTCCCGAGTGTGGCGGAAGTGCTTCACTCCAGGGCTCCTGGACTGCCCAGGCCACGGGTCCCAACAGGTTTGAGTTTCCAGGAGGGTTGCCCACTCATGTTCCAGGGGATGTATTGGTGTGGACATGTCCTCCACCTCCGAGGATAAACAAGCGAGGCCAGTACATCAGCAAAATGAAACATCAAAAGAGAGAGTCACTCACTTATTGGCTATTATGGAACCGTGGTGAGCACATCGGCAAAACAGTATCCCTTCTACTTTTTCTCCTGCCACTAATACAGAAGTGAGGGAAGCATGTTGGCAAAATGAAACATCCGAAGAAAGACAGTCGCTTAGCCACTAATGCATAAATTATGCGAGCACATCGGCAAAACGAAACCTCCTAGGAGAGAGACTCCCAGAATAGTTCCTTTCAATTACCTGACATCTCTACATTTCAATTTTTTTCTGACGATTTCAAATGTTTCTAGGACCCCGTGCATTTTATATATATATATATTGTGGCCTGCGGGGGAACTCCAGCCACCCAAACCCCACACAGACAGATGCAGCACACAAGTTCAGCAGAACATGTTTTTTTCACTTTGGTCATGAGAAACACTTCCCTCATTCCCCACCAGTGCAGCACAGTACAAAACACAAATGACTCCTGATAAGTACAGCACACAGCATTCTTTTGCCTTCTTCCTCCAGCTTCTCTCTTTCTCTTCGCCTCCACTCCTCCCAACAAGCATTGTTATCTTCCTCCTAGCTCTGGCTTCTGGAGCAGTGGCAGCGGGCTTCTTTAATGCCACACCCAGGAGCACTTGCAGTGGCCCATTAGCATGAACAAGAAATACTTCTGGATGAGGCGGAAGCCCAATGTTGTAGGGTTCTGCAGCCCCAGCTCCCATGGTGCCATGTGGGAATCCAAGGCACTGTTGCAATCTTGGGGACTGCCATCTAGTGCTCTGGGGGAGATAATGCCTTCTGTCTGTTCTCTTCCATTAACATGGCATCGCAACCGAGTAAGGGTCCCAGCCATCTACCACAAATCAAGTCAAGTTGGGGAGCATGCACTGGTACAGTGCGTTGCCGCACCCACCACACGAAGAGCTCGGGATCCAGGTTGGCAACCCCCCAGGCAGACACTCACTCCAGTTCCACCCTCCGGAAATGACCCTCTATCTGCCACAGCTAGGTGTTACGTGGGTGACCCCTTGGCCTGGTCCAGCCACTTTGGTCCCTAACAATGAGAATCCTATGTGCCGGATCACCCTCGGGGAAATGCGCCACATGGCCGTAGTGCCGTTAATGACGCTCCCTCACAATGCAGGTAATGTGCGTCATTTGGGACTCCATGAACAATCGCTCATTTGAAACAGTCAAACCAACGGTACCCAAGGATTTTCCACCACAATATACATCCATATAGAGTACATACTGCAGATAGATATGCATATATATATATATACAGCATGTGTACATAATTACAATTAGTAAATTATTATTTAGGGTCTTAGCTTTACTAACTTATGAATGTTTTTTGCTTCCCACCTTCTAAATGCAAAATCACATATTAATTAAACAAACAGAATAATTTAAAGATGCATGAAAATTAGTCACGTGGTTATCTAGTATTTGGTACGGATACAAGTGGGGATCACAGTCTCCTAGTTTTTCTCTTGTGCCACTCCAGTTTTCCAGGCCAAGTTAAGTTAAACGGTGACATTGAATTGGTTGTGTGTGACAGTGTGTAAACATGAGTCTAGGTCTGGCTCCCTAGTTGGTAACTACTTTGAATTTAATGGTACCAGGGTATGCTTAGGCTTCCTGATGCAAAGTGAGTACAATAAATGGACAGATAAAATGTTTTAAATAAAGAAGAATGAAATATTCACTGCTGGTCAATGAAGGTCACCCAACTGGCTACCTCATCTTAGTGAGTCTTTGGTGGCTTATTTAATGTCTGAAAATGTGTGCTATTTCCCATTGAAATGATGATAATAAGAGTTGTAGCAAGTCATGTTAATTTTATTTCATCACATATTGTCAATGACCCCAAAGGCCCATACAGATGTAGGCCTTATTGTATATTTTGTTGCTTCATTAGATGTGCAGAAGGAAAGCTTAAGATCAAGTGTATTAAAAGTAAACCTGGCCAATTGCTTGCCACATGTATCTACATTTCACACAGTCTCTCCAGCCCCCACAGTAGCAACCATTTGAAGATGGCAGGTTGGGGTATAATTGAATGGTCTTGCTTTTCAACAAGCTTTTGCCCATCAGCCCTCAGGATGCACCTAGAAACACTCTTACATGGAAGTAAGTCATTCGGCAATAATAAATCTGTCTGAGCATATTGAATTTTCCATATAAGTGTATGATTTTATGAGCTGTGAAACTCAAGGGAAAGAGAGCAATGTGAGCTCCACAATAAAACGCTAAAGACGCCGGGTTTTTATGGTGCTGACTTGTTTCCATTCCAAGCTGTCTCTGTTCATATATGTTACTTATGTCTTTCCTGTGCTGCCTGTATGTATTGTATTCATAGCATTCTCTTAAGCCAAAAATATTGCTCTTGATTGGCCCCTAAGCGTCAAACTTTTAAATTATGCATGGTTATCAGTACTCTAGTTACACAGAGAGTGAGCAGCTATGAACACTTCTATTAGTTACATTAATTTAACTATGTAACTATGATCATTATTATTTTTTTTTACCACCAGCACTTTATTATTGACTTTCTGTAACTTTGTAATTGTTAATACTGTAATCACATTATTTGTCACTTGCAACTGAAAAATATAACTCATTTTATGTAAAATTTGAGATGGGCCAAGGATACATCGAAGAAGAATTTCCCAGAGACTTCACATTGCTGGTTTTCATTATGCTTCTTATGAAGATTTGCTTCATTAATACAGCTGCTCCTTCAAAGAGGTGCAGCACAATGTTGTCCAAGCCAGCCATCTGGATAGAAAGCAGTGGTTTCATTGAATAGAGAATGCGCAAATTATTAAATTCTGGCATGTGAGCATGGGGCTCACACTGAAAATTATTTTGTAGTGTATAATGTAAAGAAATTACATTACGTTACATTTGCATTGTATTGAATGTTTGTCTGCTTTGTAATTTGTGATAGGCCTATCTATCCTTCTTTTCAAATTTCCCAGGATAAGAAGGTTTACCATGGAATCACTGGGTTCAAGTTTGTATCCATCTGTAAAACATCAGGTCAGGTCATGTCAGGTTGGGTAGCATGCAGTGGCACAGCGTGATGCTGCACCCACCATATGACGAAACATCTCACAATCCTGGTTGGCAACCTCCCAGGCAGACACGTGGTCCAGTCCGACCCTCCAGAAATGACCCGCTATCTGCCACAGCCAGGTTTTACGTGGGTGTCCATTTGGCCTGGTCCAGCCATTCGGGTTCTCACCCTTAGGGAATCGCGCCACAAGGCTGTGGTGTTGTAACTGAGGCTCCCTCACAATGTAGGTAATATGGTTCATTCGGGACTCCATAAGCAACCACTCATTCGACACAAAGTCAAACCAGCAGTACCCAAGGATTCTCTGAAGAGACACAGTACCAAAGGAGTCCAGTCTTTGTCTCAGGTCACTGGATAGCGTCCATGTCTCACATCCATATAGAAAGACAGGAAGCACCAGGACTCTAAAGAGTTGGACCTTCGTCCTTCTGCATAGATATTGGGAGCACCACACACCCCTTTCCAGTGACCTCATGACCCCCATACTCTCCCAATCCGTCTACTGACTTCACAGGAAGAGTCACCAGAGACAGGAATGCCACTGCCGAGGTAAATAAAACCTGGAATATATATGAAATCAAATTTGATTTTAATGATTAAGTTTTCCTTCTTATTGGCTTTCTATAGGACAAATGGCTGCTCCATTCTGTGTTAATGCTAGTCCAGACATGGATAGAACCACTTACCTACTTGCAAGAAACTCTCAGTCGCTACGATGATGTCCCTGATGCCCTGCTCAACAAAACCAAGTGGGTGTCAGATAAGCTGCCCAGCCTGGAGCAAGGCATAGTTCTGCTCATTAAAAAGGTATTTTCTCTACTTCATTTTCTAAAGACTTGAATTCAGGTCATAATAGCAGTATTGTTGAGCAATCAGGATCACAATAACAAAGCATAATAACACACAAATCTATTCTCTCTCTTGGGGTCTGCACAGAACATTGCACAGAATCAATATCCGCTGTTTAAAAATAAATAGTAATTATTCCTGCAGGGGCTAAATATCCAACTTGAAAAAAACTTTTTCCTGATATCTTTAAACTCAAAAAAATAAATCTCCCACAGCCAATATATACTGATGTCAATATCTGAGTTGACAGACTTGCCAACTCCTGGCAAAACAGTTTGTTGTTACGTCATTCTGGCATCCAAAGTCTCAAAGCTAAATCTTAATAGCTTCAGTTTCACCACCTGCTTTACATATGAAGAAGCCCAGTTGGATAGAAATTTCTACAAAGAAAGGGATTGTGCCAGTTTACAATAAAATTGATTAGAATTATTTTGTAGTTTAAAGTAATATCTCACTTATGTTGGACTATGTACTCTTTTAAGGATCATCGTTAGCAGACAAGGAATGGGATCTGATACTAATGTTTACATCTCACCTCTGATACAAACAAGTGCAAGTTTAAGGATCTGTAGAATTAATTGAGTTTATATGTTTGACCAACTGTATTTTTGGTAAACAAGATCTTTATTACTAATGAAAACAATAACTTCCAATTCTATCTTTCCCAGTCAAACTGCTCTGTGGCTGATACCAATAGGTATCCATGAATATATTGTGAAAAAACGACTGGACGCACAACAAAGGTTTGGGGCAGCTGACTGTATAGTTTTCCTAGCTGCAAAAGATTTTAGTTGAGTACAGTTTGTCAAGTCCAAAGTAGAAAGGATTAGATATGAAGGATGATGGGTTTTTATAGTTTGTTCCCAGGAAGTGACGTCCTCGGGGCCAGGACAGGAAGGATTTCTCGTATTTGGTCTGCTGAGAGAAAATAGAGAGGTTTAGTGCAACCCGCTGCCCCCCGGCCTAGTGTGGGATTGGCGTTTTCTGGTCCCTTCAGTTGGCTCCCAAACGCACGCGTGTGACAATATCTATCCATTTTTTAATGCTTATCTAGTCCATGTCATAGGGGCAGCAGCCTAAGCAAAGATGCTCAGACATCCCTTTTCATGCCACCTTCTCCCACTCCTCAAGGTGGGGGATATAATCTCTCTCCAGTGTGTTCTTGGTCTTCCCCAAGGTCTCCTCCTGGTTGCATGCGCCTGAAACACCCCATCAGGGTGTTCAGGAGGCATCCTGATTAGATACCATAACCATCTCCACTGGCTCCTTCGATGCAGAGGAGCAGTGACTGTACTTTGAGGTCCTCTTGAATTTCTGTTCATTCCACCTACCCTCTCTCTCCCCTTGGCAAGTTCAGAGTGTAATAAAGTCCAACCCTTCTCCAAGGAATTTGATTCCAGAGCCCATGTGCTGTGTGTTAAGATGAGCCTGACTATACCTAGATGGTACCACTCTTGATCCCACACCAGCTTAGGTTCCTTTCCCCCAATAAAGGTCACATTTCATGTCCCTAGAGTCTGTTTTGGCATTTGAGGGTTGGCCTCACAGGTAAAAGTTCAACAACCTGGTACTCACTAATAAGCTTTTCCCCCAGACCTGGCTCCATGGCAGAGCCCCAGTATCCCTTGTCTAGGCAAGGTTACTCGGTCCTTGATAATTCTTCTCAATAGGAAGTTGTGAACAGCACTTAGTCTGAAGTCTCACCTAGGACCAGTTTGCCTTGGGTTACCCTATCAGGAGTAACTGCCCCAAACAACATAGCTCCTAGGATCATTGGGATGCAAAAAGCCCTCCACCATGATAAGGTGGCAATTCATGGAGAGGCCAATGAGTATCACATTGTAATGCAGTGAGACAAGGGGGAGCAGAAAGCAGCTTTGTTCATGTCTGACTTCCTGAAGCGATGCCAAAAAAAGATTGGCTAAGACAGATGGATATTCATTTGGATTTCGTGCACTTCATTTTATTGCATATGCCCACCCAATATGCAGCACATGGCTGTTTTTTGTCTTCCCCACTGTCTTTAAATATTATTATCTTTAAATGGGTTGGAGGGCTGTTTCCATCTTTAAATTCACATATTAATTAGAGCTAGTAGTTAGTTGGCCATTAAAATTATGAAAATCATTTTGTCCAATCTGCTCATTTGGTCAGTATTCAAGGCTAAATGTACTATTTGGACTGAACTGACTGGATACTAGGCCCTTCAAAATTAGTTAAGGTTACTTTCAGTGTGCCAGTCAGCTTATTTGGACCTTTGGAAGTTAAACCTGTTTAAGAAGACAAGAGAAAATGCATACTGTTTCCTTAAACTGGAATTAGGCGGGTATATAGTGATCTCAGGTGTACAAGTATCAGTTGTTCAGCTAAATACCAATAACAACATTGAAAATGTATTTATGTATGGCTCCTTCTAATTGGGTTTTCTGATACCAGGGCTCACTGAAATGGGTAGGAATGGATGTTAAGATTGATACGAAACATACATATCCTGTAAACAGCAACGATTTTATTCTTGTCTAATTTATGTCTTATTCAAAAGATACAATCTAATAATGTAACAGCGCTGACACACTGCATCAGCCAGTGGATGAGCCACCAACACAATGAGCTGCCATGACATCATGTCATCAAGCAACTTCAGAGCCAGCTGCAGGGGATCCTACAAAAACTACAAGCCTGCAAAGTCATATATGAGTTCCATTTATTGGTGCAACAGTGAGCGATCCTTTGAGAATGTCCAGTGAGAACCTTAGACATTCACCAAGGGAACCACAGACACATGGAATAAGTTACCAAGTAGTGTGGTAGACAGTAGGACTTTAGGAATCATTAAAACTTGGCTTGATGTTATTTTGGAAGAATCAAGTGGCTGAGACTGGCGATCTTTCTTGGGCTGAATGGCCTGTTCTTATCTAAATCTTTCTGGTCTTTCTAATGTTCTGAAGCTTTAATAATAGCAAGCTACCCAAAAGAGTGGTATAAAGAGATTATCTATACAACATTTGGTGCTTATGCTACATTTGTATCAGGAGTGGGAGGACAAGAAGACCTGGTGAGTTGCTAGAGAGTCTCAAGGCTGAGATCTGGGATGTAGAATGCCATTTGCAGCCTAAGTATAAAACGTAAGACAGCTGAAAGACTGCTTCATTTGCTAAAATGCATTGGCCTGGCTGCTTGGTCATTAGCAGAGCTTCAGGTTCAAGGAAATGGGTAAAAGTGTGGCAGATCGAGTTGCCACTGACCCCAGGTAAGCAGTGTGAAGCAGAGCAGGTAGTAAGACTCTGCAGGCAAAGAATGAAGCAGACTATAAAGGTGCTACATAGTGGCAGTGGAGGGAGAGTCTAAAAGCTGGAATGAAGTTGGGACCATAAGAGAATGAAGCAACTGCAGCTCCAGACACAAAGTTCTGTTTGTGATTATGTTTCCAGATACATTGCAACACTTAACATACCTGCTGTACTATCTGACAACACAGTGCTCAATATCCCTGCTGTGATATTTGACAACAAAGTGCTCAAGATCCCTGCTGATGTATCTTTTGACTCCAGTCACATGACAGCAACATGAAATGAAGACCACCCTGCCATTTGGAAGAGTTTCTATGTCATTTCAAGAAGTTGGAAGTGGTTGCTGGGGACAGTATTTTGAAAGGAGGGCTGTGTAATGGCACTGACTAGTTGCATCAATCAAGGGATGTGTGGGATGGTGGAGTGTCATAGATCCATGACGTATTAGTCAAGTGTAAGTTTTTGTTTATAAATAGTGCAGTTCAGATTTATGAGTGAAGGTTTGTGCAGGAGAGATGAGCAGTCACAAAGCACTCAATGGACAAATGAGTTATTCACATGCAGAGAAAGATGGATCGATGAGGGTGGCACCTACATTCAGTATGAAAGTCTCATCCCTGAGTGAAGAGGGAGGTCAGAAAATCAATGGTTGGAATAAAAGATAGATAAGAGAATCGGTGGAGCGTAACCAGTGCAAGAGAGAGAATGAACCAGTCTTGTGGATCTCTGGGTAACTAGAGAAGAATGCCATTCCAGGGATGTTGAGCAAGCCTGTTGATTGTTTGGAAGGAGCAGGGAAGATCACGGGCACTTGAGGCTCACTGTGGTGACCCGCGGAGGTGGCAGCAAGTGACAGATTGCAACAGAGAGTTAGTCAGGCTCGAGGGAAAGCTCAGTGCAGCAATTGGCGGAGGTGCAGTGAGAAGAGCAGGATCTAGTGAACTCAGAGGGTACCGAAGGAGGTAGCTGGGAGAGAGAGTCAGGAGGACTGAGTCCATTAGTGCCTTGTGCCTCTTGACTGATTTTAAAGTAAGAGCAGAGGTGCACTGGAGCACGAAGTCTGAGAAGGCCGATTCTGATTTCAACTACAAGTTTTAGCTGTTTATTAACTTTTGAATTGGTTTTGCCTCAGTGCCCTATTTATAAATTTATTTATTGCAAACTTTTGTAATGCATCTCAAAATGACACTGCTTATTGTTTATTTTTGGTTGTTGTTTTAAAGAAAGATGCACTTTCGCACTTCATTTCCCCTAGTCCATCCTCAGTTAATGAACTACTAGATGCTCTGGAATATGGCTGCTGCCCATAGCTGTGGGCACTGGGCTGCACAATTGCCATCAGTGTAAGTTGGCATTACATCATGTAAATCATGTACATCATGTACATCAGAGCCAGATGCTGGGGAACCCATAAAAACAGCAAGCCTATCACAGTTGCATGTTAATTCCATCTTATGCGGCAGCAGTGAGCGATATTTTAAATACAGAGAACTGCCAAAAAGAGCAAAGAATCCGTTTGGCACATGGCACCAGTGCTACAATATCAATCAAATAAAAAAGAACAAATGTATTGAGTCTTCAAGACCAAAGTTACACAACATTACCACAAGGAGTGCTCCATAAAATAAAACTCGAAATAATGGGAAAAGTTTCCAAAACTAGGTATTGTGATCACTTTTGTTTTCACAAGTAAATTCAGTTATTCAGAGTAAGCAACTTTTAGTATTTAATATTTTGAATAGTAGGCAGATTACGTTTCAACTTTGTACCCTGGAGAGATCTGTCAGAATCTTCTCATGTTAACACACATTTGTAAAAAATGTCAAGCTACCACTTTTGTGGCTTGTACTCCTTTTATATTCAATGGTGGGCTTTTCTGAGATCTCCGTGTTTTTGAATTTGAATTTAGTGATTGGGCAAGACCATGCGACATTTTACCTGTGTTGCTTCTAATGCACTGAGTCTGCTTCCAAATGCAGTTTTCAAAACCTTTTTTTTATCTGACAGACGTTGCAGGAGGGAATCCTGATGACAGAGCTTCAGCAGACACTGACACATTTCAACAAGCAGCCGGAAGTGTTGGAATCCACTCTGAGAGACTACACACTGTTCAACTGCTTCAAGAAAGATGCTCACAAGATAGAGACCATACTGAAACTGCTAAAGTGCCGGCGGAACCACAAGCTTAGCTGCCTCCTTTATTAGGACAGTCATACTTGGCATCCTGGCATGATTCTTGTTAAGATGTCTTTCTGCTTGGGTCTCTGTTTTATATATATATATATATAATGCTTGTTTTAGAGTAATTACGGTATCAATTAAAGGTTTAAAACAATGTGATCTGTGAAAAAGAAAATTTTATTAGGCAAATAGTTTAAATATATTCAATGACTGGTTTAAAGATGACATTGTAACATTTATGTTGAAAATGTAATTATTTGCTGATCACAAAAGAGCGTAGGATGATTTTATTTTTCCTGGTGAACTGTACAGTTGAATAAAAATAATTGTAAAAATCTGCAATTGCTAACATCAGTACGCCATTGTGTTGCAGTTCTTCTTCCTACTTGCAGTCACATTGATGGCTATTGGCTTTCTACTAGAGAAATGCCATTAACAAAATTGTTCACAGAGTGCCCAAAAAGTAATAAGAATATCAAAATTATCAAGAAACACCTGCAAATAGTGAAACTGTTAGTTCTGTTAATTGTCCTGTATCTGAATGAAAAAAAATGATTGCCTGTCTCAGTTACACATTCACAGTTAAATGTAAGAAAATGAACAAGTTGTTTTGACAATCTGTTGTAATCGAATTTCTCAAGATGAAGGAAATGTGCTGGCAGACACTCACCGAAGGAGATGACTGAATACGTAGTGTCAGACAATAAGTAATGCACTTGAAGATGAAAGTACAGACATCACTGACTAACCCCATAGTTGTCACTTGAGAACTGCCTCGGCTGAAAGAAACCAATAAGTTCTTTAGAAGGAATCAATGAGCGACAATCAGAGAACATTGGATATTGGAAAATGGTGTCATGTGATAACAGCAGTATGCAAAAGGTGGAAACGAATTTCTGTTAGTGGACGTTTCTTACAGGGAAGGCTTCTGTTCTCTTTCTCAGATGTAGAACCCTCATCCTCATCTGAGCTCACCTCTGTTATAGCACATCTTTAGTTGAAAACAGCAGTGTCAGATCGGGGGTAGCGTGAATGCGACTGAGAGAATAAAACTGAATAATAATAATAATAATAATAATAATAATAATAATAATAATAATAATAATAATAAAAAAAAAAATGCTAACCTTTACAAGCACCATACATTTACACCGGCTGTTACAGACTCAAATCAAATGTATGTTTTTATTCTATAATAGTAACAACAAAAGCAGCTCTCTACTCAAAATGGTAATTCCTTTACATTGGTGTTCCATTCCCAGAAATTAAAATTTTTCAAAGCACCACCTTTTTTTGGCCTTAAGTAATGAAGTTTCATTAGGTAAAACTAAAGCTGATATTTCATTATGTATATTACCCCATTTTGTATATGGTGTTTTAACAAGATATTACAGATTTTGTAAGTGTGTGTATCTTTATAATTTTCTTATGTATAGTTAATGCTTTTTTAGTTATGTTTTAAACTAATAGTAGTGTATTTTGATATAGAAGAAAAATTTGCCTGAAGTTTCCATACCTTTAATTTACAAAAAATATACAGTTCGGTGCTAAAATATCTTGTACAGCAAAGAGCAGTAATTTCCCCCTGGGTAGCTACAAATGTAAAGGGGGTTTATTAGCTTTGCGGGATTTCAGCAACAACAACAACAACATTTATTTCTATAGCACATTTTCATACAAATAATGAGGCTCAAAGTGCTTTACATGATGAAGAAAAGAGAAAAAAAGACAAAGTAAGAATTAAAATAAGACAACATTAATTAACATAGAATAGGAGTAAGGTCAGATGGCCAGGGAGGACAGAAAAAACAAACAAAAAAAAAAAACTCCAGACGGCTGGAGAGAAAAAAACAAAATCTGCAGGGGTTCCAGACCACGGGACCACCCATCCCCCTCTGGGCATTCTACCTAACATAAATGAAACAGTCCTCTTTGTATTTAGGGTTTTCATGGAAGGACTTGATGATGATGGTCATGTAGACTTCTAGCTTTTAATCCATCAATGTAGGAACATCACGGTGCTTTGATTAGGTGGTGGTGGCACAGGTCGCCACAACAGAAAACTGGGAAAGAAACAGAAGAGAGAGTAGGGGTTAGTACAAATTTTAGAGCCACCAAGAGTAGTTATGATACTTAATTGAAAATACAGAGCATCAGGATTAAATTAAAATGAAGTTATGAGAAGACCATGTTAAAGTAATGTGTTTTCAGCAGTTTTTTAAAGTGCTCCCCTGTATCAGCCTTGGAAAATTTCTATTGGCAGGCTATTCCAGATTTTAGGTGCATAACAGCAGAAGGCCGCCTCACCACTTCTTTTAAGTTTTGCTTTTGGAATTCTAAGCAGACACTCATTTGAGGATCTAAGGTTACAATTTGGAATATAAGGTGTCAGACAGTCCGATATATAAGATGGAGCGAGATTATTTAAGGCTTTGTAAACCATAAGCAGTATTTTAAAGTCAATTCTGAATGACACAGGTAACCAGTGTAGTGACATCAAAACTGGAGAAATGTGCTCGGATTTTCTTTTCCTAGTTAGGATTCTAGCAGCTGCATTCTGCACTTGTTGCAAACGATTTATGTCTTTTTTGAGTAGTCCTGAGAGGAGTGCGTTACAGTAATGTAGTCGACTGAAAACAAAAGCGTGAACTAATTTCTCAGCATCTTTCAATGATATAAGAGGTCTAACTTTTGCTATGTTCCTTAAGTGGAAAAAAGCTGTCCTAGTGGTCTGATTAATATGCAATTTAAAATTCAGGTTACAGTCAACGGTTACCCCTAAGTTCTTTACCTCCGTCTTTCAGTGTAGGGTTTGTAAAAATTGACATGATCATCATTAACTACACAATTTATCTTACCATGTGCACATGCTGAATGTATTCACTACAGTTTCTCTTTATTAACTGAGAAATAAAAACTACCTGAAACTAAAAGTAAAACTGAAACATTATTAGAAAACATGCAGACCTCTGGCCCTACCAAGATCGAGGTTCCAGCTAAGGTTCACAGGTAGCAGTGGGTTGCCATGCCACATGTTCTTGACAATTACCAGATGCTGTAACTGCGAAGATTCTTCTTCTTCTTCTTCTTTGTATCACATAATCAGTTTCTGCAAATTGCTTCATGCTCAGTTGATGCCGCTGCTCTTTTTCTTCTTGATTAGGTGATCGCTTCATCAGTTTCCCTATGCAATTTGCTGTACAGAGACACAAACTCTGATACATGGACAGAGTTTGCTGGTAGCCAAATTTTTTGCTTCACCATAAGCTTTTGATTAAGACCAAGATCAAAGTTCTAACCCCAGTGGTTTGCAAGTAATTTAGTGTTAGATAGATAGATAGATAGATAGATAGATAGATAGATAGATAGATAGA
>JANRMT010062803.1:4359399-4386465 GCA_026402145.1 Polypterus bichir lapradei | reverse complement strand
AGATAGATAGATAGATAGATAGATAGATAGATAGATAGATAGATAGAGAAAGGCACTCTATACACAACATTTGATACCCCTGGGGAAGGTGAAAAGCTCTTTTTTTAATCCTGGACCTGGAAGTACTTCTGGCCCAACAAACTTGGCCCCTGGAAGCACTTCCGGGCCAGATGGAACATATCCCTGATATGGGTGCCTACCCCCAGTCACTCAATCTAGTGGTACCCATGGACTCCAACATGGCTTCCCACCACTAATACAACTCCCATGCAGCACCACAGGAGTGCAAACAGGAGTCTTATCAGAGGGGTGCTGCTACCCAGTGTACTGGAGGAATACTTGGCATTGTGAGGCATTCCACTGCAATGGCCTTCTGGCCTGGAAAAGACAGCGTTAACTAACCTGTCCAGGACATCCACCCGTTAACACATTCTTTCACAAGTTCAATAAGTAACAGGCAAATCGTATTAAAAACAACTTGAAACTTTTGCTGTAGTTCAGTGCTTTGCTTTTCGGCAGATCACTTCACTTCACTCCATTTCCCAGTTGTCTCAGCCATGTATCAGGTAAGTGGAATAATAGGAGAACTTGTCTGAATTAAAAAAAAAAAACAAAACAACTTGGAATTATTGTAAATTCAGTTAATAGCTTCATCTTTACTATGTGTCACATAATGGATACCCATTCTCAGTTGTCAAAAGTCACAGAGTCAAAGTTAACACATAGTCGCTAAAGATGACTCAAAGCAATATTTTAAGAACTGATGAAAAGAAGGCAATTCAAGGTGTTTTTTTTTAACCTAAGGTATTAGTCAGAGATTTTGGAAAAGAGTACATGATATGTTGAAATTTTGACATTTATCAGGATAATGTGCAGATATTTTTTTGCTCAAACTGCTCATTGAATAAAAGTTAAAGAATGCGATGATGCATATCTGAAGTTTTAATTGAATGTTCTGAAGAGCCTTTTTAAATGCAAATAAGAATTCTTTTTTGGTGTTTCACCTGGATAGGTTTAAATTTGTTTATTCACAAGGCTGCATCCATGACAGTCTGCTGAAGTGTAAATGTGCTTAGGAGTAAAACAGAGTGCAGGAGAAAGAAGGAAGGTAGAGTAGCACAAACAGTCAAGCTTCTCTAGCAGAAAGAGCAGAATCCACCATGGCCCCCTAGGGGGGAGCTTTTAATGTATGTGAGATGTGAGGGGAGCTTTAAAAGGAAGATAAGGGGCTTTTGCCTTTAAACGGCACAGTTAATGATGTACATTTTTCATCAGGTTTAGTAATACAAGTCTAGACACAGGGTGGCACAGTGGGTAGCAGTGTCCTGGGTTCAAATCCCCTGCCAGTTGTCAGTATTTGCCAGTTTGTTTATTCTACCCATGTTCATATCTCAAAAGGGATGTTTGTCTGGTTGATGGCCAAATATAAATTGGACCTGTGTTGATGTCTGTAAGAATTAAGCTTATGATAAATTAGCACCATCAATTAAATGGGTTTAAGAATGTTACAGAAGCTTTACATATTTTGATTTATTTACAACAGATCATTGAAGGTTTCTATCAGAAATCCTTTTACTTTTCAAGACTAAATTATGAACAAAGAGAGAAACACCACTTCACAATAAAGTCCAACTTGTAGTTTTTAATCCATGCACTGCAATTATAAATGGTGGAATGCCAATCAATCACTCAGTCATTCTCTGTTTTGAGAAGGATGGCATGGTGGTGCAGTGGTTAGTCTTGTTGCTCACAGCTTAAGGAGAATGTGTTTGTATTCTGGCATGATCACCTTCTGTGTTAAGGATGCACATGTCTTTGGTGTCTCTGTTAGATTTTCTGTGGATCCTTCAGTTTTATTTACACATCCCAAAGATATGTCTAGTTTGAATGGTACATCTAAATTGGCTCCTTATGCCTGAGTATAAGCAAAAAAAGACTTTCACACCATTCAGTGTTGGTTGCCTTCTATCTTTTGTTGCGAGTCTGGCAACATGGTAATTCTAAAATTTGGTTTGCTAGGTTGAGTAACCCTGATGTCACATTATGCAACTTCCAGTCGAAGGATATGTCAGACTTGGCGGCTGCTGTTGCTGATCTCATCACTGGACAATCCAAATTTACACAACTGAAAACTGTTGGATGTGTTACATTTAGCAACTGCATGCCAACCTTCTAGCACAGTCTAACAGGAAATAGCATAATGCCTAATGAAACCGATGCTGTATGAAGGGCTAACAGGTACTTCTGGAGGATCATTTATTCAGCTCTTATGCATGCAGAGACCACCCCTACAACTAAAGACAACATCAAACCTGTCTGATCTTGTTTGGAGAGTCATGAATTAGTTGGAGTGAGTCACTGGGTATGTGAGATTAGACGACAGACCTTCATAGGAGCAAGCCTCTGACTCACTAAGATTATACAGAGTGGTCCAGATCTAATTATGCAGATCCAGATTGTCTGGATGACTTTGATTTATGCTGGGACGATTCCAGTTCGGTGTGAAGACGATTCTTTATGTCGTCAGTTCGCACACTTCTCAATGTTCCGGGGTTTTTTGGGTGATTTTCTATGTAATAAACTTAATAAGTTATAGTGTAATGAAAACTGCATAATTAGATCTGGACCACTCTATATAAATGAAGGCGATGGCTGGAAATCCCTTGAAAAGGTGTCCAATGTGACATGGCTTTTAGTGGATGGTTGAATTGACAGCTGATTATTATTATGCTGATAAATAATTGATGATTGTGATTATGTACAGTGGTGTTTTAAAGAAAGCAATTGTAAATTGTTTTTTTTTCCAACTGTCACAAACAAAAATCAATGTTTTCTCAAACTCCTTCCTAATTCAGTATTACAGAAGAGCATCTGTTTAAAGAAGTGTGAATAACTGGCATAATCTACATTGTATATGAAGCCTTGCATATTAAAATGAATTACAGACAGTGTCTCCTCAAGGTTACTAGTACAATTATTAAAACAGATTCATCTTTCAAATTAAGCTTAATTTTACCCGTCATAATGAACAGAAGAAGTTCAGATGCTACATCTATATGCAGTCTGCATGTTCCCCTTTTGTTTCAGTGGTTTTAAATCCCATATCCCAAAAATGTGTAGGTTTAGGATCATTGGTAACTGAATTAGCTTGGTGTGGCATAGTGGGTGCTAAAATGGATTCCTCCAGCCCTTATCCAGATGCAGCCCCTGATGAACCTTTCCAAACCATCAAGCATATCAGCTTGTCAACAAATAAAGGAGCATCTTTCAGCCACCCAAATAAATTTAGTGTTGACCCTCTTAATAACTCTCCATTATGTAACATCTAATGAAGAACTCAATCCAAACTTCATATGTAGCTGATCTTCACAATACAAATGTGAAAAACAATGCATCAGTGTCTGTGGTATGGTGGTTAACACTAGAGTTTTAGAGCTCAAGGAGCATGGATTTGACCATTATCTGTGTGAAATTTATGTGTTCTTCTCATATCTGTGTGGGTTTTCTTAGGATATTTAAATGGTCCAGAATGAGTGAGTGAGGGAGTGTGATTGAAAATGCCCTGAGATGGACTGGCACCTCATCCAGAGTTACTTCCTCCAATGAATTTCCTATGGAACTGTACTGAACAATGCAAGTTCAGAAGATGGATGGATGGATGGACCAGTGTCTTGTTTCTTTTTTGCTGCTAGCAAAAGAAGGGATGGATGTTTAGAAGGTTGTCCTTATTTATCTATTATATATCTAAATACATAATACTTGTGTATTATTTTTACTTTGTACATCTCTTGACAGGGTCAACAGTTAAATCAGTTCTGGTCATAACTACAGTGGTCCCTTGAGATACGAGTTTAATTCGTTCCATGACTGTGCTCGTAAGTCAAAATGCTCGTGTCTCAAATCAATTTTCCCCAATGAAATTAATTGAAATGAGATTAATTTGTGCCAGCCCCCAAAAAACCACACCACTTTTTTGGTAAATGTTTTCAACATAAGAAAAATATATTTACAATGAACAGATATTGTATACAAACAAAATAAAACCTAATACATAAAAGAAAATCTAAATAAATAAACAGATTTTGGCAGAGCCTATTAGCATATTGTATTAATTTTTTCTTTCACTTCACCCATCCATCTTTTCATTCTCTTCTGCTTATCCGAGATCAGGTTGCAGGGGCAGCAGCTTGAGCAGAGATGTCCAGACTTCCCTCTCCCTGGCCACTTCTTCTTGCTCCTCCTCCGGGGGAATTCAGAGGCGTGTCCTGGGTCTTCCCCGGGTCATCTTCCCGGTTAGACGTGCCCGGAACACCTCACCAGGGAGGTGTCCAGGAGGCATCCTGATTAGATGCCCGAGCCACCTCATCTGACTCCTCTCGATGCGGAGGAGCAGCGGCTCTACTCTGAGCCCCCCCTGGATGACTGAGCTTCTCAAACCCTATCTTTAAGGGAAAGCCTAGACACCCTGCGGAGGAAACTCATTTCAGCCGCTTGTATTCGCGATCTCATTCTTTCAGTCACTACCCATAGCTCATGACCATAGGTGAGGGTAGGAACATAGATTGAGCAGTAAATTGAGAGCTTTGCCTTTCGGCTCAGCTTCTTTTTCACCACGACAGACCGATGCAGAGCCCGCATCACTACGGATGCCACACTTCACTTTCACTGAAATTCTTTCACTTCACTTTTGCTTAACTTTTAAATTTTCAATAAAAACTTGTCCAAGGAGCTTTGTTTCTTCCTCCCCTTTAGAATGTTTCTGAAATGAGTTAGACAAGTGTCATTAAATAGCACCACTGCACGACCAGTTGCAACTTTTTCAGGGTGTTTCTTTTCAATAAAGTCCGAAGGTTTTTCCCACATTGCCAACATTTCGTTTATCTGACTTGAAGAGATAACCTCCTCCGCCTCTGGCTCCTCTGTGATATCAATCTCCTGTAGAACCTCTGTATGTTGCTGCGTCTGTAGTTCCATCAACTCCTCCGTCGTCAGTTCCTCGAAATGTGCAGCGACAAGCTCTTTGATGGCTCATATCTCGAATTTTGGCTCGTAACTCAAGGCAAAAAATCGACCTAGTGACAGCTCGTACCTCAAAAAACTCGTATGTTGGGGCACTCGTTTCTCAAGGTACCACTGTATAGCCTTTTGTTCCAAAGAACTTTTAAATTTACTATTAGTCCATCCATCCATTTTACAACCCGCTGAATCCAAACGCAGGGTCACGGGGGTCTGCTGGAGCCAATCCCAGCCAACACAGGGCACAAGGCAGGAACCAATCCTGGGCAGGGTGCCAACCCACCGCAGTTTACTATTAGTTTTTCTGATAATTAAGCAAATTGTTTTACTTGTTTCATTTTACCATCACAATGACAGCCAGGAGTCATAAATAGCAAGGGAGGCAACAGGTACTAGAGTTGGGGTAACTCTGTACAAATTAACACGTTACTGCAATCTAATTACATTTCCCAATAATGAAGTAGTGGAGAATGGCAAGCAGTTTAAATTCTTGTAATCACATTAGAGTTACTGGTTTAAATAGAATTTTATTACTTGAATTACAAATATTTTTTTAAGAAGTGAAAAGGAAAGGCATTGAGTCACTACAGGGTGACACAAAGCAACACCTTGCAATGCTGCGAAGAGCAGAGAGCTTGAGGAAGCAACATAAGAAGAAAGAGCAAAACAGGACTGCCTTCAACAGAGATCCATACAAATTGCTCAAAAGCCTGGTTGACAAGAAGAAAACTGGGACCCTTAAAGTACCTGCACAAGAACTTAAAGAGCATCTGAGGAAGATCTATTCTGGTAATTAGAGGCATGTGCCAATTGTAATTTCAGACAACATGTCACCAATCCAACCACCAGAACACCAGATGGTCACAAGACCCCCAACAGTGATTAAAGTTGGGAGCACTGAAATGTGGGCTAGATCAGCATCTGCCCCTGGTCTCAACAGTGTTTCATATAGGTTCTATAGGGATACTCCTGGTGTCCTGAAGTACCTATGGAAGCTAATGAAGGCAGTTTGGAAAAAATGAATCATACCAAAGGCATGGAAAAGGGCAGGAGAGATCCTGATTCCCAAGGAGAAAACTCCTCAACCATCAACCAGTTCCTCCAGATCAGAATCTTAACATGAAAGGAAAGATCTTCAGTGTTGTAGCCCTTTGTTGATACCTTAGTGTAGAAGGCAAGGATATGTGACTTTTCAGGATGTGTGGAGCATGCTTACATCATTTGGCACCAAGTGCAGACTGACAAAAAGGAAAATAAAGATCTGTATATGGTTTATCTAGATCCTGCCAATGCCTTTGGATCAGCTCGGCATGAGATTCTGCCGGCAGTATTCGACTTCTTCCATGTCCCAGAGGACATAAAAAAATGGGTCAAAACCTACTTCCTGGTCATCCAGTTCTGCATCACAACACAAGACAGTACCACTGCTTGGCAGCAGCAGCTTGAGAAAGGCATAATGGCGGGTGGCACCCTCTCTCCTCTGACCTTCACCATGGCGATGGGGCTCATTATCTGAGTATCATGGTGGGTGGTTAGAAGGGAACGTCTGAAAAATGGGCTACGTCTTCCTCCAATTAGGGTCTACATGGATGATTATTACAACAACAAAAGCATGAACTAAATACCTGCTGGATAAACTCCAGGAAAACATCAAATGGGCATGAATGGAGATAAAACTAAACAAATCCCTCAGCATCTTCATTGTCAAAGGCCACCACACCAACAAGGTCCTGCATAAACGACAAGACAATACCAATAATCCTTGGGAATCCCATCAAAAGCCTTGGACGTTGTTACACCACAGACTTCAAAGACCTCAGACAGGTGGAACAACTCAGACAGGACACAATTGTTGGCCTTAAGAAAATTAACAGCACTACTCTCCCTAGAAAATTGAAGCTGTGGTGCTTCCAGTTTAGTTTGCTGCCTTGTCTCATGTGTTTAATTACCTTGTACAAGCTGACACACTTCCCATGGGATGGTGAGCATATATCTGAGGAAGTGGGTTAGACTACCAAGATGCCTCAGCAGCATAGGTCTGTATGGGAACAGGGCACTCTATATTAAGCAAGGCTGGAAATGACACTCAAAGAGTCTTACGACCCCGTCATAAGAGACACTTTGCCAGTCCTAATGACAGGAAGGAAATGGGATACAGCTTCAGCAGTGGCAGAATCAAAGGCCACCATCAGACACTGGTACATTATGGGGTAAGTCCAACATGGCAGAGGGAGACTTGGTTTGGGACCAACAACACCCACATGGAAAAAAGGCTACACCAAATGAACTCCATCTGCTGGTAGAGAAGGTGCACCAAGAGTAGGCAGCAGCCAGATGTGCCAGATCTGTCTCTCTAGCCTAGCAAGGCTGCTCGATGAGGTGAGATGGCTTAGAGCAATGTAAAATCACATGGAACTAGCTTTGGAACATGAAAACGAACTGGTTAAATTTCATCAGTAGAGCCACATATGCTACCCTCTCCAACAAACCTATAGTATATCTTTGGCAGAGAAAGGATCAAGCCTGTCACCAGTGTGTGGCTCCAGCAACCCTCAAACACATCTGAATGGGTTGTAAGAACAGCTTAACGCAAAGAAGATACACATGATGTCATAACCAAATATTGAGGAGCCTGGCCTCAACATTAGTGGACAAGTGAGTGTCAATCAACGCCATCCCCTTAAATGCCCAGACTACCTTCCCCAACTAACATCCTTCATCTGGGAAGGGATGAAACAGCAGACCCAGCTCCCACCTCCCGACTCAGGCTTCTAAATACAGCCAGGGACTGGGAAATGCGTGTCGATCTAAATCAGAGAATCGCCTTCCAATCAGAAATTGCATGCACCAACCTGCTCCAAGATTTGGTCCTCTGATCTAACTCCTGCCATTGTGTCTTCATCGTTGAACTGACAATCCCTTGGGAGGATGCCATTGATTAAGCATATGAAAGAAAAAAACTGCTGTATGCCAATCTCACAGCTGAGGTACAAGAGCAAGGCTGGAAGGTGAGGTTTGTCCAGTGGAGGTGGGCAGCAGGGGCTTTGTAGCCAGTGCTGCTGTAAGACTACTGAAAGATGTGGGCATTAGTGGGAAGGCTCAGCAGAAGGCAATTAAGGAAGTTGCCACTGTCACTGAAAGAAGCAGTCACTGGTTGTGACTAAAGCAAAAGGAGAAAGTATGGGCTGCCAAATGACCCCTTAGTAACCATGCGACACATACCCAGGTCTGATCAGCCTGTGGTGGGCTTGCCTTGGCTGAGTGTGTATTGTGGTAAAAGGCCAAAGCACCCTATGAGGCCAGGGTACACAACAGTTGATAAATTGTATTGGTGGAAACACTAAGTGGTCATCATCAATGTCATCCTGACAAAGAAGATATCTCCAAACCCACTCAAGGGAAGTGCTGAGTTGAATCATCGGGGATTATAACACCTAGTCCTATTAAACAATATTAAGCAAATAATTTGTAAATGTCATGAACATCTAAAAGAGCAAGCATTACATTTTACATAATGTTAAGTTTACTACTCTGTCAGATCTGTTTCAGAGACGTGTTATTTTGTGACGTTAAATGATACTTTGCTTTACTTAGAGATTGAATTGAGGCCAGGGGGAAGTCAGAAAATAAAATGCAACATGCTACATTTGCTAGAAATAACATTATGGGTAATTTCACAGTGCAAGCAGTTATATTATCCACTATTCATCTATTCATTCTCTAACATATTTTATAAAATTCAGAACCACAAAGCATTATCATTAAAGTATGAAAAACAAGTGTGAGGGAGCCCCCTAAGCTCTGGAGATACTGTGTTAAGTTATTCGGTGAACAGTGGTTGTCAAGACACAAGTAAAATTCTAATTAAAACAAGTAAGAAAATGTATGCATAGTGTCACATTCAGGTGTGTACGTAGACTTAGCTGCTTTGAAAAGTGGAGTATTTTAAAATTTTCTAGTCACTTCATCAAAAATGTATTATTACAAATTTGTATATTACATATTCTTGGAACTGTGAGTCATACTTAAAAATAACAGTGACAATAGAATGCAATTTCATATATCAGAAATATACATAATATGTTTTTAATACCATTTTACAATATAATGTGGCAGAAATTGCTTTTATAGACAAAAGATTCCAACTCAAGTTATGAACAGATTCATGTACTGTTTTCTGCAGTGGGCTGGCGCCCTGCCTGGGGCTTTTTTCCTGCCTTGCGCCCTGTGTTGACTGGGATTGGCTCCGGCAGACCCCTGTGACCCTGTAGTTAGGATATAGCGGGTTGGATAATGGATGGATGGATGGATGTACTGTTGTTAGTTGTTGGATGTGGAGGGTCTGTTGGATAATTGGAGTTAAAAGCTCTTAAACATAATATTTTTTAAAAAAGTATCCAATGGAGATTTAAAATCTGTGCTGAATTCTCAAGTTAAAATTGCTAGCAGCATCCGGACAAGATAAATAGCAGATCATTGTAGCTCTTTGCTAATAAATTACAATGTCAGAGAAATATAGAATCATTATAATCTTTAGATGATGTGGCTGTGAGGTTGTTTCTAGTGTAACTGAATTGCTGAGTACACGATTAGTCAGTGTAGCATTAAGTGTCACAGAGCCATCTTTCATACATTTCTACATAAGTTGCTTTTATTTTTTTACTTTTATGGGCATGGACATCAAGTCACTTACCTGCTTTGATTTAAAGGAGTAGAAGAAGTGAGGTGTTTATCTGCAGAGATCAGCACAGGATGGTTAGGAGGCAGAAGCCAAACTGTCAGCATATAATGAGACCTACCCAAGCATTCTGGTGCAGTAAGGGATGGTACAAACCTTGTACAGGATGAATAAATAAATAATATCATCACTAAAACATTAAATAAATAAAGAATATCATTATTAGCAAATTAAACCAATAAATATATATCTAATGTAGAACCTGACCTATATGGTAATACTTAGCCATCCACACCCTCCTCAAATACATCTGGCCCCAACCCATCCAGGGTCCTCCAGCAAGGTATACTTTTTTCAGCATGCACAACTGCAGATGTTTCACTGAAAAAAAAAAGAAAAAAAATGCATGAAATAATACAAACTAAAGTAACATATCTCAATATCCTTGAAGAATAAGTAAAGTTTCAACAAAGTCAGTCCACTGGCATCCAAGTTGTCCATCCATCCATTATCCAACCCGCAATATCCTAACTGCAGGGTCACGGGGCTCTGCCGGAGCCAGTCTCAGCCAACACAGGACACAAGGCACGAAACAAACCCCGGGCAGGGTGCCAGCCCACCACAGCATCCAAGTTGTTTCGTGCAGAAAGACAGACATGATTACTGCAGTAGATGCTTCTCATATTATATGCTATCGCATATGTGAAAATCAGGGACATCTAAATGACAATTTAAAGGTAAGAATACACAGAGCTGTATCTGGGAAGCACTGTCACTGTCAACAGCCTCTTCTGTTTCACCCACAGCCAAGACAATGAACCCCACTGATATCACTTCTGGCACCTTTTCCACCCTGATGGCTACTTAAAGGGCTGTGGAGCTCACTGGTGAACCTAAGACCACTGAACAAGCAGTTCCCAAAAAGATCTGTACTTAGTAGCATAAGAAAAGCGGCACCAGAGGATGGCCAACGTGCACAGTAAATTTCAGTTCAACCTTTTTCTTTTCCCTCAGTAAAAAGGGTATTATGTAGATTGGCTACATTAAATTGGGCTGTGTGTGTGAGTACAAATCCAGAATTAGAATATTAACTGGTACAATACAGTACATTCACCAACATACCTTTCAAATGTGACATATGGACTTTCACTATGTTCATCACATTTTATTGGTTATACTAATGAACAAACCAAACAAGTTATACAGGTTTTGCATCTTTGTATCTAGGACTGGCATAATCTCAATGCATTGTGCGTCAAAGCATTACATTTATTTGATTTTGGACTTAAGAAAAAGAGCAGCTGTTTTCATTGCCGGTGTAGACAAACCAAATAGCTACATCATCTGAAATGTGCCTTCGTGTTCACTTGCTACAACTCTTGTTAGCACTGCCAGTGTGCACAGTCCTATATGCATAGCAGTAAGTATATGTGAGGTTTATTAAAAAGTGATTCATCTTGCCATCATTATGTCTCCTGTTACAACTTTGTGACACAACAAGCTAAATGAGTATACCTCATCAGATCGGTCAAGTTATTTCACTCTCAAAGCACACACAAATTTCTGAACGAACTCCTCAATGAGGTAAAAGTGGCAATAACAAAAGAATAAGTGTGTTTGTGTTTTTGGTTATTTTGTTTTTAATAATGAGAATCATTATTCCTACAATCGCACACTAAAATTCTCCTGCCTCAAACACAAATCATTTGCAGATGTGACCTCTGATGTTTTTCTTCCGTCATGTGTTGATGCGATACTGTATCATCACTTCCTTTGTTGTTGCCTTGTGGTTTTGAATTTTATAAAATACTAGCTGTGGAAGCCCGTGCTGTAAAAAGCCTGGCCTCCTAGTAACTATTGAAATCGTCAGAAAAAAAATTGAAATGCAGTGTTGGCGGTTTCGTTTTGCGGACATGCTCGCCCCCCCTTGTCTATCAGCGGGTAAGTGAGCTTGTCTTCGACTCGTTAACTTGGGGCCGCCTTGCCATCTCTTTGAGCTTCACTGATGTAGCCATGTACTTCTGGGATGGACAGACAGACACACACACTTCCACGCGTAGACATTTATATATAAGATGTTAGAGAATGAATGGATGAATGATGGACAATATAACTCCTTGCATTGCGAAATTGCCCATAATGTTATTTATGGCCAATGAAGCATGTTATGTTTTTTTTTGTTGACTTCCCTCTGGCCTCAGTACAATCTCTAAGTAAAACAAACTATCATGTAATGTTATAAAATAACACATCTCTGATACAGCTGTGACAGTGTTAGTAAAACTTAACGTTATGTAAAATGGAATACTGTGTACCCTTTTTATATGTAGCTTTTACTCATGTTTTTTGCATATGTTATTGTGTGTTTTCAAGTAATTGTTCTACTTGCAGTTACACATGAGTGCAGTAACGGCTTTCACGCAGTACTTCTGATACTGTGAAAAAGCTAGGACCATTACGTTTTCTTAATTTTGGTATCAACTTGGTACCACAGTATTGGTTCTTGTGTCAGCCCTACTAGTGGGTCTGACACTAAAGTAGCTGTGGTTTTTCACTCTTCATGGTTTTTCACTCTTCAGGCTGAAAGGATTCTCCTGAATCGACTTCTTTGAAGACCTGCATTAGGTGCTGATATACTTTAGGTCTTTTCTAAACAACACATAACATAATTTAACCCAATTTAGGGTTGTGGTCTATGCTGCCAAAATCAGCATCCAGTCGCTGATGATGCCTCACTCACACCTGCACACTAACATACATAAAAAGTTCATTTATTGTCTCAATTTAACCTGGTGTTTGGAAGGAAAATCAGGGTACATGGAGATCATAACACAATGACACAGGCAGAGAACGTGCAAAATGCTAAACAAGAGTAACTGTGCCTGGGATTCAAACCTAGGGCTCTTGATTTGTGAAGCAGCCTTGTTAATCACCATTATCCTTTTCAAGAATAAAGAGGATTAATTGTTTCAAAGAAGGAATTTGATGATTATGCACAGTCTGTCCTGAACGTCTGATGGCATAGGTGTTACGAGATGAGGTCCATGGAGGAGCAAATTAAAAAAAAAAAACATGGGAGTGAGGTGCTGTGTGCAGGTGTATCGTAGTTTGATGGAGTGGAATTCAGGCACACACAGTGTGACTGATTGGCACTCCGTGGCACTTAATTAAGCACCCATGCTCACCAATTTTTAAAAAGAGTGGACAAACAATGAAGGGAAAAAAGACTTGTTGGAGAAGGAAAGTGTTTTCAAGGAATGATTGGTCCTTGCTTAGCTTTAGTGTAAGAGCGGAGACTTGGATGGACCCCCCCAAGATCCAGATACTGCGATATGGTGTATGAGATGATGGCGGGCTGGCTAGGTGTGTCTTGGCTGAAGCTGAAGAGGGCAGGCGGGTGATGATGACTGTAGCTGTCAGTGTCTTCTTTGGGTGAGCTGGAGTGACACAATGAGAGGTGCTTATCTTGCCACAGAGACTAACTTGATGCCTTGAAGCATTTCAAAAGGGATATTAAAATAGTTTTTGCCTCCACAATTTCACTGATTTTTTATGGGTTGTTTAATGATTTATATCCTGCACTGCACTTTATTATTTTGCTTTTGTTTTAATACACTTCTACAGTGCATTTTGACCATTCAAAACTGTTTGTCTCACACTCACTGCTGTGCCCATCTCGATTACAGACTACTAGGGGGTCATATGGACAGTTGTAACATGCGTATGCCACTCGGACATCGACCCTTGATAATAGAAGGCACTCTAATCTGTTGTAATGTGTGAGTCCCTGTCTTGCACCTCAAAACACGAGGCTGAGTCTCAGTACTTTAGCAAAACCAGCTTTATTCCACTTGAAACAGAAACAGGAACAGCATGGTCATTTATTGTAGCGGGATCTACCACTCTCCTATACACAGACACAGCAATCAGGCAGGATCGTGGCCAGGTTAGTGGCCAGGTAATACTGTTCCCTGTATTTATAATGTTCCTTGCATTACCTATGGAAGATAGGCACTTATAGCGCGGCTTGGATTTGCTTTTACTGCGAACTGCTGCAGCACAGGGAGCCTGCGGTTGCCCCAGCAACAGATAGGCTGTCTTACATAAACGCGGCGATACGCTTCGGGATGCCCTTTTGTCATGTCATCCCATTGGGGGGAGTCTCAAAAGAGTTTAGAAACCTTACACTGTGTATGAGGTGAGACACAAAAATAATCAGATTGGTAAAAAAAATATGTATTTATTGATGAATTACAACATTATAAACATTGACACCTTCTATATACTACCCCTCCCAATCTCTACACTGCTCCATACGTATCTTCCATTGATTGAAACAGTGCTGGAAGTCTTCTTGCTTGAGGCTCTTCAACGGGCTTGCCGAAAAATGTGTTTCCATTAGGTCACTTTTGATTTTCAGGAACAAGTAAAAATCACAGGGATCTAAATCGGGTGAACTGGAAATGTTTTTGTCAGTCAAAAACTGCTTTATGGAAAAAGCAGTATGATCATATTGAACAATCTGATTCACCGTTTTGATGTTTTCATTTGTCTGAGACAAGCATGGACGACCTGGGCGTTCAACGTCTTCCACATTTTCTTGTCCTTCCTTGAAACATTTGTGCCACTCAAAAACTTGTGCATGAGACAAACTGTTATCACTGTACACTGTTTTTATCATTTTATAAGTTTCCGTGGCCGTTTTTGTTTAGTTTTGCAAGAAATTTAATGTTGATTTGCTGTTCGATTTTTTTCACCCAACATTATAGCGGCAACTTATGTAGCGATTGTTGTGCAAATACTGACTGGGCTATTTACAGGATATACCTATCTGCTCGGCGGTTTGAAAGAGATTATAGGAGGGGATATAGTTCTATGATTCACATTTCGCCAACCCCAAGACGGTTTTCCAGGAAAGCCCCAAGCCTAGTCTGATTATTTTTGTGTCTTGCCTCATATATCGTTTGACAAGGCATACACATTTCAATGTGTGTCCTTTATCTTCCAGCTCACCTGTAGTCTCATTTAGACATAACTAATGGTCCATGAGATACGTACCTACAGTTTCGGCCGGTGGATGTAACATGACTTTCTAATGTTGGCCCAGGGTGATGTGGAGGATGCCAATACGAAACAGAAGAGGAAAGAGCCTGAGTGCTGATGAGCTGAAGTAAGCAACACAAAACTGGCTTAAAAGGGTTAGCTGAAGTGTAACATATGCCTGCCGAGCCTCCAAAACCATTCACAAAATGAAATGTTATCTAGGCAATAAATTAACTACTGCATGTTTTATAAAAGATTGAGACACTGAATTTAAAATGGCTGCAATTTGTATGCAATCACATAGAGTATCATTTCTCTCCACTGCTCTAATACGCTAAAAGTCAAGAGTCCAAGGGCATAAGCATGAGTCAGTAAAGCAAAAGTGTAATTACTTGATAGAACACATGAGCATATGTGGAGAAAGTTCTTAACAAACAGGCATCTTCTTTTGTTTGTTTTGTCTTAATAAATCCATGTTGGCATTTGCCTTACTAATTCAAGGGTATGGCATCCTTCTGCTTGAAAGCAGGCCTATCCCTCCTGATATTTTAATTCATCAGAGCGCCTTTCACTTTGACTCTGATGTCTTTGTTAGCAGATTGCAAAACATTGTGATTACACAATCCCTAGAAGAGAAGCGCTCAGGCTTGACAATAATATGGCACTTAGAATATTTGAGCCCCAAACAAACATCTAATCCCTTAAAGGGGTAACTGTCTGGAGCAAGCATATGCATAGCTTCTTCATTTTTTCTTTTTTTTCCTGGTAGATAGAGTGTGAACGCATAAATAAAGTGGTTAATCTAAGAACAATTTGAGAGAGGTCAATGTTCGCAGAACTTTTCAGCGGATTTTCTGCAGGTTGAGGCAATGATTTGGGAAAGAAATAGAGAATAAAGCACAATCCTGTTTTACAGCTTGCATGAAATTAATTATAAGCGGCTGTGATATCTTCATCCAAACGCCTGCACTTGTTATGGGTTAAAAATGGAAAGTGGCAAAAGAAAAGATCACGGTAAGCTGTTAAGAGCCACAATTCAGGCCAGTGATATCAGACATGGATTATTTGACGGGTTGGCAGGCAGACAGGGGATGATTTAGTACAATTGGAAAGTTTTTCTTGTTTAACAAACAGGCACTATATAGTGAAATACCATAAATACATTATATCTTACATTATTTCAGCTTTAAATATATACTATTAACTTTATGGGAGCATAAAGGGTGTCACACATGTGTGCATAGGAGATAGTTTATGGGCTTGAGTGATGGTAATTCTCCGCCGAGACAGGGAATGGTGCTGTATACTCTGCCTCTCTTTTCCTCCCTCTCCAGAAAGGCAGATTGGTAGCTTTCCACCTGTTTCTCCCAGAATTCCTGATAACTAGAAGAGCCACCATCCTGGGCAGTCAACCTGAATCGAACGGAAGACTTGTTTTGCATTTTACACACACTTTATTTAAAAGCATTTTTTCAATTATATGGAGTTGGCCTCAATGTGTCCCAAAACACATACGTTGTCTGGCTTTCTCATTACAAAAGTTAGTTTGCATGTTCCATCCCTGGCCTTGGGGGGTCCTTCCAGGTGCTCTGTTTTTCTCCCACATTCTAAAGACATGCAGACTAGGTGGATTGGTAATGCTAAACTGGCCTGTGTGTGTGTTTTCACCCTGCAATAGAGTGGTGCCCTGTACCTGCCTTACACCCAGTGTTTGCTAGGATAAGCTCTAGTGATTCTGCCCAGAATAAAGCAGGTTTAGAAAATGGATAGATGAACTATTAACTTATATTTACTATGATGTTAATTTGATTTTTTTTTTGTCTAGAATGAGCTCAATATTATGATTTTTTTTTTATTAATAGGGTGATTGCTGATTCTATATTATCACAGCATGAGTGTTCAATAGATTGCCTTCTTGTGGACTGGCACCCAATGCGATGTGGCTGAGATACGCTTTGGTTTCTGACAACCCTAACAGTTGAATTAACTCTGAACAAGAAGAGATGAATATCTTTAAAGCTTAATTTCCTTCACAAGCCATCACTTTCATTATAGTCTGGCACTCCCCAGTGAACAGCGTAGCTCAGTCCTCTTGCCTGTGGGTCCTTTCTGCTAGTCTCTATCTATTTCTTTCTCTTCTAATAATTCTAATAGTTAACTTGTGCATAATGGACAGTTAGCAAATATTAATTTTCAGTTTTGGTGTCATATATAAAAAGCTTTTTTGAACATAGATGTATTCATTTATATTTTTGTTAACTAATTTAACTGTCTTTTTTATCAAACAACTTTTCTTTTATATAGTACCTTCTTGAAGTGAAATTTCATTTCAAGGCTTTTTACAGTTACAAAATACAGTATAATCCTTTATTTAGGCACAGGGAAACTTGCTTAGAGTCATATAGCAAGTTGGAGACGGGAAATAAACCAGCTGCTTCAGAGTTTAAAACCTAATGCCTTGGCCACTTCATCATGATGCCTTTGACCATTTAACAAAGCTCACACTAAGACCAATACTTGGTATTATTCCTTTTTGATAGTCTGCAGTGGTTATCACTGCTAACTCAAAGTCTCAAAAGCCTGCTTTCAAATCCTGCCCTGGTCAATGCATTGTCTTGCCTTCTCCAGGTGTAGGATGACTCCTGCTACTCTGGTTATCTTGTACTTTGCAAAGACATGAATATTAATTTGGTCAACAACTACGGTATGATTATTCCAGTTTGTGCGTATGTACACGTTCTGTGATGGACTGGCATCCCACTTACCGTTGGTTTGTCACCCAGTGTTGCTTCTTTGATGAATTTGAACCACATCTACAGTAGACTCTTGTTGAACACCTTATACTGGAAAAACAAAGTTCCCAAACTGAATAAATGAATCAGCCTGTTTTCTCGCCCAGTTGGCTATTTTTGATTGTCGTTCACAGGGAAAAAATGGGCTTTTGCGGGTTATGTTTTTTGGGCTACTTTTTTAACAGAACGCATCACTTTGGACTATTTTTCAACCCCTCCTCCCACCAAGGTTATTATAGTTTTGCCTTTTTATATTAGTTTTTATTTCTATATTTTTTCTGACCTTACTTGGAAATTCAGTTTAGTTTTAGTTTTCCTTCATTGTGTATTTTTAGTTTTAGTTTAGTTTTTATTTCACAAAGGTATTTCTATTTTATTTTTATATATATTAGTTTCAGTTTTAGTTTTAGTAATTATGGCATGGAGCTCCTATGGAGTTACTTTTGTGTCACAATCAGACAGAACTGCACACTTAACAGATTTGGATATGAGTTTAATGTTAGTGGAAGCTTACTACACTGCCTAGTTTACTATCTGGTTTTGTTTTTGTCTAATAAAAACAAACATAATCAAAACTAGACACTGAATATGAACAATTTTACACAACTTTATAATTTTTAAAATATTTTCTCATGAAAATCACAAGGGCTTAGGAAGAACAGGACTCTTAGGCTTGAGTCAGTGTGCAGAACCCACCTAGTATTGAGGGAAACAAAGAACAACAAGCATGTAGTGTCAAGGTTAGGGGTGGTAAGTCTTGAATAGCCCACCATAAGAACAGTAAACCCATAATGAGCAGAGCAGAGCAGGAGCAGGAAATAAGAGTACGGGCAGGCACAAAACGACAGAGACAGCGTCTGAGATTAAGAACAATATATACATTATCTAAACCTGTTTATCCAGAGTAGGATTGCAAAACTTACAAGGGTTAAAGACTAACGGCAAGAATATTAATTCAAAAACTAAAACTAAAAATATTTTAGTAAATTATTATTTTATTTCAGTTAGTCTTTCCAGCTACTTTAATAGTTTCGTTTAGTTTTAGTTTTTAATTTTGGCTTTGTTAATTATTTTATTTCAGTTTACGAAAATGTTTTTTTAATAATAGTTTCAGTTTTGATTTTAGTTTTAGTTAACTATAATAACCTTGCCTCCCACCACATTTTACAATAATTTTCATCTATACTGCACCCCTTCCGCTGCTATTTGCACTTGCACCAGTCCATCTCTGGGCTCTGATTTTTTTCTACCTGAGTATTGGGTCTTTTTGACCAATTTGTTAAGGACCTGTCAACCCTGAAATTAATGACTGTCTTAATGTTTTCAGCTTATTAGATCATTAAACTTTAACTAAAGATGCAAATTCTTTTTCTTTCTTTCTTTCTTTCTTTCTTTCTTTCTTTCTTTCTTTCTTTGTCAAAATTGTATATATGTTGTGGCATAAAACATTTCTAAGAGTATGTGCGATGTTCCTAATTGTCCTGACTTGATTGCTTTTTGCACATATTTTTTACATATTTGAGTGTTTTGTGGTATTCTAAGCACCCACATGTCAGGTTAGGGTTAGTGGTTCCAAATTGGACATGCATGAAAGTGACTGTGGGTCCTTGTGTGTCCCCTTCTATAGACTGGCATCCTGTCCAGGACTGGTTTTTGTCTTGCGTTCAATCCTGCTCAGATAGCCCCCAGTTCACTGAAGCCAGTGCTTTTGTTATTATAACTTTGTTATTTTCATCAAAAGAATTTTGAAAAATGTCTCTATATTTGAAATTCCACACACTAAAAAAAATCAGTAAAAACTTCAGCTAGCAGAGTTGATGGTGGCTGAGACCAAATTGCCTATACTCAAGAGTAGGCGGAATGAATTCAATGGCTGCTCATTAGCAGGGCTTATTGTTACATTTCAAGTCTAGGTTTCAACTCATTTAAAGCTAGAATTTAATTTTTATAAACTTCATGACAGTTAAGAAAAAAGTCCTCATTTAGGGATTTGATTTTGGACTGCATAAATTCAAAATAATGAGCTGAGTCTGTTTAAGTTGCTTGTGCACTAGTTTTTTCTATGGATGGAGATGTACATTGATGATTTCTTTGTATTAATTCAAAACATTGTTGAAAGTAAATGAGCATTATTCTTTCTTTCTTTCTTTCTTTCTTTCTTTCTTTCTTTCTTTCTTTCTTTCTAATATGGTGAATAGTCACATCTTTGTGTATGTGTGTGTTGTGTGTGTATGGCACTTGCCGCACGTTTAAATTTGCCCTTTTTCCTGCCTTTTACTGTTTCATTCATTTATTATTATTAATTATTATTATTCATTTTTAAATGAGGGTGGCGCAGTGGGTAGCGCTGCTGCTTCGCAGTTAGGAGACCCAGGTTCGCTTCCCAGGTCCTCCCTGCGTGGAGTTTGCATGTCCCCACCCCTGTCTGTGTGGGTTTCCTCCAGGTACTCCGGTTTCCTCCCACAGTCCAAAGACATGCTGGTTAGGTGCATTGCCGATTCTAAAAATTGTCCCTAGTGTGTGCTTGGTGTGTGTGTGTGCACGCCCTGCGGTGGGCTGGTGCCCTGCCCGGGGTTTGTCACTGATAATATAATTTAAAATATTATGGTATTAAAAATGAATCAATTCAAATTACTGGGTTTGCAAAAATGTATCGCCACCTCCTGCAAGACAGCTCTTCAGTTAAGTAGGGTTTGAGGAGCTTCAGAGGATTGGTGGTATGAGATGACTAAGTGACAGCTACCTATCCAGCAGAGAGAAGTGTGTCATTTGACAAGCATCAGGAGGTTTTGAGATAGTGACAGAGATTTTCAGAGAAAACTATAAATAGCTACAAACGAGATGGCTGAACGTGATGATGAACAGCAATAGGTGACGCGGGTTGTTAATTCTGCTACACTGATGTAGTGTTCACATTGGAAGTGGACACTAATTTACCCTTGCAATGACCTGTTTCTGCTCCCATGCTCTTAAATAACTAACTAGAGCTGCAGCAATATTCCGTGTCAGGGTGTGAATTGGTACATGGCATACAATGACCTTAATCTGCATGATTAATTAGCCATTTTAGCGTTGCACATATGGTCTCTGTTTCTTAAAAGTGATGCTAGTCAGTAGTATAACTTTAAAATGTTTTTACTTGCAGATTGCATCAACTCTATGTAGGATACGCTTCATCTACTTCATATATTAAGTTATGTCATTCTACATAATGGATTTATTCTAAATTTCGGAATATCAGAGTAAGATTTTACTGTTTAGCTAATACCGGAGAACCAACCACATGTCAATAATTACCCAGGGTTATTCTGAACTCTGTCTAGATGTATATAGCAAGCATTTAACTGTATGTTCCTTGCATGTTGGAATAGCAGGCATGAGACAAAATTGCATTGTATCAAATTTTGCAATACAAAATGTGGCAATCTTTTGTGAATTGTATGGCATTACTACGTAAGTGAAATGAAAAACTAAGGTAAATGAAAACGTCTTTTGTCAAAACAAAGAATTTTAAAATTTAATTAAAAGACTAAACCTAATTTATAACAAGCCAAACTGACTGCCCTTTGGCATACACATTATTTATGGTCTTTTTAATGATGTGAAGGTGAATTTTTTCAGAGCACAACATGGGCATTGCTCTATGTGAAAGTGTGCTGGGACTGCAGGTTAAGTGTTTTGCTCACATATTTAATTTAGTGAGTTACATCTTTGGACGATTACAGCAAATGGCAAGATTGTTTCACAAATGCACCACTGCAGCCACAGGCTTGTTTTTAAATTGAACTGTATTGGGATATTGGGACCACCATAGAAGTAACTTATCATCATGTTGGAACATTTCTCATGATATACTCAAATGCTACAGAAAGCCGCAAGCTATCGTTACTGCAGTTCTCACGATACACGGATATAGGAACGAGTGCTTGAGACAGTGATACATCTTTCACTGATACTGATTCAGAAATAGGAGTAGGTTACAGAAAGGAGGAATTATACAGGAATAGATCTCCCGTAGCTCCCAAAAGCAGCCCACTAGCATGGTGGAGAGAGAAAGCAGCCAAATTCCCAGTGACAGTTTTTCTGTTTAAATCATACATCTTTGCCAAGTGAATAAAGAGGATGTTGTCACAGCAGAGGGGTCTCAACTTCATGCAGAGTTTTGATGTTCTCATTTTTCTCCACAGGAAATAAAACCTTATAAATGCTTCATAAATCCAGGTAGGACCCACAGTTAATATTGGATGTTAACTCAGAAAACTAAATTTAAATTTGGATGGTTTTGAACTGCAGTAACTTTATAATAAAGATTTATAGGGTCATTATTGTCACATGTACAGATTACAGTAAAATATTTACTTACTTGTGCTAATTAACGTGCAACACATCCTATGTTACTGTAGTGCAAATTTGTTCACATTTCTGAATATTTTATTATCATAAAAAAAAACAAAGTTACACATTAAAAGTTGTGTATTTGCACGCTGATTTGTATATTTTTGGAGGATTATGATTTATAAACATACACTACATTTCTAAGGAAAATATCATATCATGGGACTGCTGTATTGTGAAGCCAGAATCGCAATATGAATTGTATGATATTGTAACTTTATTGTCTTTTAGTGTTGGGACAGGGGTGGCTTGATCTGAGCATGTTCATTGTGTCTCACCAAGATCCAGGAGGAAGAAAGTTAAGTTTGCTTCCAATTTTGTTTCCTTTATATGACGCAAAGAGTAGACAAAACAAAATCAAAACGTTGGGAACCACCCCAGTGACTCCATATAATTGAAATAAGAAAGTAATGAAGGAAAAACATGCAACTGGTTGCAGATAGTGTCCTTTTGGACTGGAGCTCAGAACTGAATTGAACTCAAAATGGCCGAACCTCTGGTCAAATGGGTTCCAATCAGGAAGGGGCGGATCCTGGAGGGCGTATGACAGAGGTGATGTCAGTGGAGGAACAGCTGTCAATCTTCCATTCTGTCAATGGAGGAAGAGAGAAGGTAGTAGAACACAGTACCAGCCCCTGGTTCGGCAGGTAACTACTATCACCAGAGCCTTTAAGCTGCCCCCCATGAACACTTAATATATTGTGAAGTTCTGTAAGTCTTCGGCCTACAGTGCCTCATACTGGAAATGCCTTAATCAGTAGTGCCATGCTGGTAATGCCTTACAAACGTTGTAGAAGATTTATGATTATTAACTGTTTTTTTTTTTGGATCCTTTAATGAATTTATTAAAAGCATATAACATTCCATACAATCAGGTCAAACTTAACAAAACAATTCAAATCAACCCTAACCCATGAGAAAGAGAGGAAGGCGAACAGCCAGAGCAAAACTGTTCAGAGTAGTAAACAGAGAAAGGAGCCTTTTCCCCCAATATAAATGCTTATTCTAAAATGTTATTAATAAGATCCTGCCAGGTATTGAAAATGTTTTGTACAGATCCTCTAAGTGAGAATTTGACTTTTTCCACTTTCCAATAGTATATAACATCAGTTACCCACTAACTTAGAATAGGTGAGTTAGGATTCTTCCAGTTGAGCAAGATAAGTCTGCGTGCCAGTAGTGAATTAAAGACAATTACAGTTTATTTGTCTTTTTCCACTTTAAGCCCATCTGGAAGTACACCAAACACAGCTGTTAGAGGGTTAGGAGGGATTGCGACACCAAGGCTGTCTGATAGGCATTTAAAGATTTTGGTCCAGAATGATGTTAATTTGGAGCAGGCCCAAAACATGTGGCCCACTGAGGCTGGGGCTAGATTGCAATGTTTGCAGGTTGGATCTTGCCTTGAAAACATTTTAGACAATTTTCAATGAAATAGATGTGCTTGATCTAAGTAGATTTTAAGTGCTAACTGGTTTTTTGTATTATCATGCAGATGACAAGCCTGTATACTCAATTTTCTTTCTCTGCATGTCATTTTCAAAGACTGTGTTTATTTTTTTTTTATTATTTTTTTTTCCTTTTTACATACTCTGATTTTATTCTGAAGTGTCTTAGCAAGACAGAATATATTTTGCAAGCACTTACTAAAATATTAAGTTAGGACCTGGAAACTTTAATTTGGAACACTGGCACAAATGTAAAAAAATATACATAAAAAAGCAAAGCACAAGGAAAAGTATAAAAGCTAGCAAAAAGGAAAATTAGCATCACAGAAATCTGTTGTGTCATAAGTGTATAAATATGCACCAGTTACCTTTGATATAATCACTGGACAGTAACGTCCTCTTCACAGTTCTTTATTGTGATGGAGGAACCAGGCAGTCAGCCTCATTCTGGTTTTTGGTGGTTCCAGGTGCTAATGGAGAGCCATTAGTTAATAGGCTTACTGAGAAAAGCATTTTTCAATGAGGTAGCTTTTTCTGTCTACTACTCTTAAGAAGATTATGTTTTAGTTGCACCCAGTTTAATTTCTATAGGGGATCCTGAGAGGAGATGCTGTACACCAATTATTTGTTACATGGATTTTCTAGGTTCTCCCTATGTCTTCAGGAGTTTTATCCATAAACACCATTTTGTCTCCAAAAGACATGCAGGTTAAGTTAACTAGCAACTGTAAACTGGCCATATAAGTGGATCATATGATCGACTAGCATCCTATCTGGGGTTGGCTTCTACCTGGTGAACAATGCTACTAGGATAGACTTCAGCACTCCAAAGCCCTAAATAAAATTACTTGATTTTCAGAGTGCCATGTTATGTTTCTAATTTTGCACTATTCATCATTTTTAGTTTACAGAAGAAGTGCAGCATCAAGTTGAACCACAAAAAAGAGCTTAGTTAAGATAACAACAGCATTTTCAAACCTGCTTAATTTAATTTGGGGTCAGGAGTGTCAAGATTCTATACCTTGGGCCTTGGGCATAAAGCAGGATACAGACCTGGTCAGAGAGCCCGAGAGTCACTCTTACACACACAGAACCCATTTTGAAATTGTTAGTTAATGTGGGCCAAAAACTAATGCAGACAGAGAGAGAACATGCAAGCTTCACATGAACAGCATTGATGTAATGGATCTGAACCTTATATATCTGTAAGGTGCTCACTCAGCCTGTACCACCATTTCACCCAAGTTAAGAAAATAACTGAAAAAAAAAGAAAAGCTGCCACAGTGGATACTAGAAGAGTGGCTAAACGTACATCTTTCCTGTATATCCATGAAAACTGAAATAAATTACTCAAAGTAACTTTATATATATATTTTACTTTTTAAACCTAATTTGTTTATTTTTTAACAATTTGCATGTCAGTATACGAGCAACTGCCCAGGATAATTATTACTGCTCTTCTAAAGCTATTTTAGTGAGACATTAATTACACAACACATTGACAGCCCCTGTCTCCTTCTAGAAAAAGCGTTGAAAAGTAAAATGTAAAGCTGCTGCATTGCTATAGCAACTTCGCACTGCTCTTCATTTCAACATCCCCATTTTTAAGAAGTTTAACCCATTGACCAATAGGTTCAATCTGAAGTGATTACTGTAGTACAACTTGTAAGCATTAGGTGGCAGCAGAGGGCTTTGTAAAGCTCTTGAGTGCACTGTGGAGGACCATCTGTGCAGACAAATTAAAGCAGAGTGTTGGCTTCTTTGAGCATTTCAGTCATTTATCATAAATAGATGCCTTTAGGCAATAACTGAAGATTTATATCAATTTGCACATTCAGATTCTGCATTCTGGCTGTGTAAGTACACATATAAAACAATGTTTTTATTTGATTATTTTTAGGAAAGCATCTTGTACTGGTATTTTCTGAGAAAGATGCTATATAAAATTAACAAACAAAAACGAAATGTCTGAATAAGCATAATTTGCCCTGGTTCAGGGTGTTCATGAGAAATGTTAACAATTTACTCCATGAAGTACAAGTACATAATAAACAAGAATAATTGCATCATATATTTGAAATTATACAATATGTGCTTCAATTTAAATGTTTGAAGTTTAAACATTCTTGACTGCAATGGGAATTTGACATTTTTCATTCTGTGACAGAGATTTTTAGAGGGCTCGATCCCTAGGAAAGGATCGAAAATTAAAAATAACATCATATCCTTGAAATAGTCTAAAACAATATTTTTGAACCTTTGGGGTCTGTTGATGTGGCATGCACAACTTCAAGTCTTTCTGGTTGTTTTTAATGAAGACACCCATTGGTTTATTCTTTATCATTAGTGTTTAATTTCCTGAACAAAATATGGTCAAAAATGGACAACAAATGAGGGTTTGCCGTGTCTACATGAATGGGTCAAAAATAGCATGATTTCCTACATAACTAGACATCAAGATGAGTCAAACGGTATATCATATATGTTGGTTATCTAGTACTGTTGATTTAGGAGGCACCACACAACAATAACTGAAGTGATTTTAAGGCATTCACAAACAATTCTTATGAACTCAACAAGGAGACCTTTTGTTAAATGAATAATTCCAGAAAAAGAAGTAGCTCACAAACATGAAGTTGCTTCACATGGGTTCAGACTTCAGACCAAAACAAAAATCACATCACCATCTCATTTATTGGCTAAGAGTCCTTTCTTCAATTCAAACGTGCGGTACCATGTGAAGGTCCTTTTTTTGTACATAACTTTCATTTTAAGAGTTATTCATTTAAAAATATTGTAGCAGTAGAGGTTCTTTTCCACCTCTTGAACGCTCAGGTACCACGCCAAACACCAGGTAAAAAGTCAATAATTATTATTTATTATAATAATAATGTGCACCAAGCACCACCACTCCACTATTCTCAATAAACAATCAATACAATTAAGCAATCAATCCTCCAACTCCCAGACACTTAGCCACCCTTCCTCCCAGCTCAGCTCAGTGTCTGGGCTTTCCCAGAGTCCTTTTATAACCCCTGACCTGGAGGTGTTCCTGCCCCACAGTCCACAAGTCCTTATCACTTCCGGGTCAGGGTAAAAGTCTTTCTCTTCAACCTGGAAGTACGTCATTTCTCCTGTTCACGTGACCAGGACGTACTTCCAGGTTATAGGGCACATAAGAGTCCACAAGCCTCCCTACAGTGACTCCCTGTGGTCCCCAAGGTATCCTGCAGGGCTGTGTATAAAAACTACAAAGTCCATGAGGCCCTGCTGGAACTCGGGGCACGTCCATGCTGTTGGGAGAGCTCCTCCTGGCGGCCTGGGGATGAGGGCCGGAAACTCTTGCCGGACATCCATCACAAATATCTTAGCAAAAAATACATGCGTTTTGTATGTTGTGGGCATATAACTGAATGACTTGATATATGGATTATGTGACACTAAGGGGAGATTTTTTCAAGGATGTTTTAAGTGTTGTTTGCTGTTGTCCAGTGTTAGTTAACTTTAATAGATAGATAGAGGCCCACATTAACTAACAATTTCAAAATGGGCTCTGTGTGTGTAAGAGTGACTCTCGGGCTCTCTGACCAGGTCTGTATCCTGCTTTATGTCCAAGGCCCAAGGTAGATAGATAGATAGATAGATAGATAGATAGATAGATAGATAGATAGATAGATAGATAGATAGATAGATA
>JANRMT010062803.1:4334571-4354127 GCA_026402145.1 Polypterus bichir lapradei | reverse complement strand
ATCTATCTATCTATCTATCTATCTATCTATCTATCTATCTATCTATCTATCTATCTATCTATTTGAACAAGGAAATACTTTGCTATGAGACCTTAATACTACCCTTTTAATTTTTATATAACACCTCATAAAATAAGTATTGCAAAACATTAGACATATACAAACGAAAGACCTGTGTGTGTACGGGTGTGTATGAAGCAGTCTGCTCAGCCACAGCCACTAGATGGCACATGCATGCACATTTAAATTTTTCGGTGCTTGCATGCACCTCATTTCTCACTAAGACAGACGCTTGTATGTGTGTATGTGTCTGTATGGACCAGACCGCTCTGCTCACACTCAACCACAGCCACGGGAGTTGGTGTGAATTCTACGGAAGATGTAGAAGCTTATATAAGTGTGACTTGCACTTGGTGAGATGGCGCATGCACGCACCTCATTTCTCATTTCAACCAAGCAGACAAATAAAGCTGTGTGGTACATGCATGTGGCATGTTCACACAATAAATTACCATACGGTTGCCTGAGACGGGTTCCAGTCTGTCACACTCAATTTGTGCCACAGTTGCACTCAACTACACATCTGTCTCAGACAAGATACAACCTGTCCTGGCCCACTTAGCTGACACCTCAATATAGTAAAACTGCTAAGGACTCTTAGGTTTGCTTTTTGTCCCAAAGACCACATGCAGCTAGTCTAACATAATGCAATAAAACAATTTTGATGTGCATGCGGACAAAGTGCAAAGAAACTCCCGCCCTTCTTGGTGTACGGAATTCAAACTATACAGATTCAGATAGAAAGCTGAAGAAAATAAAAACATTTGAGAATGTTAATTTTGTATGGGCTTACATGAAAACTTGTTCTTTCAAGACCAACGACTCAGCATAATACACTGGGAAATCCCTAAAGAGTTAGTCCAGTCACTAGCATCAGGACATCAAGACTGTCACTAGGCGAAATAAAGAGTATGGAATTGATCAAAGTTCAGGAGCAGCTAGAACACACCTTCCACCCCATACCCCCACCTCAGAGCTCGCGTTGTCTTAAGAGCTTTCCCTTGAGACTCTAGCCGAGCTCTGTGTGCGTATGTGTGACTGTGGTTGGGGCAAAGGTCAAAGGCTAGGCCTTGGATAAATGTTCACATGTGTTCTCACATGTCTAACTACCCTCATCACGTTATAATAAGGGCATCAGATTTCTCTGGGGGTTGGCAAAGACGTTTAAATAAATACCAAGGCCAAAACTGAAAATTCTTGTTGAAGAGGCAAAGATAAGTGAGCTGCAGTAGTACCTGGAAAAAGATTTGAAATTGCTATATCCGTTTTGCACTAGTAACTGCATATGCTATTTTTACTTTAATAAGATAACTGTCTCAGACTTGTTTAAAGCAATTCAGATTTGTGAAGGGTGCCTCAGCCTATTTGAGTTGCTTTGGACACAAAACGGGAACCAGCCCTATTCAGGCCATTAGCCCATTACACATTTTTATTATTATATTATAAAAGTTTATTTTAAACCATTGGGCTCTAGTTTTCTCCTTAATATATAGCTGGAATGAATACATAGACTATTAATATGTCCATTTTTGTACTCACTTATTTCAAGCAGAGTTATGAGGGCAGGAGCCTGGGAACATGGTGGAAATGAACCCTGGATGGGACGCCATTCCATCGAAGAGTGCACTCAATCACTCTTTCGAATTGCATCAGCTTTGAGACACCCATTAAACAATTACACACACACATCTTTAGGGTGAAAACCAGGAGCTGTCAGAAATAAATCCACACAAACATTCCATAGAGGCAGTTAGAAACCTGAATGACGGTGTCCAACTCCCTACAATACCTTAAAATGAATTTTGGAAATTTTCTTAAGCTGGCCTCTCTTAAAATATATGGAAGTGGATGAAGTGGGCCCCTCGTTGCAGCAGCAATTTGTCCCCTGGACCTAGCATTCTCCTCATTCTGCTCTGTGAGTAATCACAGTACCCCTGTCGAGAGTCTCAGAGAAACATTTCACTTTAACAAAGTACGTCTTTGCAATTCAGGAACACATTTATTTTGAGCAGTCAAGAGGGTAAATCGGAGATCAGGTTTCGTATTTGAGGCCAGCAAGTGATTGTTACAAGCATACTTTAAGAATATAAAAAAGTACATGCATATTTTGTTAAAGCTATGTATGTAATTATTTTCGTAGAATTTTGTAATCTTAAACATCAGGATTTCAAAATGATTGAATGTCCAATGTGGAAACCTTATAACCATTTAAAAAGTATGTGGATGTGATGTTTGCTAACCAAAGAAGCTTTTTGACTCTTTATCATTTAGTTAGTGGTCACGTAAGGGCCATGACTATTGTAAATTTTGGTCTGAACCACCTTGGTTACATTATTGTTCAATTTTGCATCCTAGGTATTGTTTTTTCTCTGATATTCTATAGCTTCTCTTGTGAAAACATTTTTCTTGTTTCCACACGGTTGCCAGCATTCAATGTTGATATTTGCAAGGCTGTGGCCATAATATTTATGGTTGTTTTGCCAGTTGTCAGTTTATGTGATGTGGTAGACATGTTAGATCTTTCCCCCACCCATATAAGGTCACTTTAAAATCCTTATTTTATTTTTGCATCCTGTCTCAGAGTAGTGGAAGCTAAAAGGCACTTCTGAGAATATTTGAGTGTGTGGACTTTTTTTGCTCCTAGCTTTGCACTTTGGATTTGGTTCTTTGACTCTCCTTCTCTCTCCCCTCGTATTTTGACTACTCATCTTTCCCTTGACTTAAGTCTCTCTGTGTTTCATCTCTGTTCTTTCATCCTCCATTAATTTTTCCTTTATCTTCTCTTGACCGCCCTTTTATGGCAGGTGTTCATAACAATGAGAGGAAGGATATCCTCCTCTCTTTTTCCTCAGTAGTCAAAGTTAAGTGTGTGTTTTATGCAGAGCTGAGTAGTGTATAATCTGGAGATTCTCCAACTATCAATTTCAGTCTTTGTGGATTTTTTTGTCTCCGTTTGTCCATCTAATGAGTTCTCTTTTGCAGGAAGAGCCAGATGTTGCAGCCAAGAGGGAAGAAATAAAATGACTGAGACAGCAGGAAGGCTAAAGAACACCCTTTCCTATAAATCAATCAATCAATCAATCAAGCTGTGATATATTCTGGGGCTGACAAGGCCATGATACTGTACCTCTACTTTGGACTGAGTACTGAACACATATACAGTAGATGAGGAAGACATGTAACCAACTGATAGCATAACACCTTATATATGGCTCTTCATTTCACCATTCCATCGTACTAGGAGTGGGCCTAAAATTGTTGCTCCTGAGATCAGTGTTGATGCCTAGTTTTTTTTTTAAATACACTAGGGGGCTTTGCCCCATGCTCGCTTTGCTCACCAACCCTCGTGCCTGTGCTACGCACTAGTCTCTTTGCGGTTCTGTCGCTTGCATATAGGGATGCGGTTGTATAATTTAAACAGATTTTTATTTTCATGGGAATTATTACATATGCATAATACAACTATTTTACATTACAGCAAGTAATTAACCATATCTAAAAAGAGTAAAACGTAATAATTTGAAAATAAATTATATTTTATATTGCGTTAGAGTTATTCGTTGTGTTATATGATTTTGTTCTTTTTGGTGTTTAAATTAACATGCAAATACTTTTCAAACTTACACTGTTACTGTAAAACTTCAGTAAAAACAATTTTTTTAATTAAATTTTCGCATTGAATTTTGATTCTGTGTTTGGACTTTCATCGCGACAACACAATGTATAACCGCACGTGACTGAATTTTGCTTCTTTCTCTCTATTAAATAAAATGAGTTTTTCGAATGTTTAACTCTGAGATTTGTTAATTGTCTTTGCAAAAGCTATACTAACTGGAAACTGTTAACATTTTAATACGAATGGCATATCAAGATCTCCTTTGTTGTGTAATGTTTTCCGTGGAAGATTACTACATTACCCTTCTTGGATACATCCTTCTTTGTATAGTAATTTGTGCGGTGGAAGACCAGATGGTGTTAACAGTTGTAGATATTCTTCGGGATATTGTAAGTTGATGTTTTCGTCTTCCGCACGATCACCACCAACTGTTTTATTGATACGCATTATCCAATTTGACGTGTAACCGATCAACATTTTTGCTGTTAATTCGTTTGACTTCATCGTTTTTGGTGCTAGGATTGCCCGTGTGCTCATTTTTTCTGTTGATAACCTTTCATGATGAAATTCTTCAATAAAATTTGGACATAATACTTCTTCTTTAATTGGGATGTTAAAGTGAGGAAAACGTTAAAATTGATAAGAGCTGAGAGAGCAGAAACTGTGACTGTCAAAAGCATTCACATGAATGAGAGATGAGATTACCGTGTGCTTGGTTGAATATGGTTGAGAGGAGGGCAGGACTTGAAAAAAATCTTATGGCCAGAGTCTCAACTTGCAGGACTTGAAAAAATCTTCCAAAAAGTCTTGTCTCATTGCAGGATTTTTTTTATATAATAGAGAGATTTGCAAAATCTTTCAATTTTGTGTTTTTAATCATTTGCCTTTCTTATGGGTAACTGTTTTGCATTATATCAAATTAATATTTATTTACTATTTTTACCTTCTGATGGGTTTTTAATTTTTTTCAGATCATTTGGGCCTTCACCTTCATTCTGACTCACATAACCTACTGAGTATGAGTTTCTTCACCTGGACAGCTGTGGGTGGAAGATCAAATTGAGATGTCAACCACCTTGGAGACAATAGTTGTGCTGCTTATTGCATCTCTTAGAAAACAGAAATATGAACATCCAATAACATTTTACAAGACAAAAGAAATTTTATATGTTTCTTTTTGTTTTATATCTTAAGCTTCTGTAATACCACAGAACATTTAAAGCTTTACCTTGCCATAACCTACCACATGCAACATATAACATGTTTCTAGGAAAACATTTTTATATTTGTTTGGGGTAATGAGATTCCCAAAGGACAAAGGGCACTAAGCATTTAAGAAACAGTGCTGTCAAATTATGCCTTCAAATATTGGTGGCTTACCAGAAGCAAAAGAGCCACTGGTCATTGAAACATTGCTGGTGTGATGTATAACCCAAATGGCATGTTACTTCAGAAGTCCAATAGGGGTTCTATCTATTGTTTTGCTCATTTAGTTAGCCAGGAAAACTCGATGTTTATATTAAACAATTTTAATGTTCCTCAAAAAAGGTTCATTCTTAAGATATTCTACAAATTAATCTTTTGGCATTATGCATTGAAACTGTTGAAATTCCTGAAATCTAAACAATGGGCCAGGATTAGGAACTTTTATACTTTACATTGTTGCTTTATTTTTATCATCGCACTGTGTCATTGAGGAGGATAAACTGTGAGAATAAATAGTACAATAATGCCATATTAATAACAGCAGGCCTGTATTGTGTCATATGGCATTGTGGGCAGGTTATAAATAAGACAGGCATTATTAACAGGTAAGAAAACAACAGCTAAAAAAGTAACATAAAACAGGACATAACACAAAAGAAAACACATTTAATTCAAAAAGTCAGTTTTGTGAGCAGTACACATTAAAAATCTATTATGAGTGTAATAAATGTGTAGCAGTGCTACCTAAACACCTTGTTTGTGTGGTCTCATCTGAAGTTGAAATTGTCTTTGTCTTGAGAGCACTCTCAATTTTTGCAGTTCATCGCTGTGCAAATGCATTATGGGAGAAAAAACTTTACATTATGTCTGGGAGAGATTTAGTTTAATTCACCGTCATTTATCATCATGCATCTGTGAAACCGAGCTGTGTTTTGGACTGTGTTGTGATTGTTTATGGTGTATCGTTTAGTGCATAACGCCTTGTCAGTTTTCTTTTGTATTTGTGTCTAGTTAATTAATTATTGCTGTCAAGGTTACTTAGGTGGGTTTTTGCCTGCACTTTATTTGTTTAATTGTTTCATCTCATTCATCATTAAGCTAATGCAATCCTTTTCCTTTATTTATTCAATCACTGCGACAAGTGTCTCTGTTTGTGAGTGCTGGTGAGCTGAGTCAAATCAAATAAATAAATCACCGTTTTAAGAGATCGCGAATCTGAGCACCTCGTGGGCACTGCAGATTTTGACGAGTCAGGTAGAAGCCAGGAAATGAACACACACACTTCTGTTTCTCTGCTTCACACTTCACAATATCAGATGTCATGTCTGTCAAAGTTGCAGTGCAGGATGAGGGCTTGAAGTGAGTGCACTGCTTGTGGATGTGTGGCCAGTGGCCAGGGCAGGCCATGTCACTGCCAGAGTCCCTCTCGAGGAGCCTGCTGGATTCTTTGCGCATATGCATTCCAGAGACTGCGGAGACCAATGGTGGAACTGGAAGCACTAGCTGCCAAAATTATACAAGGGCTCTGGGTTTTTTTATACCTAAGAACAATTCTGACTAATTTCTTTTGTTATTTGTTGCTTCTGGAAATTAGTATTCATTATTTTGTTGTTATTTTCACATTACTGCAATGAAACTTTTTTTTGCTAAAGAGTGCCACCATGTTATGAGTCTGGTCGGCTGGGGGTTTAGTTTTGAATGCTACCATGTCTGATGTCATTGACACAACACTTTAAATACTGGCGTGACATGTCATTTGATATCCTTGATTAAGGATAAAACACAAATAGCTTTTAGTGCATTTCTTTTGAATTTTGGATTTACTTATCTCTGTCTCTAACTGTGGATGGAGTGGTGGCTCTCTAGCTAAAGGATCTGGGCTGGTAACTCAAAGGTTGCCAGTTCAAATCCTGGCAATGATAGAAGAAATGCTACTCTGTTGGGACCCTGAGCAAGGTCCTTAACCTGCATTTGCTCCATGGGTGCTGTGCAACTAGCTGACCCTGTGCTCTAATCCCAAAAACTCTTTGGAGAGTAAATTGGGCATATGTGAAAAATGACAAATACCTAATACAAGGAATTGTATATGTTGAATAAAGGATTAAAAATCACTAAAAAAAACAATCTAGCTTTCTCCTTTGTCTACGACTTACGGTTTTTGTTTTGTCTTTAGTATTTGAATTAATGTATTTTTGATATGTGACCCATTTCTGAAATTTTGACTGCGTTTCACCTGCTAAGTTGTTTTGCCTGCCTAAGGTAAAGTCATCCCTGATGGAGGATCACAGGAATCGTGGGAAAGAGGGGTCCTTCCATCGGATTAGCGCTATTTCAGCTGTGGAATGGCCAAATGGGGGAGGCAGCTTGATGGATGAGATCTCCAGGACTCTAAACAAATCCAAATCATATTATGTGATATCATCTACTGTTAAATTCTGCTCCATACTTGTAAATTTTTTATTTTTTATACTGTATTGAGGATTTGTTCTGTTCTGTGTATTGCATTGTATGGTATTGTATTGACCCCCTTCTTTGTGACACCCACTGCACGCCCAACCTACCTGGAAAGGGGTCTCTTTATGAACTGCCTTTCCCAAGGTTTCTTCCATTTTTTCCCTACAAGGGTTTTTTTGGGAGTTTTTCCTTGTCTTCTTAGAGAGTCAAGGATGAGGGGCTGTCAAGAGGCAGGGCCTGTTAAAGCCCATTGCGGCACTTCTTGTGTGATTTTGGGCTATACAAAAAAAAAAAAAAAATTGTAATTGTTTTGTCTTTTGGTCAATTATTATTTTTTCATTCCTTCTCTTTTCATTGTACAGGCAGGTCATGTAGCAGAATTAGACCCACTGAAGTGACAAACTGTTTTTGAATCCCACTCCCATCTGCATTCTTGCAGGTTTCATTTCGCTCCCAATCACTTAAACACGAAACCAGGTTTAGTCCTGTACTAAATGTGCCCTATGGTATACCTTAGGAAATGCGTGCCTTTAAAATTAATGAAGCGCCATGTATATTTAATAAAGCCTTTGTCATATATATATAGAATATACTAACAAATAAAAAAAGTTTTTTATTGTTTTTATTTTTAGGTCACTTGCCATTTTTGTGTTTATTGTGAACATCAGTTTAATTTGTCCATACAAGTGACAATTAAGACCAGTGGTGTCTAATTTATGACTTTTGGTACACTAAAACTTTTAAGCATCCATCACAGGAACAAATATCAACTAATTTCCTTTAATGTCAAAGGAAAATAACTATCATATATGTTGTTTGCCTTCTTAGCATAACATACATAATATTCTCAAAATGTATTGCAGGTATCTTAAAATGTAAAGGAGCATATTGCAATGACCCAACAGAAAATATAAAGTTTGGCAAGGATAGCAGCCAGAAGGACTACAAGACAGAGTGTGGGCTCAGTAGTGTGCCTGCCCTGTTAGAGGGTGTTAAATATGCCAAATGAGGCAGCTGAAAATGGTAAATGGACCAATCAGATTCATCATGCAAAAGAGCAGCTGAAAGTCATTGGGGGCGGGACTCCCCAAAAAGGCAATTAATAAAGATGTTTACATCATGTAGTGCTGGGAAGCTCATGGAGGTTTTCTGTGTACATCCTGAACAAGTCCGAATGGGGTGTTCTGAAGCCATAACTCTGGGGTGACTTTAGCAAGTGGACTTGCTGTAGTGATGAGAGTACCGTGTGTTCCAGGGCATTGACACCAGGACAGCTATAAAGCAAGTATACTGCAGCAGCAGTGAATATATGGCGTATTCCAGGGCCACAACACCGGACAACAAAAAGGGTGCTCGCCGCAGCCATTAACTGGGGGGGGGGGGGTTGGGGGTATAAACAGTAAATAGTTAAGTTTTAAATCCATTTTTTTTCTCTTTTGAGTAGCCACACCTTGTCGAAAGCACCAGTTTTGTTATATATTGTGCATCCTTATTTGACTCGGATGTTTTGGCCTTCATGGCTACTACCTTCACAGTATAAATAACATTAATTATTATTTGATTGATTAGCTATGCTTATGGAAATGGTGTAGGAAGGAGCAGAACTTTCCTTATAAGGTATGAAAAGTGCTCTTTTACAAAAATCATTTATTCCTTTTGATACATGTCTACTGAAAATCTACCTTGCCAATTAATGCTTCTCTGCTTTCTTAAGAATTACCTTAATATTTTGGTATTTAGTTTAAGTAGAAAGTATAAAAAAAGTTTTAGAAATGCTGCTCTGGGATTTTCTTTAACTATGTATATTTTCCTGATAGGAGATAAGAGCTAGTTTAAATCAAATGTATAATGGAGAACTGTTACCATAATGCATGTATGGTTTCATAAACTGTTTTTAAGTTATGCAAGCAGGCCAGACTGTTTCCCACATTTATGATGTCAGAAGCGTGAGCTAAAGTAGCTGAATTTAGAAACAGGATTTTAATTTTATGAGCTCTGAAACTGACATTGGGAAAGCGTAGCTTTTTCAGATCAGATAAAAGGGCTGATGAGAGAGAAGGAGAAATAGGAGAAGGTGGGGGGTGTGAAAACGAAAATGCTTTGAGTCACTGATGAGACTTCAAGCAACAAGACAAATGCCACCTGCACACTACCATACTCTTTGGATTTGTTACTGATCATTTTACTGACCTGTAGGACAATCAGGGTGGTATGGTGAATTACCTCACTCTGCTTGATTTTGTTTATGGCACTAAGTAGTTGAAAAATACTTAGAAAAAGAAAGGGAACCAAATTCCTTTCTCACCTAGGTTAATCAGAGCTGAGGAGAGACATCTCTAACAGGAAGGCTAGAGTGACAGTGACAGCTGGGAAAAGTCTGAAGGAACTACTGACAGTAAGGTAGTGGACCACAGGCCTTAATGCAAGTGCATTGTAACTGCCAACTTTAAATCCCCAAAGGTTGGTAAGTGTAAGAATAGTGTATAAAAGTAGGAAACTGTAAGTCCACATTTAGAGAACCTGTGCATTTGAAAAAGGAGATATGTGCTAAGGAAATTAAAACCTCACTGAAGCTAAAACCTGGATGTAGCTTAACTCTTTAAAATTAAATTGCAACAAAACTGAACTCTTGCAAATTGGCACTAAAGCGCTACTTAAGAAAATTAGTTCCTTTTCAGTCACTCTTGACGGTCATCTCATCAGACCTTCTTCTGATGCAAGGAATCTTGGTGACATTTTTGATTCCTCGTTTTCTTATTCCACCCATATAAACCACATTAAGAAACTTTCTTACTTTTTCCTCCATAACATATCCCATGTTCGCTCATTCCTCTCCTTTTCTAATGCTGAGAAACTTGTCCATTCTTTTATCACATCCCGCATCGATTATTGTAACTCGCTGCTGGCAGGTGCCCCTTCTAATCTTACATCATAGCTCCAGTTGATTCAAAACACTGCCTCAAGAGTCCCTACTCGAACCAGCAACAGTGAGCACATCACATCCATCCTGCTTCGTCTTCACTGGCTCCCTGTGTCTTACAGGATTGAATATAAAACTCTATTAATAACCTACAAAGCTTTAAATGGCCTTGCACCGGACTACATCAGTGGCCTTCTAAATCACTATGCTCCTGTTCGTCTACTAAGGTCCTCTGATTCTGGTAATCTTGCTGTGCCTCACACTAACCTGCACTCTAAAGGGTGACAGGGCCTTTAGCTCCAAAGCACCCAGACTTTGGAATGACATCCCGAAATTAATTAGAACAGCTAACTTCATTCATTCTTTAAAAAAACAACTTAAAACTAATCTATTAAGGAAGGCTAAACTTAACTTTACATTTTGCCCTTTCTTTCACTTTACCTCTCTGTCCAGGTGCTCAGGATGATTTGTGTGTCTGTTATATAACAAATTAGGTTATTTATTAAGTTTTTCTTTTAGTATTGAACTTAGTATTTTACTCTGGCTTATTGTCCTTTATTCTATTTAATGCTTTGTTATCTGTTTCATTGTTCTATTCAGGAAAACATTTGTATCCAATGTTACATATACCCTTCTGTTTTTTTCTAAGACTCTGTGAAGCGCCTTGAGCATGGAAAAGGCACTATATAAATAAAAGGTATTATTATTATTATTATTATTATTATTATTATTATTATTAAGGAGGGGTGTTCCCAAAAGCCTTTCTACAATAAAACAGATACTCTGTAAATGTATGCTGTAAGATCACTCCTCTTCAGTGCCAGTCTCTTTCTATTCAATGCATAAGGTGTTGCTCCTAGGAACTCTCAGGTAGGTCTCCACAATGTAGTATAGGTAATGGTCCCTACCAAACACACATCATACAAGAGAGGAAGGAGGAGCTGTGTGTACGTTTTGGCCAGTACATATCTTCATCTCCTACTTAGTAACAATAATTGGGCTTAAGTCAGATGGAAATTCCAAGTGGAATATTTTGCATCTTGCCACTTTTAAAAAGTTTCTAGGTGTTTGTACTCTTGAGTTCAGTGTCTGATGTTTTGTCTTTGCTCTTGTTTTTTTGGATTTTATCTTTTTTGGCGATTTTTGGATAGCTTTGCTTGCTTTTTAGGTATTAACCTCTGCCTGCCTCTACCCTTTGTTTTGGATTCTTAACTTAAATAACTATTATATACATTTCTTGTACAGGGTTCTGAATTACCTCTCGTTCATCCAGTTCTTCACTTGTACCTTCGTTTGTGTAACGTGCCAAGTTAGAAGATCACACTGAGAGAGGGCCCGCCTGTGAGGCTGTGATTGTTCTGTGCATAACTGATGTTTTTGCATTCACATACAGTACAGCATATTTATTTTTTATTCTGAGCGAAACATGATCTCAGATACTTTAGATTCACACCATTCATAAAATGACCTAAGATGACTACAGGTCTTCATAGCAGCAAAGGAGCAAACAGATGTTGATCGCATACATAGAAAGTTATAAAGCCTGGAAAGTGAGCCTTTAAGGAGCATAGAGACTTTTTTTACCTTTTGTTGGCAATGCTTGTAAGTTCCCTAGCCTGAAATCACTACTTCTGTACATCTGCTTAGTATTACTAAAGTAAATAAATATTCACTATATGCATTTAGATTGTAAATGTCCATTGAAATAACAGAACAAAAGAGAAAGCTGAAATGTGACTTCATGCAGTGTAATTTCCTCCTATGCAATATCATAAGAAAAGCCAAGGGCTAAGAGACGTGGTGATAATAGGAATTTCTAGGGCAGAGGGCTGAGATGGCAGAAAGAAGCAATTTTAAGTGGCCTCTGTTTTTGTTAGTTTTAGGATATAAGTGAAAATCTCATCTGTTTCCTGTAGAGCCGGAAACCATATTTAAACTTCAGATGTAATAATTTCCTAGCTTGAAACAAAGAGGATTATTAGAGAGCACAAGGGCTGTATGTACGGCATGGTGGTACAGAGCTTAGCCCTGCTGCCTTACAGCTCTAGAGACCTATACTCTGATTCACATATGGCCATTTTCTGTGGGGAATGTGCCAATTTTCTGTATTTCTTTGTGCATTTCCTTTGAATGTTTCCACTCATTGGCCAAATGTTTGACTGCTGATTCTAGGTTGTCCCAGTATGGCAGTGTGTATTAAAAAGGGCAGTGATGAACTAGTGCTCATCCAGTGCTGAATTCTGCCATGTGGTCAAAACACTGCCAGGATAGTCTGTGGGACCCATGAATAAGTAAGACTTTTTACCTATTCCTTTGTTTATTTATTTATAGATTAATTTATTTATCCGTTATATTTTTGTACACATTCTCAAGCAGCACTGAGTGTCAGGATGGAAATGGCCCTGAGCAGTATGCCAGTACAATGCAAAAACCAAACTCAGTGGGGACAACTTGGAGTCACCAGAGTAACATTTTGGGCATGTGGGAGGAAAACCAGAAGACCTAGTTTTTCAAAAACTAAAACAAAATTTGCCAAAGTTTGCAATGTCTTCAATGTGAAGAGAATCCTGAGCCAGGGGAGCTCTTGCCAGAGGAGAATGTGCATCCAGCTTGTACCATCAATAATGTAGACAGAAATGGAGACTGCAGGCTGTATATCAGAGCAACTGTAAAGAAAAGGGAGCCGAAGGCTTGTGTTGCAAGTGAAATTGTATGAAAATGAGCAAAGATTAATTCTTCATGATATCCTGTGGTAGTAGTAAACGTCTGGGATGTGATCCACTACAATTTTGACACTCAGAGGTTTTTATTAAAATTAAAAAAGAAATGCATATGTAAAGAGAGAGTGGTCAATACAATTAAACCAAATTCTTTTGTTATATGTATTGTGATCCGAGAGACAGAATTGGAACTAGTACCAAAATAAGTTGGGGTGTCAACTGGGCTACCCCGTTTAATGCTGACAATGAAAAAAGTGTAAATAAACGGGCACTACAATACAAGAAAAATAGGTAATTGCCTCAAAGTTTGCCATTGTATGGCATCTCAAAGTAGAGTGTCAGGCTTTGGTAGAGCTCCAGTCTTTTGGCTGCTCTGGTCCAAAATGTAACGTCACCTTCCGGGAACGCCTGCCCTTATATTGTCTGGACTGGAAGAGGTGGGGCTTCTCTGGCTCAGTTGTCCTCATTGGGCATTTTCTCAGCACTGTGAGCCAAAAAGGACACAAGACCATTAAGGAAAGTGCCCCTTGTCATCCTGGAATAGCAGTGTACACCTCCGTTAAACCCAGAATTGGGAATTGTCTGTAAACTGCCATCTTCAGGTCTCTCTAGACATGTTTTGTGGGGTTTAAGTCTGGACTTTGGCTAGGCCACTCAAAGACAAAGAATTGTCCCAAAGCTACTCCAGAGTTGTCTAGGCTATATGCTTTGGGTAATTGTCAAACTTAAAGGTGAACTGTCACCCCAGTCTGAGGTTACATGCACTCTGGGACAGGTTTTCCTCAAGTATCTAACATTATTTGGCTGCATTCATCCTTCTCTGAATTATTACCAGTTTCCCTGTCCCTCCCACTGAGAAGCACTCCATGGCATGATGCAGCCACCAGCATGCTTCACTGTAGGAATGGTATTAGGTAGATGATGAGTCATGCCTTGTCTTTGCCAGACATAATGCTTGGGGTTCTGCTCAAAGATTTCAGTTTTTGTCACACCAGGCTACAGATTTTATTTTTCCTCATTCTCTCACAGTCCAAGCAGGCTGTACACCTTTTACTCAAGAATGTCTTTCATCTAGCCATTCTACCATAAACACCTAATTGATGGAGTGCTGCTGCGATGGTTGTCTCTCCAACAAGTGCTCCCACCTAAGCCAAAGATTTCTGAAGCTCCGTTAGTGTGACCATTTTGGTTGTATGGCCAAATCTAGGAAGAGTTCTGGTGGTTCCAAACATCTTCTGTTTCATAATTATTGAGGCCACTGTGCTCCTTTGAACACTCAAATATTTAGACATAGTTTTATACCTTGTGCTTCACCACAGTTTGATTTCAGTGGTCTACAGAGAGTTCATTGCACTTTGTGGCTTGGTGTGAATTCTGAGACATTCTATACAAAGGCATGGGTTTTCTAAATAATGTCCCATCAATTCACTTTACTACAGTTGGTGGACTGCAATCAAGTTCTAGATACATCTCAAGAATAATTAAACCAATCCGGATGCACCTGATCACAATAGGGATTGCCACAGTAAAGGGTCTGAATACTTACTGATAAACTGCATGAAAGATTTCAGTTTTTGATTTTTAATAAACTAGGGGGTGCTATGTGCTAGCTATTTCGCGGCTCTACCACTCGTGTATGGGGAAACGGATGTACAATTTAAACAGATTATTATTTTCATGGGAATTGTTACATATGCATAATAGAACTAACTATTTTACAATACAGCGAGTAGTTAACCATATTAAAAAATAGTAAAACGTAATAAATTGAAAGAAAATCATGTTTCACGTTGCGTTAGAGGTATTTGTTGTGTCATACGTTTTCGGTCTGTTTGGCTTTGAAATTAACATACAAACACTTTTTAAATGTACACTTTTACTGTAAAACTTCAGTAAAAACAATACTTGGAGTTAACTTTTTGTCAATATCACATTTTGATTCCATGTTTGGACTTACATTGTGACAACACAATGTATAACTGCCTGTGAGTGAATATCGTTTCTTTCTCTCTAATAAATAAACCGACTTTTTTGAGTGATTGTCCCTGTGATTTGTTAATTGTCATAGCAAAAGCTAACAGGAAACTGTAAATGTTTTAATACAAATTGCATATCAAGATCTCCTTTGGTGTCTAATCTTATCCGCGGAAGATGTACTACATTACCTTTCTTGTCGCCTGGTTAAATTTTACACGTCAGAATTGTTCGACCAATTTTGAATACAACTAATCTTGTCCTATTGCATAACCTATCACTAATACAGTACATAAATTACGCAAATAACATTACAATACATCCTTCTTTCAACAGTAATTCAGCTGGTAGAAGACCGGACGGTGTTAACGGTTCTATATATTCTACGGGATATTGTAAGCTGATGTTTTCATCTTTCAAACCATCACCACCAACTGTTTCAGCATATTCTATTGATACGCATTTAACCATTTTGCCATATAACTGATCGACAATTTCCGTGTTAATTCGTTTGACTTCTCGGTGCTAGGATTGCCCGTGCACTCATCTGTTCTGTTAATAACCCTTCAGGATGAAATTCTTCAATAAGATTTGGACATAATAAGTCTTCTTTAATTGGGAGCTTAAAGTGAGGAAAATGTAAAAATTTATAGGTCAGAGGACCGTGGGCGTGGGACATTAACCGAAAATGGTTGAGAGGAGGGCTTGACTTGGCAATAAACTCGTCTCATCTCAAGATTTTCTTTTATAATAGAGAGATATTTAAACCTTGTTTTCACTTTGTCTTTGTGGGTTATTGAATGTAGATTGATTGACAAAATTGGTAAATTCATCCATTTAAAATTAAATCTACTTGTACAACACAATAAAGTGTTCAGAATATGTAGGCGGTTGAATACTCTCTGAATCCACTGCACATAATAAATATGTATGAATTTAAATGTATCCATTCCTTTCTTTATATTGTATGATTTTTGTAATCTCTTGTAATTTATTTGCGTGGAGTTAAAGCTGACTTATGAATAAAAATTATGATAGTATTTATTCTTCTTACTGTCTGAAATAAAATTTTAAATCATGTTAATAGATTGGCATAGAAAGAGAAATAGCTGGAAAAGCTGCTTATCATTAATCTGTAATAAAGAGGCATACCAGATGAGTCTCTCCAGCGACTATACAATGGGGAACTGCCTGTTGAAGTGCAGGCGATCTTGGTGTCATGATCTGAAATGTATTTTAATTTCTTGACCTTTAAAAATAACCCAGCCATCATTTTGTTGGTTTGGGATAAAGAACATAATGGGTTACTTTATCTTTTACTTTGACATTTTCTTAATAGCGTTAAAAACTAAATGCGTTTAGCTGAACTGCCATTTTGTTTAAGATATGCGTGTTGCCATTAAGTGCATTCTGTTTGGTTAGGCAGTTGTTAGGCAAGGTCAGCCATTTGCATGTACTTATCTGGCTGACACCTTTATCCAAAGCAACTTACAACATTTATGATACTACTAGGGGGTTCCCCCCTGCTGGCTTCGCTCGCCAACCCCAGTGGCCTGCGCTACACGCCAGCCACTTTGCATCTCTGCTGCTCACGTTGTGATGAGGAGGGATGAACGCACCCCTAGAATACCCGGTCACTCCTCCGAAACCCCTTCTTAAACGGTGATACAATGAGAAACACAGTTTTTTTTTTACGACCTCTTTCCTCGATCAGCTGCTGGGCCACATGATCTGCATCTTGTGCGGCGCTTCGAACATTTAAAAGCCTGTACAGCAGCTGTCTTTGTCATCTACTCTTTGTCTTTTATTTCCGGCCGTAGGTGCGGTTAAATCTATTAGCACAAAATCTCGTCTTGCGGGACATGAGTTCTTGATATTTTTTAGTTTATAATTTAAAAATGGAATAAGAATCTGAAAATCTAACAACATCTCATTAAAGTTCTATAAATTCTGAAAAGAATGATACCAAACATATATATGTAGGTTTTAAAATTAGCCTTATTTAAAGTGTGACATAAAAACATCACATAAAATCATTGAACAAAATCATTGCACTTTTAGGCTTAGGATTTTATATATATATATATATAGAGTAGATTGGTTAAATGTTTTTTGCTTTTCCACTTGGAACACAGAGAGGACTAGTGACTTGTTCATGGTCACACAGTGCCAGTAGCGGGATTTGAACCCTCAACAGAGTGATGGCAAGAGCAAAGTGTGGAAAATGAAAAGGAACTGCCCAAGATCCAAAGCAGACCACCTCATCTGTTAAAAATGGTGGTGGGGGTTTTATGGTTTGGGCATCTATGGCTGCTGCAGGTATGGCACACTTGCCTTCACTGATGATGTGACTGCTGAAGACAGTCACACAGTAAATTCTGAGGCATATACAAGCATCTGCTCAAGTTCCAGTAATACCTCCAAACTCACTGAATGATGCTTTATCCTACAAGAAGATTATGATCCCAAATATACTGCTAAGGCAACACAGAGAGGATTTCAAAGCTAAAAAAGGGAATATTCTTCAATTGCTAAAACAGTCAATCAATTTAAATCCAATTAAGCTTGAAGACGAGTGCATTAGAGGTTTGACAGATAATCACCAGAGAAGATGCTCAGCACCTGGAGATGTCTTTGAATCACAGATTTCAAGTAGTCATTGCCTGCAAAGAATATGCAACAAAGTACTTACTATGACTGCTTTGATAGACCTGCCATTGCTATTTCTTAAATGTTATGGTGCCTTGAAATGGGGGGACCATGTAGAAAAACTGGTGGAATTTCAACATGGTGTGACTGAAATGTATGCAATTACCCTTAAATGAAAGCCTGCAATGTGCATCTTAATCACATTTGAATTGTTTGATTAGTAATTTTAAATTGTGGAGCAGAGGGGTAAATCACAAAAAATGTGTATTTGTCCCAAACATTATGGAGAGCACTGTATCTTTTATAATTGGGGGATGAGCAGCTGGCTCATCATACAGTAAGACACACCAGGAATTGAACCAGTGACATAGTGCCAATGCCACTAAACACACAGCCTGTCTTTTGATTTGATGAGTATTAGTTACCACGCTGTAAATTATGGTAGGACAGCACGATGGACTGTTTTGGTTCTTCTAAGTAAGGCTATCACTCTTTGAAATCAGGACCAATAAAGTGGTTAGAAAACAAACAAACAAATTCCATAAATCCCTGGCTTTACTCCTCACTTGGATTTCCTTTCCTCCTTTCTTCTCTTTTTGTAAGTTATGAACTGAATATTATTTGCTTTTTAAAGTTGCCCCAAATGAATGAAGGGTCCTTTTCCCACCACTCTTATTTAGTATCTGTGCGTTAGCCACTTTACACTAATTGTTACAACCAGGTTTTGCAGTGTATATCGGTGTCTCAGCCTCGGCATGTTTTTATGTGTACAAATACCAGGCATCTTTCATCCTGGATGAAAGATCTGCTCCCTATAGAGCAAAATGATTACAATTTCAGACATTACATCACTGCACAAGTGCCGGGCTGGGGGACAGGGCAGGGAAAGAAGTTTGGGGGTCTGGACTCTCAGAGGCCCACCTTGTAATCTGAGACAGGAACGTCTATTACAAAACACACATTCTGAACAGAGAGTCAAATGGTTACAACCATGAAAGACACATGGGGGCTTCAACTATTACATTAAGAAAAAAATTAAAAAATCAGAAATGGCCGTAAGGTGTGAAGCATCTCAGAGCAGGGCACCAGTCCATTGCAGGACTCATTCATGTCCACACTCACCCACACTTGGCACAGGTAGAGAGTTGTTAATTAAATAAAAACATATGTGTTTGGGATGTGGAAGGAAAACCAGAAAACAGCAAGTGCAGGCCCAGGGAGAAGGCAGAGGTGGGGTCCAGGACTTTGGATCTGTGAGGAAGCAATACACACCACCATGCCCCCATGCCACCCTCAGTAAAGCATTTGCTAAAGGTTGCTCATTCATTTTTGTGAGAGTAGTGCTAGGTTAAATTGCACTAGATATTCAAGTTCCTCTAGTGACCTTTTGTTAGCTTTGTTTTTATCCCAAGATTTTATTTATTTTTTGTTTCCTGAACAGCAGTGCTTTTTGTTTGTGATTTGTTTGTTCATCCTTTTCAGTACATTTTGTTCTGTTTTTGTTTTTTTCTTTTTTATCTTCTTTCGTTGTTTTTGGGATAAATTTACTCAGCACATGAAGCACAATGTCCTTGAAATGCTGCCATCTATTACAAGTAATATGTCATGGTTTGCTTCTTAGCTTTGCTTCTGAGAGGCCTACATTATTACAGACGTTAAGTTGATGGGACACAACTTAGTCTTTTTTACATTTTGGGGGCCCTCTTTGAAAATCCAGTAAAGAGCACTTTTTAACAGTTGTCCTGACTGGATATGGCAGGGGTTCAGTAGAAAAATAGTTGTAGTTTATGTCCGGAATCAATCAACATTCAAAAAACACTTCTTAAAATCTTAGCAAAAGTGATGTATGAGAGACTTATTTTTTACTTTTTAGTACACTTTTTAACTTAATATAAGCGTGTTTTTTAAAAAGTATATATATATATATATATATATATATATATATATATATATATAT
>JANRMT010062803.1:4288598-4334471 GCA_026402145.1 Polypterus bichir lapradei | reverse complement strand
ATATACTCCAAGAGGTGGGGCCACCCAAATGTCACTGCTGAAGACCACCCTCAGCCTTCATATCTCAAAGTTGAGAGCAGAACCATTTGGAGAAAGCCACTCTTTGTAAGTGTTGATTTTCTGGCTGCTTGTTGTTCTGCTGCTGTTCTTGAGTTTTGATCACTTGATTGTGGATTTAGATTTGTTGCTGTGGGTTGGCTTGTTAGACAAACCGTTTTTGACTTTGAATTTTTGTCATTTTTTTATTTACTACATGTACAGAGTACAATGAAATTTTTATTTCCATCCCTGACCAACAAGCAACATGCTCTTCGGCCTCAAAATAAACAATGTAGTAATATATATACTCAGCAAAAAAAGAAACGTCCCTTTTTCAGGACTGTGTATTTCAACAATAATGTTTTAAAAATCCAAATAACTTTACAGATCTTCATTGTAAATTGTTTAAACAATGTTTTCCATGCATGTTCAATTAACCATAATCAATTAATTAACATGCACCTGTGGAATGGTCGTTAAGACCTTAACAGTTACAGAAAGTAGGCATTTAAGGTCACAGTTCTAAAAACGCAGGACACTAAAGAGACTTGTCTACCGACTGTGAAAAACACCCAAAGAAAGATGCCCAGGGTCCCTGCTCATCTGCGTGAACGTGCATTAGGCATGCTGCAGGGAGGCATGAGGACTGCTGATGTGGCTAGGGCAATAAATTGCCATGTCCACACTGTGAGACGCCTAAGACAGCGCTACAGGGAGACAGGAAGGACAGCTGATCATCCTCGCAGTGGAAGACCACGTGTAACAACACCTGCACAGGATCGGTACATCCGAATATCACACCTGCGTGACAGGTACAGGATGGCCACAACAACTGCCCGAGTCACACCAGGAACACACAATCCCTCCATCAGTGCTCAGACTGTCCGCAATAGGCTGAGAGAGGCTGGACTGAGGGCTTGCAGGCCTGTTGTAAGGCAGGTCCTTACCAGACATCACCAGCAACAACGCCGCCTATGGGCACAAACCCACCTTCGCTGGACCAGACAGGAGTGGCAAAAAGTGCGTGAGTTTCTGCATGACAGCAATGTCAGTGTTCTGCCATGGCCAGCGAAGAGCCCAGATCTCAATCCCATTGAGCACGTCTGGGACCTGTTGGATCGCAGGGTGAGGGCTGGGGCCATTCCCCCCAGAAATGTCCAGGAACTTGCAGGTGCCTTGGTGGAAGAGTGGGGTAACATCTCACAGCAAGAACTGACAAATCTGGTCCAGTCCATGAGGAGGAGATGCACTGCAGTACTTCAAGCAGCTGGTGGCCACACCAGATACTGACTGGTACTTTTGATTTTGAGCCTCCCTTCATTCAGGGACACATTGTGAAACATTTTTAGTTTATGTCTTATGGTGTTGACTCTTTTAGTGTTCATACAAATATTTACACATTAAGTCTACTGAAAGTAAAAACAGTTGAAAGTCAGGGGACGTTTATTTTTTTCCTGAGTATATAACTTGATTTTATTCAATAAAAAACATAAACCAGCTTACCTGATGTATTGTGATTCCATACCATTTGTTTAATAAAGTTCTCAGTTAAATCCTCATTTAAAAAAAAAAACAAGAAAAGAAAAAACTCCAGCATACTTAACACTATTTTATTTTTGTATTATTAATTTTATGAAGCGGTGGTCAAAAATTCAACTCAATATTATTCTTCTGGTTTTGACCTCTTTTCAACAAGACTTTAACGGCAGATTTTTGGGTTTTGGTTTGATTTTTTTCTGTCCTTTGTCTTGATTTAACTGGTTTCCATTAATGATTTATTCTCCTGGACAATTCCACAAAGATACTCTTAGTGTTCTCACACAGGTGACCCTTATAATGTCTAGTGGAGTAGAACGGGGTCTTGATATCATTACACATATCACAGGTGAGTCGCTTGTGATTTTGTAGTCTGTCGTTAACATAGGGTTATAACGATTATCCTTACTGAAAAGAGGATGTGTGGTTGATCATGACTAAGTGAAAAATTAAGTTGTCTTCTTTTGCTTTGCTTTTTATTCATATTTATTCTAAATTTTCACCATTTTGTTAGCTTTTTGTTTGTGCCATCATTTTAAAGTGGGCTACCATGACGCCTTGCATTGCTGGAGGCATGTTTTATATGCATTCATGCTTGTGTGGCGTGATCAGGTGTTCAGGGTGGTCTTAAAAAATGCGGTCATGTGGTCTTAAAATGAGAACATCTGTACCTAATAAAGTAACGACTTTAGGGCATTTGTTGAGCAATTTCTTGTAGAATTGTATTGGTTTTGATTAAGCTTTGTTCTGTTTTCAAGTGTCTCTAGCCCTTTTGGATTTGTCTATTGTGACGTGTCGGTGTCAGAGCAGAACCCCAAACACCCAGACACATCTACACTACATAGTCACAGGTTCAAATAAGTCATTTAAATGAATAAAGTACCTTTTACAGGTGCTTTTCTCAATGAGCATAGTCACAGTCCCAAATACAATTCCTGTTCCTTAGTTCCTCCTCCAATCTCCTTTTGGCAAGCCTTGCCCACCACCTCTGATTCTGACTCCCTGAATGAGGCGGAGCAGCTGCTATTCAAACTGAACTCGAACTTAAGTCCAGTGCAGAAATATTGTCACCTGGAAGCACTTTCAGGTCATGTCGATCCTCTCTGGGGCAGGGAAACCAGTCTCCAGAAATTCCCCCTAACAGCACCTGAGGACCCTGAGCCCCAACAGGGCTGCCCACCAAAACTATATCTTCCATGCATCCCTACAGGTGTCAAAACAGGAGCCAAACCAGAGGAGCACTGCCACCGACTCTCTTTCCGACTAACAGCCTCCGCCAGTCCATCCATCCCCCAACTGGGAAAGCTAGTAGAACCCACCCCAGTCTGGATGTACATCCACCTGTGTTTTCCTTGCATAGTTTGGTAAGTTATTACCCTTCATCCTAGTCAGAATGTCTGTCCATTACGTAGATCCAAATTCAGCTGAGCCCTTATAGACACAGTGGCCAGTCTGGTTCACCGGCAGTGGTGGGTTGCATAGCCCACAGAATCTTCCTCTGTAGGGAGGAAAAAAGGCACAGTTAGTTGTCATGTCTTGCTGCTGGCAATTGTTACAACATCCACTCTGTATAGCCTAATATTTTGATCACAAATTATCATAGGCATCTGTAAGGGACAATGCCTCCAATGGTGTCCCATCTCCTGACATTTGAAACATCTCCACATGTGTTTAATGTATTTTTTACTATGTTGTTTGAAACAAACCAGACATTTCTCACAGACCTCTTCATCCCATGCTTTTCTTTTGTCTTTCTTGGTTCTCCACCTCCTCCTTGTTTGCCACGGGTTAACAAGGCCAAAGTAGTTGGAGATCTATGGTCATGAGAGCCCTGCAAATCCTCCAGACAGGCCGCTTCCTCGTTGTAGATTGGGCCTTTAATTTCAGAGTGGCTCTCTGTTTTCCTTTGTAGCGGCTACACAGTCTGGGACTCCCTATGGGTTAAGGAAGGGCACCCTCCTTTACATTCTTACTGTCTTTCTGAATAGAGATGGTCTTAATGTCTGTAGGAGTCAGAATAACTTGGGCACTGGCATCAATTTACAGACCCTATTCACTCTAAACTCTGATTTCTTTAACCTTCCTGAACTTCTTTGTCTGACTGGTGGTTTCCCAGACTGGAAGCACAAGCATCGGACAGTTAGCCACAAAACAATATTGAGCTGCAGGAACAGTGGCTACTCGGTTCCCTTCACATACAATAGGGACCCATTCGCTCTTCATTCTGCTATGTTTTATTGAACAGGAGACACTGAAATGTACAGACGAATCGGACCTTGTTAGAATTCCTATGTCTAGTCCTTTCAAGTGAGCTTCCATCGCTTCCAGTGGTGCTTTAGCTGTCATGTCTCATACCTGTTTTATTGTTTTAACATGATTGTAGACTGTCTGAAAAAAAAACTCTCAATCTTTGCTCTTAATATACTGTAGTTACATTGACTCAATCAGCCATAACAACATTCTTCTTTTATGAAAATGTTGAAAAGGTCCTTTGTTACTCTTCATTGTACGATATAATGGTATACTGTAAAATTATAAGTTAATAATAATAAAATAATACTCTTCATTGTAAGATATAATGATAGTAAATATTTGTGGTTATGCATGCTTTATTCTTTTGTATTATAGTTGCAGATGTGTAAAAGTTCTGAGCCTGTACTTACTGAAGAGTGCTATTGAGAAATAAATTGAAATAAACCGAATGATCGGAAGTATTTTTATTTATTTAGTTAGTTAAAAACAAACAGATATTTGCTTTTGCTCCTTTTTCACAATCCTGGTAAGGTGTTTCTATCCTTCAGTAAATAGACTACACCGGCACCTGCAGAACATGCAAAGAACCCCTGAGTAGGCCTCACCTGACCTAAAACTACTTAAGCAAATATCCACAGAAACAACCCTTATAGTCATTTGCCAAGGTGTTATTCAGTACCCGTTATTACTGTTCATGGTATTTTATGGTGACTTACCACAATACAATGTGTATCTCCTTAAAGAAGTTCATGTACATGTAGATGTTTGCAACAAACGTTTAACTAAAGAATCTCCCTGAGCAGATGTTCACAGTACCTCTCTCGCTCAGAGTTCAGCTACTTCATTTTATTGCAGTTCCTGCAAATCCCTTCTCAACACCTGCTACTCTCTGTGCCCCTAACTGCCTGTACGTCTAAACATTTTCCTTGCCCAATCCATGTGCGTCTCCCAGATAAAAGCCACAGACAATAAATCAGTAGAGTGTGATCATCTGCTTGCAGGCTCCCCAGAGGCCTCTTTGCCAAGTGTCGGTTAGATAACTGTCACTAGTCTGGCCTAACAGCAGTGAGGGAGAACGACAGGAAACAGTGAAGTGGCAATGAAGCTACCATGGTGGTTAGCACAACTAATTTTCACCACTTGGGTTTGAGAAGAGGCTTTTAATTTACTCAAGTAACTGGAAATGTGTGCAAAAAAATGTAAATGTTTGCTTTGTTAAAAAAGATACTTCAACTATTTCTTGAACCTCATACCACTCTTTTTGCAATTAATTTTACATTGAATTCTTTCATTCATTTCATTTATTTTATTTTATAAATCTCTCCATTTCTTTCAGGGTCTTAAAGATGCAGTGCTTAATCTTAGCAACATGGGGCACCAGTCCACTGCAGGGCACACTCATGCACACACCAAATGCACACTCATTCCTACAGGCCAGTAACACAACCTAACATTTTGGGATGTGAGAAGAAAATGGTACTGCTACGAGAAAAATAGCAGCTGAGTTTATAAAGGGAAAAAAGAGGAGACATTCAAATCAAGTTCAAGACTGAAAGAATGACTGACATGAAAAACTTCATGTACACATTAATTCAATAAGCTTTATTGTAATGTATTATGCAAAGCAAATGTTACAGTATCTTGAAATACTCTGCAATGCTCTGAGAAAGTCCATTAAAGGAGAAGAGCCTTTTTTGCAAACCTTGTTGCCAGCTGCATTACTGAACACAGAGACTGTAATAGGATCATTCTCTTTGTAAATTTTATAGTACCCAGGACTATAGCCAGTAAAGTCTGATGACAATCAAAGACATCTGAAGATGTGTCATAGCTCAGACACTGATACCGTAAGTGAAGACCTGATTTATTTAGCAAATGAGACTGACTGTGCATGTTGCAAAGACTGAAATGTAAAATGTGTAAAGACTGAAACAGTGATATGAGCCTACATTTGTATTACTTAAGAAGATTTAATGAAGTCTTCTGTGTTTTTTAATTGTTGTCATACATCTTGTGCATCATTTCAATTAGCTTTAAGTCTATCTAACTACAGTACCTATTTATCTATATATATATATATATAATTTTGGGTCGAGACGTGATCATCTCGGGGAGACACTTTGAAGTCCTGCACGACTACTTGCACATCACGCCCTACTTACAAACAATTTCTCAGAGACACTTTAATGTCCCAAGGAAGTGAGACAAAAGGACAGCTGCTGTACAGGCTTTTAAATGATCGTCACGTAGCGCGACATGCAGATCACGCAGCACAGCAGCAGCAGCTGATCTGTCCACATCTCCTTAGCGTGCATTCAGCCCTCCCTTTCAGAATGCAAGCGGCAGAGACGCGAAGCGGCAAGCGTGAAGCGCACCCCTGGGTGAGGGGGGGGTGTTAGTGGGTGGACGAGCACTCGCCACTTCGCTAAGCCCCCAAGTAGATATACAGTACAGGCCAAAAGTTTGGACACACCTCCTCATTCAATGTGTTTTCTTTATTTTCATGACTGAAGGCATCAAAACTATGAATGAACACATGTGGAGTTATGTACTTAACAAAAAAAGGTGAAATAACTGAAAACATGTTTTATATTCTAGTTTCTTCAAAATAGCCACCCTTTGCTCTGATTACTGCTTTGCACACTCTTGGCATTCTCTCGATGAGCTTCAACAGGTAGTCACCTGAAATGGTTTTCACTTCACAAGTGTGCCTTATCAGGGTTATTTCTTGCTTTATCAGTGGGGTTGGGACCAGCAGTTGTGTTGTGCAGAAGTCAGGTTAGTTGGACGATCATTTATTTTTCAACAGGACAATGACCCCAAACACACCTCCAGGCTGTGTAAGGGCTATTTGATATACAGTAATCCCTCGCTATATCGCGCTTCGACTTTCGCGGCTTCACTCTATCGCGGATTTTATATGAAAGCATAACTAAATATATAACGCGGATTTTTCGCTGCTTCGCGGGTTCTGCGGACAATGTGTCTTTTTACTTCCTGTACATGCTTCCTCAGTTGGTTTGCCCAGTTGATTTCATACAAGGGACGCTATTGGCGGATGGCTGAGAAGCTAACCAATCAGAGCACGCAGTTGAGCTCCTGCGTGCTGAATGCAGTGTTAACCAGGAAGTCTCGTCTCACTCATTCAGCATCAACGTGTTTCGCTGTGTAAAGAGTTGTGCTCTTTAGTGTTTATCTTTGTGCATAGTCAAGCCCTTCATTATGGCTCCAAAACAATCTGCTACTGCTTCAGGGGCCGTGCCCAAGCGCAAGAAGAAGATGTTAACGATTGCCGAAAAGGTAAACGTTTTGGATTTGTTGAAGGCTACGATTCTTTTTATTTAAAAAGTAGGAAAGGAATATAAGATCTACGGCAGCAGTGTCCTTTTAACCAGGGTGCAAAACGAGTTGTAAGTGGATGTAATAAGGCAGTAGTCTGGATGGAATCTGCTTTAGGGATTTGGATTGAAGACTGCCAGAAGAAGAACAACGGCAGTGCTACACAATCGCCTGAAGTGGCTCCTTTACAAGGGCTGTAACGCTCTCCTTTGTTGTGCAGTAAAATTAAACTCATTGTTATTGGACAAGTCATCGTGTCATTGTTGGTGAGTAACCATAATTAATTTTCTTCGTACAGTGCTTAGTACATGTACGTATGTTTAGTGTCACTGTACACACATTTACTGTATACTATTTTTCTTGCATTGTACGTATTTATTGCTGGTGGCCTGTCTATCGTAATGGCTGTAACATATGTGATATCGGAGACACTCAATATCTTTAAAATAATATTTAGGTTTTACTGTATATAAACAGTGGGTCTGGAACGCAACCCCCGCGATCAAGGAAGGATTACTGTATATATATATATATATATACAGTGCAGGCCAAAAGTTTGGACACACCTCCTCATTCAATGTGTTTTCTTTATTTTCATGACCATTTACAGCACTCCATCACTCTCCTTCTTGGTCAAATAGCCCTTACACAGCCTGGAGGTGTGTTTGGGGTCATTGTCCTGTTGAAAAATAAATGATCGTCCAACTAACCTGACTTCTGCACAACACAACTGCTGGTCCCAACCCCATTGATAAAGCAAGAAATTCCACTAAATAACCCTGATAAGGCACACCTGTGAAGTGAAAACCATTTCAGGTGACTACCTGTTGAAGCTCATCGAGAGAATGCCAAGAGTGTGCAAAGCAGTAATCAGAGCAAAGGGTGGCTATTTTGAAGAAACTAGAATATAAAACATGTTTTCAGTTATTTCACCTTTTTTTGTTAAGTACATAACTCCACATGTGTTCATTCATAGTTTTGATGACTTCAGTCATGAAAATAAAGAAAACACATTGAATGAGGAGGTCTGTCCAAACTTTTGGCCTGTACTGTATATATATATATATATACAGTACAGGCCAAATATTCAGTGCTGCAGGAATAGGGGAGCCCTACTTTGTCAGGCTCCCGCCTCACCTGGAAGTGCTTCCAGACCACGTTAACAGGCCACAAGAAGTACTCCCAGGTGTCTCATAAAAGAAGCCTAATGCTGCCATTCAAGGAGTATGAGTCAGGAGGAAGAAGACACAGCTTGCTGGGAGGAGTGGAGGCACAGAGGAAGACAGACAAAGAAAGAGAAGAGAAGACAAGGGCTGTTTGTTATGATGCTTTTAGTTTTGTGTTTTGGTGGTGGGAAATGATTGGGAAGTGCAAAATAAGAGCCTGTGTCTGTCTGTGTTGGGTTTGGGCAGCTGGAGTGCCATCTTTAGGCCACAATATATATACTAGGCATGGTAATAGACAGGTAATAGAATAATTTAAAAATGTTTACTATCTCTTGCCTCACATGTACCTTCAGCGCCTTTCCTTTGTACTTGAGAGTGTGAACATGTCTTAACTGGTATTCCATCTCTTGAGCACATTCTTGTAAAGCCTGTTTCTCAGACTCTGCCATTATTTTTAAATGCCTTTCTCTCCTTCTATCCAGTTTTTTACTTTCCATCTTTGACAGTAGCTCTCTCAGCGTGCCTCATACACCTTTACTCGTCCCTGTCTCATACTCATACTTTGTCTTTCATCATATGTTTCTATCATCAATGCCAAACTGACTAATAACATCAAAGTCATACTGAGCAATCAGATTGCTCAGAGGAACTGAACATACAGACCTTGCTGTTTTATTATATAGTAGACATAAAAACAATGTCTGCTTGCCTGTATGTTCACTATACAATTCTAAACACTTTGACAGATTTGGTCCAAAATTTTGCATAGTTGTTCTCAATACCAATATGGTCAAGACAGACTACTTTAGAAACCAAAATTTTACCCTTGGGTGTCTCAGTGTGTTTTTTTCTTCTTCTTTTTGTTTTTTGCACACCAGTGCAAAGCAGGCTCCGAGCAAGTGAAACATCTGAAAAGACTGAAGCCAGACTAGCAGATAAAATGACCAGAACTTAACATTACTTAACCAGGCAATGCCACATACTGCTTCTATCTACTGTATAAAAAGGAGTACTGGGTAGTGTTGGGTGAGACTTTATTGACAGTGAAAGTGCAGTTCAACACAAAGAAGAATCAAAGGGTTTCCCAGCTTTGTCAGATTGTCTTCATAATTTAACCCTTAAAACGCCGAGACCGGCTATAGTCGGTTCCGAATACAATTTGCCAGCACGCCAGAGCCGAGTATATTCAGCGACATACATTCTTTGAACGCCGCAACCGGCTATAGTTGGTTCCCAGTGCAATTTTCCAGCACGCCAGAGCTGAGTATATTTGGTGACATACATTCATTGAACACTGCAACCAGTTATAGTTGGTTCCCTGTGCAATTTGCCAGCACGCCGGAGCTGATCAATCAGTGCCATACATTTGTTGAGCAGCCACCTCATGACCACTGCTGCCCCCTGCAGCATCACTGTCCCTGGGATTCAGCCGCTACACTAGACTAGCCTGCAAGCATCAGCGTTGGCCTCTGTGTGCTTGTGTGCAGCCAGTTCAAGCGCAGTTTGCTCGGTGATTTACTGAATTTCATCAATGGCATCAGTTGCACGTTGTACATATAATAATAGATTGTTGCAGTAGTTTTTTTAATAGTTTTTACAGTTCATTGGCAGTGTGTAAAATGACCAGTATTGCAGTAATTGTGATGTTCTTTGCATGAAAATAATATGTGTTCCTTTAAAATTTCACTTTTTCTTGGTGAATTGTGACATTTCCTTAAAAAGTGCAGCAAAAAAGTACTTCAGCTAGTTATTTATATTTCTTTTATGTTTAACTAATCTAACATCAATATGCAATCTGGATCACCCTTAGCGACTGTAGTCATCTGCAGTTATTAACAATATAATGTAATGACCCTTCTCTCCTTACTCAGCAAGTTTTGTTCTGGTAATGTTTCTCAGTCATGTTACTATGATGTACCACATTGTATAAATGAGTTCATGCCCACAGAGCCCAATCAAAATCAAACATGTTTAATTTTTTGAGGTGAGTCTCAGACTACTTGGCTCGAGACACTGGCCATAGACAATTACATGACTGGTAGTCACAGGATCATACCGTGGATGACTTTTCCATAGACACTCCTAACCAGGTTGTACTCAACAAACACAAAGGAACTCATTAAGGGGTGGGCTATTACTTTGGTCTCTTTCTGGGCTTGTTCATGTGCTTCACACCTGCTGTGGCATTTCTATTACTTTATACATACAGTATGTGTGCTTTCTGGTTTGGTTTTACATTATTGTGATGTTTGAGGAGTCATTAATATTGTTTGAAGGATTTGATTAATATAATATCTGATCACCATAGGCTTATATTAAGCATGCAGAACTTGCCATACTGTTCAAAGCCTATAATGCATTTATTGGCTGGTGGCATTTTTGTTTTAGTGGCCCGGACTTAATTCTTGTTTCTTTGGTTAACTCTGTAAGGTGGCATCTGAGCAAGTGCTCTGCTCATAGTGGCCCCAGTCCCAGGTTATACAAATCATTGATTGACTAGTGTGCCAACATTCATTTAATTTAAATGATATTGACATCAATGCTTTGTTAATAAAGTTTAATAGGATTCATTTTATTTATAATTGTAAATTCATATTGACTAGTGCCCATCTACAGAAATGCAAAGATTTGGTTTGGGCAATGGCTAAAAATACCAACAAATGGAGCGTATGGTACTAAAGGTTTTGACGCTTTATTAAGTAAAAGTGGATTGAACACTGACATTTTACAATGCATTGCTAAGTCACAGTGGTACCAAATAACAAAGCAGTTTCAAACACATTAAATCCAATTGAGATACATAGTTCATACGTGAAGCATTAGGCACAAGTCAAGAACCAAATTTCAACCTTGGTGCCAATCCTTTGAAGAGCACTGTCACTCATACTGGCCCAATTTATAGTTGCAAATTAATCTAACATACACTGTATAGTCAAATGTTTGCCAAAATACATCTAACTATTACACCTATATGAGCATGTTGGACATTCCATTCCAAAACCATGGACATTAATATGGAGCTGCTCCCACTCCGCACCCACGCCCCCACCAATAGCAGCCTTCACTATTCTGGGAAGGCTTTTCATTGGAGTGTGCCAGTGGGAATTTGTGTCCATTCAGCCAAAAGTGCATTTGTGAGTTCAGGTTAGACGAGGAGACAATCAGCATTCCAATTCATGGCAAAGCTGTTCCATAGGATTGAGATCAGGTCTTGAAGTTCCTCCATGTCTTTATGGACCTGGCCTTGCACACAAAGGCACAGTGATGCAGGAGCAGAAAAGGTCTAACTCAAATCACACACATGTCTAAAATGTCTTTGTATGCTGCAGCATTTACAACAAACCAAGGGGCCTAATAAAAACCATGAAAAACAGCACCAGACCATTAACTCTCCTTCACCAAACATTACAGTACAGTACAGTCCAGAAGGTAGTGTTCGACTGGGGTCTACCAAACCTAGATTCAAATCAAACTGCAGGACAGTGAAGTGTGAGTCATCACTTCAGAGATCAGGTTTCCACTGCTCCAGAGTTCAAAATTGTACACCAGTCCAGCTGATGCTTGGGATAGCACACAGTGATCTTAGGCTTGTGCACTGCTGCTCTGCCAAGGAAACCTATTTCATGAAGCTCCCAATACACAGTTCTTGGGCTGAGGTGAGTGATGCAATAAACAATTGCATGCTATATACACTTCAGCATCAACTTCGGGAGTGTACATGGTCTGCCACTTCGTGCCCAGGCTATTGTTGCTTCTAGAACCTTCCACTTCACAATAATAGCATTTACAGCTAACCAGGATATATCTAGCAGAGAAGAAATTTCCTGTACTAACTTCTGGCAAAGGTGAAACACCCTGAAAGTACCACATTTAAAGTCACTGAGCTCTTTAGTACGACTCATTCTTCTGCCAGTCTTTGTGAATGGAGTCCTTATGGCTTTGTGCTGGATTGTATGAACCTGTTAACAACAACTGAAACACCTCAGCTCATTAATCTGGAGAAGCGTCCATGTACTTTTGGCCATATAGAATATGTCATTGAGGATGTGAAAGGAAAATCCAGACTTCCCAGTGGAAAACCCACACATACAGTACATTGGAGGAATAATAGTTGTTCTGCCGTGCAGTTTGTTCTTCAAAGGAATATTAATATAACCTTATGAGTTGTAAGGAAGCGGAAATAGAATTACAGGCAGTCAGTAGGTAGACAGCATGTTTCACGATTAGTCAGTGTTTGTTAGTCCCATCGAAGCAAAGCCTGTTAAGTATTATTTTAAGATAATTGGATAAGTATATAGCAAAGTTATATTGTTTATTTTAATTCGATAATTATTTGTAATTTGCTTTGTTTCAGTTTCACTCTAACTTCATAAAATCTAAATAAAATTGGAGCAAGGCGCTATCTCCTTACTCTGTGAATCTTTTGTGAAGTAGAGTTTGGCTGCTGTTTAGTTTCTGGTTCAAATACCAAAGACGAGGACAGTACAATAGTAATACTTATTCTTTACATATATATATATAGCACTTTTCTCACTACTCAAATGTGAAAGTCCACACAAGGTGGTTCCATGAAGCAGCCACCATGGAGCTAAAACGAAAGTTAAGAATCAAGATTTTCTTTTTTTTAGTGGCAGGGTGATACTGTACAAGATAGAAATTAATAACCATGAGAGTACATGACTGTTCTATATTCTACTCTGCATTCCCTTCAGACCCCAGGATTCTCTAAATTGTTGTTTAGGCCTTCCTCCTTTGATCCAGTATGAAAGATGAAACCTCAGAGGATTACTTGTACTGGGGATCTTTAGCTATTTAACCATATATGTTCAAAACCATCATTGATGGTAAATGCTTAAGCATGAGAGTTAATGAAGTTAAAGCAAGTTCAGGAATGTTTTTTAATGTCAATTAATATTTTGAAATGTTTCAGAGTTTTTCCAAAGAGAAAAAAACAGTTTTTTAATGAGCGGTACTTTCTGTTTAGCTTATCAGGTCTCTTTCATCATTTTTGTTTCCTGAGCCAGTTGCACTTTGTCTTCATTTTAGGTGGAAAACTATCTTCTCCCTCTGAAACAAGTACAAGCTATTAGCCACAACTGATTTTCCCCACGCAGTCCTATATTTAAAATGTGTGTGTGTGTGTGTGTGTGTGTGTGTGTGTGTGGGCGAGTAATGCAGCTTTGTTTGTTCAGACACGCATGTAAATCATTGGTGCTATTGTTGCTTTTTATCATGTATTGTTCCACCAGACTCCTTTTCCTTCCTGTTGAAGACTGAGTCTGGCTTTCTACCACCTACTGTTATCTGGGGCGAGCAGACCCAAAACAGGATGGGATGGCCCAGGAGCTAAGCTGTGCTACTTAAAGAAGGTCAGCTCCTCTCAAATCCATTCATCCCTCCCACGGAGATCTTTAACTGATTCACTGAAATCATTTTTGAGGACAGCCTACAGGATCCGAAGCCTCTGTTTACTTTTTGTAAATTTGATGCATCACCCCACGTTAAAGTAAGCTTCTCAGCATAGGCCGTGCTTGTGCAAGTAAAGGCTGTGCTTGTGCAAGAAGGTCAGAAAGAACATTTGGCCTTCCACCCAAGGTTTCATTATATTTAAATATTTTTTTACGTACAGTAAAACTCTAAAAGTAAAGTCAAATCTTTGTGTGATGAAAATTGTCTTAATAATTGTTAACTTTCAACACCTTATTGCATCTGACAGTGCCATTCAGGCATCAAAGAGTGCTTGATCCTTAATCATTAACATTTTTATGGAGGAAGCCTTTCTCGCTGGCATGAAACTCGAATCTACTATAATGCAGTATAGATACAGAACATTTAGAAAGAATTCAGACCCCTTAACTTTCTGCACATTGTTATGTTGTACATTTACTATACTTGAAATTGGAAGTCAGATTTTTGCCCATCAATCTGTACTCAATATCCTATAATGACAAAGTAAAAACATGTTTCCAGAAAGGTTTGCTACTTTTTTAAAAATCAAGAACAGAAATCTCTCATTTCTGTAAGTTTTCAGGTTTTGGCATGGGATGTCCAATAAGCTGAAAGAGGTGTGATAGTTAGGTGTCCACAAACATTTGGCCATATCATGATAAACAAGAATCACACACACCTATACACACACCTCATATAACATAATAGTCCTTTTCTGGAACCCTTACAAAAATTCACGTTACATTGAAATTGACGCCTCCACTCCACCCATTAATCACTTCTCCATAGGTCATCTGCACATATGTACAGTGCTGTAGTACCAATACTGTAGCCCGTTTGTATGTCGGGGAACTTGTTTAAGATGCTCTTTCGTTCAGTTTATGAATGATTAAAAACATATTTTTAACAAAAAAATATTTAGATTACTTGAAAGAAACCTGGAGTCAAAATTATGTCACTCTTCAGTGTAGGTATTATTGCACAGCAGTTATTAACAGTGTATAAACATTTTATTGATGACTAGCCATCCCTCGCAGCTTTGCCTGTATATTAGTGAAAAAGGACAGTGAGGAGGGCCCTGCCCGGTTCCCTACTCCTGACGTCACGCTTCCCCCTCCCCTCGGCCCGCAGCCTCTGTCTCAGATTAGCACGAATATATCACTCCTGCAAGCAAACTATGATTCTTAGCGCAATGAGAGAAGTCGCAAAATCAACCGGAATGTTCAAGCAAATTATACAAAAAAAAAAGATCTAAATCTGTTAAGTAGTTCTCTCGATCACTAACTAAGTGGAGATAACCATGGCAGACGTGTGAGTGAGGAGGGCCCCAGTCCCCTCCCTGCAACTCGATGAGTCTCTCTCAGATTTGCGCTAATAAATCGGTACCTCAAACGAACTATGATACTTACTGCGATGAGAAAGTCGCAAAATCAAGGGAATGTTCAAGCAAATTATAGAAAAATAACCCAATCTAAATCCGTTAAGTAGTTCTCTCGTGAAAAGTGGACAGACATACAAACGGGTCTAAAAAACTATAAGAAATTTCACACTTGGACCAGGAAATTTTTAAAACCATTTCTTAGCGAGCACCTATGGGCCAAGAGTAACCTACATTCCAATTTTCAAGTCCCAAGTCCTCATGGTTCGGGAGATTTCATGATGAGTGAGTCAGTGGTATTTGACTTTTTTATATATATATATATATATATAGATAAAATAATAAATTATTATCATTAAAATTGCAAGGCTCTTGAAATATCTAACTGTAATTTATATTATTCAATTTCACATTTAAATAGTTTATAATATGTTTTACAACATGCAGGTTGCTAATAGCTACTGTACTTTTAATGGATAACTAAACTTGCCAAGAATTCTTTTAGCAGGCAATCGGCAGCAAGTATATAGAAAGACTGAAGGCTGAGGGAGTCAGGGAAGGGACTTAAGATGTGAGTACATTGCTCTGCTGCTGCCATGCTTGCAGAATGAGACAAGCAAACATTTCATAGCTCAGAATTAATTTTTATTGACCTTTCAAATGAGTTGTTTGAGATTGTATAAGTTGCAGGTTACTTAACCTGAAGTGTATCTGTTTAAAGTGGGGAAAAAGTTTATACAGGGCCATTTGTCATCTAGAGATACCAAAGGAAATCAGGACCATAAGAAGATGGGGCAGAAGCCTTCAGGGGGTCTGTCCGTCTCATCAAGTGTGTTTAGGAGGTTCATAGACAGTTGAATGTAGGTAGGCTACCATTATATGTAGCCAATCTTTGTTTATTAATATTAAGGTGTCCTAGAAATAATTACTACAGATATAATAAAACATTGGGGATGGAAAAAATGGAAATAATTCCAGGATGTGTGTTGTGTGCAGTAGCTTGCAGAATATGTAATCTGGTTTTTATTGTTATCCCTTTTTGAATAATTTGCACAAGTTCAATATTATGTAAGTCACATATTATGTGACCTGAGGTGTCCATGAAAAGAAAAGTAAAAAGAAATAAATAAAATCTAAGTTTATCTTAGGATAGCTCAGTTGACATAACTGTCCCGTTAAACTGATATTAGGGTAACTGGCCTTCTCCTGAAGTCTGCACCAAAATTCTCCCGTGTAAAAAAAAGGTGTACTTTATAGATTTAGGTGTTCTGAATCTATTTCTCAAATTCAAATTTCTCTACCATGAAACATTTCCGTAAGATATTGGATTTAGTGAAAACGAAAAAGTTATTTTTTTTTAAAGATATTTAAAAAAATAAGTTACATTTGTTTAATTGTATATTTTTCATGCTCAAAATGCTATTTCAGGTATATTTCTGAGCTGAAAAATTGTAGTCTCCCTTATTCTTAACATTGGTTGAGGTGGAAATAACACCAAATCAAGTATTTGTTAGATAGATAGATAGATACAGTAGATGACATTGATAGATGACATTGAAATGCACTGAACAACAAAACATTTATTTGAAACACATCATAAACCACCCCAGACATGGATCACAAGTGAAAAACATTTTTGCTTACGTGTCAGGTGTTTGCATTTTGTTAACAACAGCTTTCCTGTCGCTTTGCACTTTTAACATTCACGAGAAATCCGTTTTCAAAATAAAACCATTCTCTGTACTTTACATACTTGAACAGAATGTTGTTGTTTGACAAATCAAATGGTTTGGAAAGGTCATGTGACAATGAATCGATTGAAACTGGACCTCATGCGATTACTCAGATGGTTGTATCTTTACTCAATTACAAGTAAAGTTTATTGGCAAGTTGGCAAAGTGCTAAGAATTTGCAAACTGGTGAAAAACAACAGTTGATGATGTGCTTTTATATTTATTTTATTTTTAACATTTATTTTTATTTTCATTTCCCTTAATTTTTCCTAAACAGCTGAAAAAAACTAATATTGTGAGAATAACCTAATGCCAGAGTAATGTTTTTCAATATTTTTTCCCTTTTCTCTCTATCTCCTTCTCTCTTTCTTTCAAAATAAAAAGGTTAAATGGATCTTTGTTTTTAATATTTGCCATGGCAGACTGTGCTCTGATGCCTATCAAGGGTAATTTTACGCTTTTGTATTGTGTACTCTGTCCCTCTCTCATAATGGTAGGTCATTATGGAAGGATGCCACAGATGGATACACACCTTGGCCGGGATGATTCCTACTCCTTTTCCCAGTCTAGGAGAAGAAATAATAGATGGATAGTGAGAAACTACCTGCCAAGAGCAGTTAATCATCCAGTATGATAGGTGGCATGGCTCGAGTTTGCATGGGGGTTGCATGGGGCTTTGCATGGGGGTTGCATGGGGCTTGTAGTACAGGAGAGCAGCCCTGTTGGGGTCCCAGGGTGACACCAGACTGCATGGCTGGGAGAAGGGTCCCTTGCTTCATGGAGGTTTGGCCTGATCCATAAGTGCTTTATGAGTACAATGTTGTGGAGCTGGAAATACTTAAGGTTCAAAATAAAAGGAGCTGCCTCACCTGATTTGAGGAGTTTTAGCCTGGAGGAGCTGGGCAAGGCTTGCCTGGAAAAGAGTGGAGGAAAGGAAGAAAGGACAGAAGGAAAGAGACAGAAAGAGGGAGAGAGAAAGAATTGTTTTTATTAACATTGGAAGAAAACCTGTTAAGGTATTGTTGTAAATAAGAGATCTTTTGGACCTGGGGCTTGTGCCTGCATGATTGTATCTGAGGTTTAGGGGTCTGTAGTGCCCCATACATGTTGCATACAAATAATCCCTGATGCTGTTTCTGTGTTGTTGTTGCTATCCACAAATCTGTTTTATACTGAAACACTACTTACTGTTCTTTTGTAGTGAAAAATTTAAGTTTAGGCGACTCTTAAGCTTTGATATTCCATACTAGCTTTTCCATTGTTCCCTCAGACCATCCTGGTGGGGCCCGAACAATGGTTCACAGTCAGGTGCCCCCCACCCTCCTAAGTCAACCCAGAGCCATCCCACTTAATGATGATGTTGAGTTTCCTGTGAAGGAATTATTTTAGTGAAGGTTGAAGTGCCAGGTGTGTGTCTTGTTCCTGGGCTTGTCCCCATCTTACTGTACAAAATCTTTAGCATTGTTTTAGTGCTGGAAGAACCAGAAGAGGTAGGCAAGAGGGAGACTTTGGCTGACATTATGTCTTCTCTGTTTAGTTGAGGTCTTCCTGGCGGGGAGTGGTAATAAAGGACTTTATGTCAGACCCCAGAAGAGAAAGACTTTGTTCTCATATGGGACAGTGGGAATCAGTGTAGGAACTTCTAAAACACTTACCATTAGTTTGAAAATGCAGTCTAAGCTTAGAAGTGCATGCATTTTGAGATAACTTTGAATAAAAGTCCATTTTGTCAGGTAAAGAATATGAAAGCAAGAAGATAAATTATAAGGATATGAATAGCTTTAATTTAATGGTACATTTCAAGGCAATACCTCTTATAAATTCATGAGCTTAACACAAATTAGGAGAAGCATTTTAAAGCAGAAAAAATATTCTATTAGAAATATTGCTTCACCCAATTTAAGCACAATTTCCATATTTTATCATATCAGTAAAAATTGATAAAGTAAAATTTGATTTGCAGCTTTTCTAAAACAATGGAACAGCATTAAAAAGGAGAGCTGGGACACTTGGCACCAATTAGAAAGTCAGATCTGCATTTTATTCCATTTATTTCTCTGCTCGGTGGCACACAGGGGGTCATTTCCTTCTACTTTCTATTTCAGGATGCCCCTGGAGAACTGAGGTGACCACATTTCCACTATGGTTGTTTTTCTTTCTGCCAGCCAGGAATGTCCTCTACTTAAATGCTAAAATGGTCAATTGAAATTTGCACACCTGTCAGCAAGGATGTTCTTTTTATGAGTCCTCATAGCTTGATTAGTATGCATGCATTTACACATATGAATATACAGTGCCCTCCTTAATGTTTGGGACAAAGACACATTTTTCCTTGATTTACCTCTCTACTCTACAATTTAAAACTAAAATTAAACAAATCAGACATGATCAAGCACACATTGCAGCCTTTAATTTAAGGATATTTGCACACATTTCAGTCACATCATGTAGAAGTTAAAAAACATTTTATACATGGTCCCCCCCATAACATTTGGGACAATTGGCTGTCATTGGCGTTTGTGACTAGTCAGGTGTGTTTCATTGCTTCTTTAGTGCCGGCATAAATACCTCACATTGCTTCTACTCTTTGGAGTGTGTAGTTGCCATTATACAACATGAACGAAAAGTCAAAGAAGCCATTATGAGGCTGAAAAACAAGAATAAATCCATTAGAGACATCGGTTAAGCCTTAGGAATACCAAAATAAACTGTCTGGAATATCACTAAGAAGAAAGAACACAATGAGCAACTCAGTAATTGCAAAAAGACTGGTAGGCCAAAGAAGAGCTCCACTACTGATGACTGAAGAATCCTCACTACAATAAAGAAAAAGCTCCAAACACCTGTCCGACGGATCAGAAGCAGACTTAGGGAGGCAGCTGTGTATGTGTCTGAGACTATTATCCGCAGAAGACATCATGAATAGAAGTGCAGAGGTCTCACTGCAAGATGCAAACCACTAGGTAACCACAAAAGCAGGATGGCCAGATTACAGCTTGTGAAAAAGGACTTTCTAGAGCCTGAAGAATTCTGGAAAAAGGTATTGTGAATGTATGAGTAAAGTTTATCCTATATCAGGGTTATTGCAAGATCAACGTGTGGATACAAAAAGAAACTGCCTAAGATCCAACACATACCACCTCATCTGTTAAACATGGTGGCAGGGATGTTATGGCTTGAGCATGTATGGCTGCCATGTGTACTGGCACATTTCTCTTCATTGATGATGTAACTGCTGACAACAGTGCCACATATAATTCAGAGGCGTAGAGAAACATCTTACCTGCTCAAGTTCCAGTCAATCCATTAAAACCCATTGTCAACCTACAACAAGATAATGATCCCAAACATACTGCTAAGGCAACACTGACATTTTTCAAAGGTAAGAAATGAAAAATTCTTGAATGGCCTAGCTAGTCAATCGATTTAAATCCAATTGAGCATGCCTTCCATATGCAGAAGAGAAACATTAAGGGTACAAGCCCCCAATACAGGCAGGAACTGAAGATAGTGTCATTAGAGGCTTGGCAGTGCATCACCAGAGAAAATCCTCAGCATCTGGTCATGTCTATGAATCACAGACTTCAAACAGTTATTGCATGCAAGGAATATTCAGCAAAGTGCTAAATATGACTGCTTTAAAAGACCTGCCATTTTAATGTCCTAAACATTATGGTGAGGGAGGGGGACTTGTAGAAAACATGTTGACATTTCTAGATGGTGTGATCAACATGCATGCAAATACCCTTAAAGTCTGCAATGTGGACTTCAGCCATGTCTGAATTGTTTTGTTTGTTATATAATATATATAACAATTATATAACAGTTATATAATTTATATATATATATATAACTGCTCAAAAAAATTAAAGGAACACTTTGTTAGGATTTAGTGTGTCGAAAAATGACTGACTGACTGACTTTGAAAACACATCAGATCTCAATGGGAAAAAAAATCCTGCTGGATAACCATACTGATATGGACTGGATAATGTGTTAGGAACATTTGATGGAAATGAAAATTATCAACCTACAGAGGGCTGAATTCAAAGACACCCCGAAAATCAAAGTGAAAAAATGATGCGGCTGGCTGGTCCATTTTGCTACTCATTGCAGCAACTCAAAATCGTACACAGTAGTTTGTATGGCCCCCATGTGCTTGTATGCACGTGTATATATATATATATATATATATATATATATATATATATATATATATATATATATAGTGATAAAAGGCGCTATATTGCGCCCGACCCAGTACAGAGACTTTATTTTTCTTTAGCTGGACGGCACGTCTTCCCCGTACTCCCTCCAGCCACAACACAGTTCCAAAAGCACTAAAGGCAACACAAAACACTTCTCCTCTGGCACCACCACTCCTCCCAGGCAACCTTGTCCTCTTCCTCTCGATTCTAGCTCCTGAGTAGTGGATGCTGGCCCTTTTTATAACCCACCCGGAAGTGCTCCAGGTGCTTGATCAGCTGTTGCTAATTGCACTTCCGGGCGGGGCTGTAGAGGTGTCCAGGTCGGCTCCGGGATCCATGCAGCGCCCCCTGGCGGCCACCCCAGATCTCCACAGGGTTGGGGAGAACTCCATCTCCCATGAAACCCTGCGGGAAACTGTCAACCAGGGAGGCTGCCACCAAGCGTCCCGGGGGAGATACTGAGGAGCCTATGGCTGCTCCCCCGGAACATAAGTAGAAGGGGCGTCTGCCACAATATACATATATATATATATATATATATATATATATATATATATATATATATAGTAGGACTCATAAGACCACAACACACAGTTCCACTCTGCTGATTTCCATCTCAGATGAGACTGAGCCCAGTGGCATCAGCAGAGCTTTTGGACAGTGTTGATGTATGTCTTTTGCTATGCATAGTAAAGATTTAATTTGCATCTGTTAGTGCAGCAGCAAATGGCATTTACTGACAAAGGTTTACCTAAGTATTCTGAAGCCCCTGTTATGATGTATCCATTACAGAGGGTTTTTATGATAGTGACATCTTAGAGATTGTTGATCACAGACATTCAGAAGTACTTTTAGGCCTTGCCCTTTATGTACTAAGGTGTAACCGGATTTCTTGAACCTTTTGATTATATTGTGAACTGTTGAGGGTGAAATTCCCCATATTTTACCAGTTTGTCTTTGAGGAATGTTGTTCTCAAAGTCCTGGAATATACACTGATACATCGGTTGACATAGTGGTGAGCCTTAACCCATCCCTGCTCTTGGAGGACTAGGACTTTTTTGGAGACTCCTGATATAATAAAACGCGATTACCTCACCTGTTTCACATCACCTTATTATTTTAACTAGTCATATCATTATTAGTCTGAGGCTATCCTGCTCCATCTCTTTTAGAATGAGTTGCAGGCTTCAGTTTCAGAATTTTTGAAACATTGAACATGTACCTTCATAAAACAATATAGTTGATTAAGTAATGCATGAAACACCTTCTCTTTAAGCTGTTTTTGCTTGAATACAAGTTAAAGTAAATTTACAAATCATTCCTTTTTTGTTCTTATTAGTATTTCCATTGTTTTTTGCTCTTTTTGTTCTTATTAGCATTATTCAAATTATTTATATTTAAGATGATATCTCTACTGAAGACACGGTACAGCAAAATCACAACCTCTTTGTGCCACCCTTACCCATAACAAAAGGCCTCAAATGCATATTTTCCATATTATCTTCTTTGGAGCTTCTTCCAGGGTAAACCCTGGTACTTTTTATGGGTTATTGCTGGCTGTGATTTACACACCACCAAAGTTCCTTCTCTTGGCCCCAGGTTTCCATCTGTTCTTATCTCCAAAGTTTAGTTACAGGGCCAGGCGTACTTGATAGACTATGTTCTGCTTGCTCTTATAAACCTGCAAAAAGACACTCTCTATTCCAGAAAGGGACCATTTTTGCTACCTATTGGCTTAATGGAATTCTTTTAATCTTTTTTCATCCCCTATATCCTTTCTAATTTATTATTGCATCTGTAGTAATTATCTGCAATGAATGAGCTCTAGCTACCTTTAACAGAGGTTAACAGTAGCCTCCTTACATTCTACTGCCTGTGAAGCATTCTAAATATCCTTACAGGAGAAAAACAGAACTCTAATGGCTGCTGACCTATTTCACCCTGCTCCTGGATTTCCCCAGTATGTCAGTGAAGAATAAAATCCCTTAGAGACTGATTGTCCGCATTATATTTAATGTGAGAGCTTTGAATTTTAAAATATGGACTTTAATGAGTCCTGTTACACTGTTCAAAAAAGCATATAGACAATGGGGTTCTTCATGTAATATCTGAAAAATCTCCCAGTCTGAATGTTGACAGCAAGGGGTTATCTTACTTCACGGCATACGGCTAGTAGGACATTTCAGAGGTAAGTTTAAAATGCTTGGAGAACTGACCCTAAACGTAATTTCTGGCTGGGGGATGAACCAGAAAAAAAGGTTCAAGTGGCAGATGGAAAATTAAGAATGGTGTTGAGATAAGCAAGTGTTTGTGATTATTTAGCTGGCAAAGCAGACCAGCCATTCCACCTGCAAGATGGGAGAAAGGATTTCTATAGACAGACCTATGGAAACTTACAGTATTAGTATATTTATTTCTGTGATTTTTTTATAGTTACAGTAATTGTTGGTGCATTGTTTTTGAATGTGGAGCAAAAGGATGAGCTTCCACATGTTTAAGATAGCATTAGCAACAACATGGTTTCTGCCACAGGCAAACACATGAAAAGATGGCATGAAAGATACACAGATAAAGAGGAAAAATATTCGATAACCTTTAAAATTACAGAAATTGACAAAACACAAGCTAATAAATAATTAGCAGGTTAAAAAACAAGATCATCCTACCACATCTTCCAGTCATATCACCAAAGAAACAGATACAAGGGGAAGGTTCAAAGGCAAAGAGAGTTCGTTTACAGTGGTCAACCAGGACAGATCTTGATTAGGGAAGAATCCAGACCAATGGCTTCAAGGGGTATCCTTAACTCTGGTAATTGGAGAGAGACTCTAATTATTTAAATTGGTTTCAATCACACAGTTTATCACACAATGTGGTAAATGGAGACAATAGGATTTATTTAAAAATAATGGAAGAAATTAAACATTACCAGCCTGTCTGGCATTAAACTCTATTTGAACACTTCTTGATAGTAGTGAGCCTAAAAGTGATTCACACCTTGTTTTTTGAAGCAGTTATGTACACATATTTATGTACATGCATACTAATCGAGGTATCAGAACTCGTAAAAAGTATACTAAACCCTGTTTAGGTAGAAGTGAACACACCAACGACACCAAAACCACTGGACTAAGAACCTTCAGAAGCAGTCATCCTGGTGCAATATCAGGCAAACTCTGGAGTGATTTAGCTATGGGAAAAACAGTGCATTAAAGGCAAAATTTGTACGTGCTGCGGTAATCTCAATATAAAATTAAGTACACACATAGATAAGAATGTAACACAATTCACATAAATCAACTCACACAAAAATGTCCAATCCGATCAAGCTTAGCTCCAAATTCAGGCTCAGGGTCTGTCCATCTCTCTTCTCAACAGGAAAGCAGTTGACCACCATAAAAACAGGGTATAAGTCAACTTGTGAGCAGGTCTATCACACCACATAAATTAGAGTAAAGAAACAAACAGTGGACCCCCATGTGTTCAACAATCATGTCCCCTAATCTTACACTGCAAAACTGATGCATCCCCTTAACGCAATCACTCCTCGGCCAGGATGCAGACACTGAAGCTGCATTCACTTTGATACTATGTAGTAAATTTTAATGAAACATTTGAAAATGAATATTATTAGCAAATAATTATGGGTCTAAAGACAGTAGACAGGTGATTTGAGAGGTTGAATTCATATTGTAGGCTAATGGAGAATAAATATACAACATCATAAAGTGAAATGATACTTACCGGTTACATCTACTGCCCTATGGAAACTGAAGCATATCAGCTGAATGTGACGTCTTCTGTAGAGTCCTTTCTGTAGCGCACAAAGTAGTCCATAATTTTCATTGACTCTTTTAGTCATCAGGCAATAGGCATTCTGGTCACAGAGCTGAAAAGCCTAAATCCTTTTTAGTACAGACTCAATGAGGTGCTGAAAATTTTGGGTCAATATGCTGTCTCAATAGTACCTCACATTTCCTGCAGATTTTCTGGCCACATTTGTTCTGAGGACCTTCCTTTTTCCACTTTATCTTTTGGATTTTCTGTGCAGGCCACAGCAGTAAAGTGACGTTACTTCAATTTCATAAAACCAGCTTGAGATGATGCCTACTTTACAACATGGCACATTGTCCTGCTGGAAGTACCCAGTTGAAAAACGTTACAGTGCCGCCATAAGGGACCATACATGGTCAGCAAAAATTCTTTGATGTGCTGTAGAATTTAAATTTAAATTATGGTATTAAGAGGTTTAACGGATTCTCACAGCCTTACTGGACCACCACGAGTCTATAAAGCAGAATGGATGTATGGGGTGAGGCATTCTGATTCTCTGTACATAACAGTTGAAACTGAGATTTGGCTGACCAGCTACTTTTTGTGTTCTTCAGTTATTCAGGTTTTGATGATTACTTGCCCACTATAATCACATCTTTCTGTTTTTCAAAGACAACAGTGGAGACCTGTGTGACATTCTGCTGCAGCAGCCCATCCACTTGAAGGTGTTGCATGTTCAGTGATGTCCTTCTACACACCACTGCTGTAAAGAGCTGTTATTGGGGCTCTGTTGTTATACAGTAGTGGCCATTTTATTAGCTAAAACAAATCCTGCTATTCTTTAATAAATTCTTTAACAAGTTATTTTGTCCATTTTGCTTATCACATTATTCTCTTTAAAAGACTACAGAGCATGAGCAGCTGTTAGGATTCTTAGTATCTGCATTCATATCATTGCCCTTTCTTAACTTTGTTGAACTGAAGTTCTTGACCATTGCTACACATTGCGTTTTATATGTTGTGACACTAGAGGAAGTTGTCACTCCTCTTAACCCGACAGACAGACGTCCAGGGGCCTCATGTATAAATGGTGCATATGCACAGAAATGTTGTGTAAGAACGTTTCCACGTTCAAATCGCGATGTATAAAACTTAAACTTGGCGTAAAGCCATGCATATTTCCACGGTACCTCATACCCTGTCGAACGCATGATCTCCGCTCGGTTTTGCAGACTGGCCGCACCCAGCGTCAAAGCTGTGCTACAGTTCCTGTGTGGTTACCCTTTCTTTTTCAGAGACGCGGCTTTATAAATACACTGAAATTAACCTCATATTGTTTATTAGTTTAATGCATCTGATTGTAATTAACCAGTAACAATATAATGGTCCATGGAATGGCCAAACTATTCTAAATACAGTAGCTGCTTTAGCGTTGTTACTCTCACTGCACCTTCTTCTTCTTTTTTCAGCTGCTCCTGTTAGGGGTTGCCACAGCAGATCATCTTTGTCCATATTATTCTCACTGCACCACTCGGAGCAGCTGATCGTAAAGAGAATTATCGGTATACAGCATCAAGCACACGCTGCCTCAGCCATGCTTCCTATTTGAACTGCTTCTCACATGGCAAACGCTTCAAACCTTTCCTGTACGGACCTCACGGTTCAGAAAGAGATTCATCCCAAGAGCTCTAATCGCACTCAATCAGTCCATCAACTGCTCCTTGTATAACTGTCTGTACTTATAAGTATAATCACCTCACTGTAAACTTACACTACAGTTATAATATTGCACAACCTGAGCAACTTTATAAAGCGCGTATTTACATACGATGACGATATCATTTTTAAGATGAAATGCAGCAAAATATGTTTATTATATTATACAGATAAAAATTTAACTTCATTTAAATAATCTATATTGTTAATAATTAAAGGACACGGTGTTGCTACGCTAGCAAGGATCTGGCACTCTGCTCACGGATTGTTCCTGCCTGCACTGTATGCTTCACTGGGACTTGCATGAAGGATAGAGTAATTAAACATGTACTATGAAGATATTTCAATGTTCCTTAAAAGTTTTGAAGAATCGGCATTATAAGCTTACAGATGGCTTAACGTCTATTACAGAGCTGATTGTGTGCCGATCGGTTACTTGGAGAAATAAAAGTAACGACAGGAATTGGAGGTTAGTAGAGTTGAAAGAGACAGTACTGCAGGGGCGGCCTTAGGCATGTGCAAACTGTGTACCTGCATAGGGCCGCCATGCCAATATATATTGAATATAAAACAGAAAGAGAAAATAACAACACAGCTAAAAACGCACCAGCAAATTTCGGCAAAAGTTAAATGCTTGTGTCATGAGCATGAGGCGGGTATGTAGTGTCCACAACGGACGTGGCCATCCTCCGTGCATAAGATACCATACTGACATTGGCGGGCGAAGGGGCCACCGATTCTTTCTCTGCCCAGGGCCGCCATGAGCCTAGAGCCACCCCTGAGTACTGCTGCAATAAATTATTTCATCGAAGGTCACGCACAATCACTGCGCCACCGTGTTCCCATGTTTAATAATGTGCTTTAACTCCTATCATCATGAAAATTATATCACGTATACATCTCAGTATTTTATTTATTCAGAGAGCTGTAATATCACGAATGTAATGGATTCTGTGTCCCGTCGGAGGAAGAGAAAGCCGGTTTAAGAAGCACGTAGTGATTCACACACATAGAGCACATAGAAGATCACATACAAAACAAAGCATTTAACATGCTACGTTTCTTACGATGTGATTTGAGAAACTGGTTAATTAAACGATTTTAAGATGAAGTTTATGATGTTCTACTTTAATGACAAAATAAACTACGTGATTAAAGTGGAAATTTCGAGATTGAAGTTGACATTTCGTGCTTTTTCCCCACTTTGTGCCTTTTCTTTTCTCTGTACCCTAATAAGCTTTCATATGACACTCAGATGGTGGGCTACAACTCGCCTTTTCATGCCGACTTTGATATCTGACAACTTCTATTTTATTTCGGGCACTTTGCGACTTTGTGAACTTGAGCTTTCGAGTTTCTCTAACACGCTATGTCAGTCGATCAGCTTCCTTTTGTTGATTATACCACTGTTTAAACCAACAAATAGTACGTTTTTCCTTGCCTCCACTTGGTATTCACTGAAATTCTTCCATTTTCCCTCTTGCTTTTCCCATTGTCTTTTCACAGAACACTGAGCTTAAGGGCTATTTATATTGATTTGCATATTCAAAGAGGCGTAATTCTGGGAGGAGTTGGGGCGAGACAGCAGGCGCATGCATGAGCAATACTGTTCACGCTGACCAGGATTTATGTAGTGGAAGAACGCGGAAGTTGGAGAACGCACAGATTTATGCATCTGGATTTTTCTGTGCGTAACCACATTTCGGCTTTTGTGTTTACGTCATGTTATAGTGTGAGTTCTATGCACGGCGTTATGCATGAGGCCCCAAGACACCAGGTAAAAGTACAAAAAGGTATTTTTAATTCCTCTCTTCTATAAATATAGTGCCCTCGAAGCACCATAGCCACTATATATAGGCAAGTAAATAAACACAATAATCAAACAATAATCATTCTCTCCTCCACACCTCCCAGCAAGCTTTGTCTTCTACCTCCCAACTCCGGCTTGCTTGCTGGGTTTACAGCAGTCCTTTTTATAGTCCTTGACCCGGATTATGGAGAACTTGCATTTTCTTCAGCCCGGAAGTACTACGGGACTTCCGTCCCTGTAACTTTGGAGTACTTCTGGGCTATGCAGAAAGTAAAAACTCCCCAGTCTCCCTGCAGTGCCCCCTGGCGGCACCCATGGTACCCAGCAGGGCTGTGAAGCCGAACTCCAAATGCTTCAGGAAAGTTGCCATCTAGCATCCTGGGGGAGGCAGTGTCCCAAAGTAGCTGCCTTCCCTCATCCTTCCATCCTTTTGGCGTCCTGGCCGGGCCATTAATCACAATGTATATGTATGCATTTATTTTCAAGCCTATAAACTGTTTTCTTATTGCATATGCCTGACAATATATATACATATGTATATATATATATCACGTACATGCAAGAAAAACACAGTTTAGGGGGTCAAAAATAAATGTTCTCAGCTGAGCCAAGGGGTGGCACTGTCCAGTAATACTCTCTCTTCTTTTGCCTCTGCATATCCTCAACAGAACCCACCTCCTAATGACAACACTTCCACCTACCAAGATCCCTCCTCCTGATGACATAATTTCCAGTTACGGTCCCACCAGCTTCCACCTCTTCCTGTCTCCAACATATATATCCACCATCTTACCTATCTATGTCAGTTCCATTTTGAACTCATTTGTAAAGACGTCCTTCTTTTTTTTGTGTGCATATTTTCAAGTATATGGGGTACATATTCCACAAACCTTTTTTAATGGACCCTGAAGTTGCAGACTCATTATTGCCTGTACGGGGCAGCAGACTATTTACAACAAGCAGGAGAGCCAATGGCCTTATTAAATGGTCAGAAATAGATTTATAATTTACTTATATTTATATTTTAATGAATAGGTTATACATGTGAAATTGTTTTTTCTCCTTTTTCTCTGAACACCTTGCAAAAAGAAATTAAACAGAAATTTATTTTTTCATTTCTTTAAATACAATGTATCAGGTTTTTCTAAGTAAAGTGTACTTTTTTTTGATTTCCACAAGGTGGCAGAAGAGATTTGCCTTTGTATGTAAGCATTACATTCTCCACAAATAAGCTGCTCTGCCGTAAGAGGCTAAAAAACAAGCATGGTAAAACATCTGGCATTTTCCTTGCCATGTGCCAGTAATTCTGAAATTTCTCAATAAAATATTTACAAAGGTGATGACAATATCAGTGAAGCAAGAATTAAATTTGCATTGATAAAAGCCTGCTGTTTTTAAACTCAAAAGCATGAGCAAAGAAGGACTGAATTCATCCAAATACAAATTTTTCAAATTAGCATAAAAATCATTAGGAAATAATAAACAATGTAAAATGGACATATAACTGTAACAATACAGCTCCAGAATGGATGCCCAGGTACTTCAAACACTGGGAACATTATTTTTCTGGCAGGCAGTTCGAGGTGAAACAGACAAATTGTTTTCAGAGGCTGTTGTTGTTCCTTCAGATTTCCTACTACATTATTCCCAAAATATAAACCAATCTTAAAAAGTCACTCAGAATAAAATTCCTGATGGACCCTTTTTACATGTTTCTTAACTTTGTAATACTGATGTTCTTTTTAATATTCTTACAAAGAGCAGGCTGTCTATTTTTGGGACTCAAAGGCACAGTTTTGATTACATTCAGTGTAGAGGACTGTAAAGTTGTGCTGAGTTTATTTAACAGCCTTTGAGACCATGGAAAAAAATAATAGTTAATTTTCTATAAAGATCTGGTGACCACCACATAGTGTCACAGATTTTTAATACTTAAACCAGATGCCTGCACAGCCCTCAAGATAAATAAAAAGAAAGTCTCTGGGGCTTGGGAGGTGGTGGGTAGAAACTTCTTGTGGCAAACCCAAGTGATGCTAATCATGTGAATCCTGTGCTGTCAGAAGCTCATCATGTGATCAGACTGGAGGTACATTTGGTGTGGACAACCTTTCTGACTGGTCTCTACATCAAGCAAAAAATATCAGCTTGTTTTTAAAAAAGAAAGTGGGTATTCTGTGTTTCAGTGTGTTCAATGTACTGTAGGTGTAGCTTGACAGAAAGAGGACACCTTCATATTGTAAAGAACTAACATAAATGGCAAAAACATTAAGCTGGTAACATGTGGTGCAACGTACAGAGTGCAGAATTCTGAAAACAATTAGACTTCCTCTCAGTTGTTATATCTTTAGAGAAGCGTCATTTTCAGATGGGTGACAGTGCTGTGTACTGGTCATGATCACTGTTGTCTCACAAATCCAGTGACTAAGTTTTCTCTGTGGGTTTTCCTTCAACATCCCCAATGATGTACAGGTTAAGTTCATTGGGGACTCTACATTGCACCCATGGATGTGTAAATAAGAGGACCCTGTAGGGGACTGATGCCCTGTCCAAGGCTGGATCCTGTCTTATTCCTTATGCTGCCAGGATAGGCGCGGACACCCTGCCAACTATAATTGGACTATGCAATTTTCAGGATGTTACAGTATGATGATAGAATGTTTATGTTCTTTGTGATTGTTTCCCACACTTTTCTAAAGGTTTATTTATCACCTTTTGGAAAAGAATAAAACACTAATGAAGATTGTTGCTCCACACAATAAAAAAGAAATAGCAATTTGCCCAACTCAAGTTAAACATCATATTTCTTTGTACATAATGGAATAGAAATGACTAATGTGATAAACCCCCTGAGTTGGGAGGTGGAGATCTCTACTGTAGATCCAATGGAAGTTGTATGCTCTGTATAAAAGTTATGTCTTTAAAAATCCACAAACTACAATCTTATCAAAATCATTGAGTGGGACAGGTGGTTGTATATATGAAGTGTGTCACACACATGCGCATGGGAGGTAGTTAAAGGGTATAAATGAGAGTAATTTTTTCTCACTTTCCTGCAGAATGTTCACGGGAAATTCTGCCTGGCCCTGATGAGGTCACTTCTGGTTCCGTGTCTGATTTGATGATGTCACTTCCAGTTCTGAAGCCTTGGATGATGTCACTTCCGGTGAAGAACCCATGACTGAAGAGACTTCCGGTTCTGGTCCTTTTGATGATGTCATGTCCGGGTCTAAACCTACAACAACAACAACATTTATTTATATAGCACATTTTCATACAAATAATAAGTGCTTTACATGATCAAGAAAAGAGAAATAAAAGACAAAGTAAGAATTAGACTAAGACAACACTAATTAACATAGAATAAGAGTAAGGTCAGATGGCCTGGGAGGACAGAAAAAACAAAAAAAAAACTCCAGATGGCTGGAGAGAAAAAATAAAATCTGCAGAGGTTCCAGACCATGAGACCGCCCAGTCCCCTCTGGGCACTCTACCTAACATAAATGAAATAGTCTTCTTGTATTTAGGGTTCTCATGGAAGGACTTGATGATGATGGTCATGTAGACTTCTGGCTTTTAATCCATCAATGTATGAACATCACGGTGCTTTGATTAGGTGGTGATGGCACAGATCGCCACCACAGAAAACCGGTAAAAGAAACAGAAGAGAGAGTAGGGGTTAGTACAGATTTTAGAGCCACCATGAATAGTTATTATAATGAATTGAATATACAGAGTATCAGGATTAAATGAAGGTGAAGTTATCAAAAAGCCTTGTTAAAGTAATATGTTTTCAGCAGTTTTTTAAAGTGCTCCACTGTATTAGCCTGGCAAATTCCTATTGGCAGGCTATTCCAGATTTTAGGTGCATAACAGCAGAAGGCTGCCTCACTACTTCTTTGTTTTGCTAATTCCAAGTTTTGCTCTTGGAATTCTAAGCAGACACTCATTTGGAATATAAGGTGTCAGGCATTCCGATATATAAGGTGGAGCGAGATTATTTAAGGCTTTGTAAACCATAAGCAGTATTTTACAGTTAATTCTGAATAACACAGGTAACCAGTGTAATGACATCAAAACTGGAGAAATGTGCTCAGATTTTCTTTTCCTAGTTAGGATTCTAGCAGCTGCATTCTGCACCCGTTGCAAACGATTTATGTCTTTTTTGGGTAGTCCTGAGAGGAGTGCGTTACAGTAATCTAGTCGACTGAAAACAAAAGCGTGAATTAATTTCTCAGCATCTTTCAATGATATAAGAGGTCTAACTTTTGCTATGTTTCTTAAGTGAAAAAATGCTGTCCTAGTGATCTGATGAATATGCGATTTAAAATTCAGGTTACAGTCAACAGTTACCCCTAAGTTCTTTACCTCTGTCTTGACTTTTAATCCTAATGCATCAAGTTTATTTCTAATAATCTCATTATATCCATTGTTGCCAATCACTAAAATTTCTGTTTTCTCTTTATTTAGCTTGAGAAAATTACTATTCATCCAATTAGAAACACAAGTAAGACATTGTGTTAGTGAAATAACAGTGAAATAGCAGCGTCTGGGTCATCGGGTACAATTGATAAATACAGCTGTGTGTCATCAGCATAGCTGTGTTAACTCACGTTGTGCCCCGAGATAATCTGAACTAACGGAAGCATGTAGATTAAGTAGAGCAGTGGTCCCAGGATACAGCCTTGTGTAACACCATATAGAATATCATGTATCTTTGAGTTATAATTACCACAACTAGCAAAGAATTTTCTACCTGCCAGGTAGGATTCAAACCAATTTAAGACACTGCCAGAGAGGCCCACCCATTGCCTAAGGTGATTTCTAAGAATGTTGTGCTCAATGGTGTCAAATGCGGCACTCAGAACTAGGAGGATGAGAACAGATAAATGGCCTCTGTCTGCATTTACCCGCAAGTCATTTACTACTTTAACGAGTGCAGTTTCTGTGCTGTGATTGTTCTAAAACAAATCACAAAACCTATGGAAGAGGACCCTTCCACTTCCACACTCGATGACTTTACTTCCTTTTCTGGCCTTTAAAGCTGCCATATTTGATTAACCTAATCAGTTCTGTTTTGGACTCCATTCTGAGCACACCAGTGCTATCAATTTACTGATTTGCAGCCAGGGAATATTATACAGGTGGCTGCCTCAAACCTTTTTATGACTCTTGTGTCTGCTTTTTGTGACAAGTGTTATTGGGCAAAGCCTCTCTCTCACACAGCCTAATTTATACTTATTGTGTGAAGCCTGCATGCAGCCCACAATGTAAAGCATGTGATGTCACACTGGCCACGCAAAGCATCATGGGGAGCTGGGAAAAAAATAAGCTTGCTGCACTGCAGATTTTCAGGAAAAAATTCAGGGAACAAGAATACCAGCAAACTCGGTAGTTACGCAGGGAAAATGTTTTAGCAAAGGTTGCTGACCAACACTAATTATGAACAGCTTCCGGGTTTTGCATGGTGGTAAGACACTACAGATAATGTGCAACAAGGAAGAAATTAGTGTTATGGGCCATTAAAAGGTTAGAGGTAGAGGATTAGTGAAGGATTATCAGCAAATGCAAATTACATATATGTTAAATATTACTGGAATATATCACTTGCCTTTTTTATTTCCATTGACATGTGAGCTTATGAATTTAGTTTCTAGTATGGCAACAGATCTCATAAACACCCTGTCCAGAACCTTCTCCAGCGTGCGTGTGTGTGTATGCACTCGAGCATACCACAGCAACTTAAGTTGTTTAAAGTTTCACACACACTTGAGATGACTCTGTGGACCTAATTGCTCCTTGTACTTTCCAAATTGCAACTGCATATAAACACAAGGGGAGATGGTACAAGTGATAGGACGTGCTGCCAACACTATCTGGCATCTGTCTAATTGGACAATTTTTTTTTTTCTTAAGACCTTTAAATATTTTAGTGGGTACTTGTTTATGACGGGGTTACTTCTGACATCTTTGAAGTTTGGTCCAACTTCTGCATTTGTTTACTGTGTGTTGGCCTTTGATTTTATTTAATTATTTTTTTTAAACATTAAATAATTATATTAAACTAGCTTGTATAATTATTTTAGCTCAAAAACAAAAATATCAATAACATGTAACACTTCTAAAGAATTTATATGAATGCCACATTTTTAACCTTTCTAAAACAACAGCTGACTCTACATCTGAAACTGAGCGTATGAATTTCAGAGCATTGGTAATGCTGATAGGAGATTGAAAGTGAAATATTTATTATGAACATGAAAAAAGACTTTATATTGTTAATAGGATTTGATAATACACAGTTAAAATATTGAGTGTTATTTCTAAATTATTAAACTTTAATTTACAAAATGCATATTTACTGTATATACTGTGGATTCAGAAAGTATAATTTATTTGGCAGACACCATTATCCCAGGTGACTTAAAAAGCAAGTTATTGTACTTAAAAGAATGAAGGTGCAAGCATCAAAAAATAGGGAACACGATAAAAAGTGAACACAAGGGATTAGAATAACTACATAATTATACCTAAAGCTACAATAATACAAATATCATCATTCTAAACTCTTTGTCAGTTTTGAAGAGATAGACCAGGCCAGAAAATACAAAATAGTTAATGAAAAGATGCCCTTTTCACAGCATGTCTAAACCCAAGTAAACTGGGTGCTACTGTATTGAAGCAAGAATGGAGAGACATTGTCCAGTGTTGGAACGTCTGGTAAGAGGAGGGGCGCTCAGCAAACAGGCAGAACAGAGACTTCTTGATGGGACATATGGAGAGACCAAGGACTGGGGACACCATAGAGCAAAGCCATTCAGAGAACTGTTAGGTCAGAGAAAATTCTGAACTGAATCCTTGCAGCAACGGGACACCAGTGGAGAGACCATAGAAGAGGAGTAGTAGGAGTGAAATGAGGATCCAAGAACACCAGTTAGGAAACTGCATTCTAGAGGAGCTGTAGAGGTCTGATAGCAGTTTAAGAAATTTGGATCAGGAGATAGTTGTAATAGTTCAGCCAAGAAAGAACCAGTGCCATTCCAAGAAGATGCATGGCATAATTATGATGGGTTGAATCCTCAGATCCTTTCACTTTATGCACGCTTTACTATTTTGTAGATTTATTTTTAAATTAAGTTTCAACATTTTCCATTGTTGCCCACCAATCTACACTCAATAATCCATTATGACAAAGTGAAAAGTTGTTTTCAGAAAAGTTTGCAAATTTATTAAAATTCAAAAATTGAAACCTCTCATTTATATAAGCATGCAGACCTTTTTCTGTGTCACACTGTATTGCGACCAGGTGTTTCCTGCTTGTTTTATCCTTCAGATGTGTCTAGAACTTGATTGGAAGCCACTCATGGCAAACTGAATTGATTGGGCATCGCTTAAAAAGGCACACACCTGTGTATAAAAGATCCCACAATTCATACTGCCTGCCAATCGACAAGGAACTCTCTGTAAACCTCTGCAATCAAATTTACATGAGGTGTAGATCAGGGCAAGGGTAAAAACATTTCTAAAGATTTTACTGTAGCCCAGGAGCACAATGGGGATACTTCTCAGCAGCAAGGACAGAATTGAGGGAAGGATGAATTTAGCCAAACACAAAGATGTCCATGAAGAATACCTGTCCAGAGTGCATGCAACCTGAGGCTGGAAAGATGGTTCACCTTTTAGCACAATAATTGTAGACTTTGAAGACAAGAAATGCAGGTGCAATGTTGACTGTATAACAGAGAAAGGGAGAATGCAGAGAATGGGGAATCTGGCAAAGCTTCTCATGACTAAAACATTTTCCAATTTTGTGTTTTCATTTTCATTTATATCTATCTTAGTGGTGTAACATCGATAGATAGATAGATAGATAGATAGATAGATAGATAGATAGATAGATAGATAGATAGATCCTTATTTCTTCCCAGTGGGAAATTAGGCTTTTTGCAGAAGCTCTTTCAATAAATAAATACATACATGGAAACATAAATAAATAAATATATATACACACAAAAAGGAAGTACAATTTAACAAGAATGAATATATAATAAAACATTAAAGTCTGTGTATCCAGTCCCTTGGAGCAATCTGGTTAGTCAGTTTGTCCTTGGTGTGATTGGTCAGTTTGGCCTTGGTAACACAACAAAAAAAGAAGTGCATGTCCAAAACACATGAGGAGGAGAAACGGCATGGGAGGCATGTTTTGAGTCACCTTCAAAGATGGCAGGTTTAAAAGATTACAGGATGTGAGAAAGCAACCTTGAAAATAATAACAGAGCCTGAGAAGCCAGCTTTATGGGAATGCACTCAAGAGAGGAATTGCTGGTTAAGAGACATTCAAACACATATGAGGAAAGTAGCTGAAAGTGCATGTAAGGCAAGAGGTAGCAAATATTTTTAAATTATTGTATTACCTGTCTTTGACAGGTAGTGTGGATAATATAATAATATATATATATATATATATATATATATATATATATATATTATATATAAAATCCTAAGCCTAAAAGTGCAACAATTTTATGTCACGCTTTTTTTCACGCTTTAAATCTGGCTTATTTTAAAACCTACATATATATGTTTGGTATCATTCTTTTCAGAATTTATCGAACTTTAATGTGATGTTGTTAGATTTTCAGATTCTTATTCTGTTTTTAAATTATAAACTAAAAAATATCAAGAACTCACGTCCCGCGAGACAAGACATTGTGCCAAGAGATTTAACTACGCCCGGGGCCAGAAATAAAAGGCAAAGAGTAGGACAGTTGCTGTACAGGTATTTTAAATGTCTGAAGTGCTGCGCAAGATGCAGATCACATGGAACGGCAACAGCAGCAGCAGCAAGCCAGCAGCTGATCGAGCAAAGAGGTGGTAAAAAATGTATTTGTTTCCCCTTGTATCACCGTTTAAGAGGGAATTTCATGGAGAAATCGCGTCTTCGTGTGGTATGTTCAGCCCCCCTCTTCACAATGCAAGCAGCAGAGACACGAAGTGGCTGGAGCATAGCGCAGGCCAGTAGGGGGGTTGGCAAGTGAAGTAAGTAGGGGGGATCCCCCTAGTATAATATAATGTTCTGACATCTCTATAATCCATTTCAGGGTTATGGGGGCCTGAGCCTATTTTTCAGCATCAGGTGGAAGGCATCAACAAATCCAGGCATCAGTTACAGGGTCCACATTCATACTCACTCGTAGCTAATAGGGGAATCTCCAATAAATAGAACATGTCTCACTTTTGGGATGAATTTGTATATATAAATATCATAGCATTTAATGCTCTCAATTCTCCATGGTGCAAGTAAATTTAAGATGTCACTGAGAAGTTATTTAGGCCCTTGAACATTGTGCCCAGGTGAACAGACCGTTGGAAGGAAAAGAAAGTATTGGAGCAACAACCGGGCAACCATGTTTAATAAAAAAAATAACAGAAATGGTGCACAAAACAAAGTCTTCTCTAACTAGCCTGGTAATAATTAAGAAAGCTTTGCCTCAACGGGAGCTCTGTCCTTGTTAAAGGCACAGTCAAAAATGAGATGCTTCCGTACAAGTCATCGCCAATATACTGACAACTCAATAGTGCTTCACTCAGTCAGAATATGGAACTAATGTAGAACATATTTTAAGATAGAGAAGCTTTTATCTGTGGCACCACTGCATGAAAACCACCTTTTTCCACCCTTTCAAACGTACACAGTTTTTAATGTCTGTAAAACATCCAGGATTAAGCCTCTTAGAGATCTGTACATAGACAACGTCTTCACATCCTACAAACAATTACACTCCAAATTTAACTTTCCAGAAACACATTTCTTTCACTAGCTTCAAATTAGAAACTTTGTTAAACCAAACCTACCCAATTTCCCTCACCTCCCACCTATCTCTATACCCGAAGAAATACTGAGCAGTCGTGAGGACTCAAACAGTCCCTCCCTTTCAAAGATCCCAGAGTACAGTGGGAAAAACATCTCTCACTCAACATCTCAGAAAAGAAGTGGAAGGTAGCAATGCACAGAATTCACTCGAGCTCTATATGCACAAAGCATACAATTATTCAACTTAAAATTATATATCGAGCACATCTGTCTAGTTTAAAATTGTCCGAAATGTTTCCCGGCAAGATATAATTTGCGAACATTGCAATCAAGTTCCAGCCTCACTGGACCACATGTTTTGGGCCTGCACCAAATTAACATCATTCTGGACAAAACCTTTTAAATGTCTCTCAGAAAGCCTCAGAATCACAATCCCTCCTAATCCACTAACAGCTGTGTTTGGTGGACTCCTAGATGGGCTTAAAGTGGAGAAGGACAAACAAACTGTAATTGCCTTTACTACTCTATTGGCACGTAGACTTATCTCACTCAACTGGAAGAATCCTAACTCACATCTTTTAAGTCAGTGGGTAACTGATGTTATATATTATCTGAAAGTGGAAAAAATAAAATTCTCACTTAGAGGATCTGTACAAAACTTTTTTCAAAACCTGGCAGGATCTAATCAATAACATTTTAGAATAAGCATTTAAATTGAGGAAGTGGATTCTCGCCCCTCTTTTTCCATTCTATTTATTTTTATTTATTTACATATTTTTACTGTTATTAAAGTGCTATTCTGCTGACCTAACTCTCTTTCTCATGAGTGGAGGTCAATTTGTTTCAAACCAGTTTTGTTAAACTTGACTTGTGTGTATAGAATGTTTTTTCATTTTAATAAAATAAAATAAAATATATTAAAAAAAAATGAGATGCTTCCTTCCGGGGTCCGGATGCTTTTATAGCATCCACAGTGGATGGGACGGAGCCAGAGCTAGTCATTGTGGGTGGAGGTAGGCATCCTCCTTGGTGTTTTCTCAGACTACAGGTGCAAAATGAAGATACAGTTTGTGACAGTACTACCTGTCATCATGGAGTGGTATTGCTTACCTCAGCAAGGTCAGGAAAGTGATATCCAGGCACACATGCGTGATAACATCCATGGCTGCTTGCTGTTCTTCCACTCTTTATTATTGTCTTTTATGATAATTTTGGACATCAGCTAGCTCTGTAGAACCCAGTACAGCCAAAGGTATATGGTTTCTTTCTTAATAATCAAATAAACTTTCTGGCTAATAATCAAAGAAGCGTCCAGCTAATTTGGCTTTTTTCGGCATATTACAGTATGTATATTGCATACAGAGGGACAAAGCAAAAGCTTTGCCAAATAGACAAATAATCTTAAAAAGTAATTACATACTGCATATCTACCAGCATATCCAACACACAAAAACAGGCATTACATGTATAAAGTATACTGTGTTATTATTACTATATTATATTAATATTATAGCCAATAATCATTGAATGTAACCCACCAAAGTCAATTAGACACTGTACTAGTTTGCCTCTAGTTATGGAATGTGAATATGTGAACTATTTCATAAATATAACAATACTTAAAAACCACAAATGGGCAGCATGGGATTCCTGTAATTCCTGGATGTTTAATTGTCTGGTGCACGTTTTTACCTTCAGATATCTTATTACTTTTATTATTGGTATTAAAAGATCCTGCGGCAGTGCATTAAACAAAGCATTAAAGTGCTTGAGAACCCTCGGCTGATGAACACATAACAGAGTGGAGGCCTGAAGTTTTGTTAAACTGCATGGCAGGCTACTTACAAGGTTTTTTTATTTTTCTTGTTTGAGCTATTAGTTATATTTGGAATAGAAACAAGATTGATGTAAACTGTTTGCTTGAAATTTGTATTTGTAGTGCCTCAATTTTCATAAAACAAAAACAAAAAGCACACTAATAATAATAATAGTAATAATAATCCTACTGTATTAGCCAAGACACAGACATGTCAAAATAAATCTAAATGATCAAAATTTTTAACACTTGGCTTTGAAAGTATTGCTACAGACTGATTTAATTCAAAACATAGACATTTTAAATGGAAATATAAAAAGTCTGCCAAATGAGCTTACATTAAAATCTGAGTTAAATTCTAGCAAACCTCATCCTACGTTGTTCACTCCCCTCTGATTGATGACACTCCTCACATTTGCTCCTGTCTCGCTAGAACATTCTGTATATTTGGCTTCTTATTTGATAAACTCTCTGACTTTAAGCATTGATTAAAAAGTGATATTGTGTTCTTTGCATGCACTGGCATTAACTCAGTAAACAGGATCTGTGGGCTATTGGTTAACGTATAGACTGCTGTATTTCAATATTTGAATCAAATTTTGTGATTATATTGGGCTGGTCAATTGATTTCAGGATCCTAAATGTAATTTATATGTTTGTAGTTTATCAAGCTGCACTAGTAAGATGATGATTTTGCTGTCACCATCACTGTTAGGCTTATGGATCAAGGATGGATCCACTCTTATAAGAAGCCTATTGCAATGTATAGTCTCAAATGCATGTGGTTTGGACTTATTAGCTCAATTTTGCCTTTGCAAGTTTCTCTAGCATTGCTCTGGGATTGATTTGGCTTTGTCCTTCAACTTTAGAATTGGGTTGGCCACTGACCCAATTCCCCCATCATAGATGACACTTATGGTGGTTTTGTCGGGTAGAAAAAGAGCAGAACTGTCTTCTAAATAAATGATTTTTCCATGGCAGATGGCTGACTTTCTTGCCCCAAATGTTTAATTCTTGTTTGACCTACCAGCATGTCAAATCAATAAATTAGTAATAAAAATGAAATAGCAAATTCATTTTTAGAAATGCAGTTGAGTTTTTGAACCCTAAGTGATCTGAACCTTTTGGGTTGGACAATGTGCATATTGTCAAAGGCTGTAATAATCAATAAAAGAATGTTGAGCTGATAAATGGACTTATCCTTTAGCCTAGTGGGATTGACCCTCATTCTACACTATTTGTAATTGAGAAGAGGGCAGGAGTGCATACAGGTATTACTGAGGCCAAAACTGGAGTAGCTACATTAAATGCCTTATACTTTTAATTGGAGTTTTCTGCATGGCTTCAGAGAGGGAGTGTATGGGAGACATATATAGATGTTAATTCATCTGTGAAGAAAGAGGTTATATGAGTCCTGTCAGTGATGAAGTCTGATATGAAAGAGTCATGTACAGCCACTACAGGAAGCCTGATGTGTGAGACCTGCAGAATCGTAAATCATAGAGCAACTGAAGGTAACAGCTCCCTGCTGTAACTAACTTCTCTGTCATGCAACGAGTGAACTCACCACATAGAGGAAACCGCCCTCCCATAGAGGTATCCATTATCAGTGTGAGGAAATGAAACGGAACCACCGGCTAGTGTTGCTGTAATCTGAAGGGGAAACAGCTGGGGGAGGTCAAGAGGATGGAAGCGCCTTATTTAACCAGCAGTATTGCACTAATCATCGACGCATCGCTTTGCACAATTTTTTACAGCCTGTTTGATAAAGCATTTGTATATGCTAGAACAACATATGTTTAAAACATATTGGATTTAACAATAAATGTGCAAAATACGGATATGGATGATGCACTGTCAAAAAAAATGAAAAAAAGAACAACTCTGGATTTAATTTGAAACCCTCAGCTTTGGAACATGGTTGCCAAGAAGGGACTGTCCTGATGATTCAGTCTGATTATGTTAATGCTATTAACTGCTTACCTGACATATTTATCATGGCTATAAATGAAGCAAGTGGTTTCTTGTTGATGTTTGTGACAAAATCTTCATTTTCTCATTTTTCATTTCTTATCATTACAACCATTACTTCAGTTGTGGAAGTATCTCGTTCGCAACTTGAGGTAGGGACCCAGCTGTTTATACAGTTTTGCTTTCTGCTTTGTGCCAATTTTGATAAGACAAGTTATGCCCAGCCTCTATGAATTAAGTAGGTTAAAAAATGGCGGAATAGGTGACTTGGCCTAGAGTGACCTTCAAAGGACAGACATACTATCCACAACAGGTTTCAGGCTTGTGTCCTGTATTGCTGGATTAGGCCCTGAGCCCACTTAAACATGATTTGGATTAGGCTGGTTTAAAGATGGATAAATGGCTGGCTGGCTGGCTGGATGGACGGATGGATGGATGAATTGAAGGATGGATGGGCTAATGGTATCCTGCATTAAACTAACAGACCATCTATAATTGCTTCTTGCTTTGTACACAGCATTACTGAGCCTACTTGAAACTAATCCAAAGATGAATGGATTTATACATTATAGGTGCTCTGTGATGGGCTGATGCTCTTTCTAGGGTTGGTTCCTATACTGTACAGATGCTAAATCTGCAAGATTAGACTTCTAACTCTTACGACATTAAAATAAGTAGGATGAGTAAAAACATAAATGTTTAAAAATAAGGCTTACTTTACCTGTAATAAAAAATAACTTCAGAAAGTATTATTTACTTATTTTTCATTATTTACAGTACATATATGTATCTAGTTATTCAATGGTCATCATGAGTCACAATTAAATGGTGAAAATACATATATATATATATATAGAGAGAGAGAGAGAGAGAGAGAGACCATTAAGAGGTGTTACAGCACCCCAAACTCCAAACACAACCATACACACACAGTTCTGGTTCAAAATATGAATATTTATTTAACAGACTACCTTTGAGAGGTTTCTCTCCATTAACACAGCACAGTACAGCAGTGTAACTATTTGACTTCTTTCTCTTCTCACCTCCACTTCTGCTCAGTAAGCGATGTCCAGCTCCTATTCCAACTCTATCTCAGTCTGCATGAGCTAGAGCTGCTCCTCTTATACAAGACCCAGAAGTGCTTCCTGTACCAGGGCATTGCCCATAGGAAGTAATTCCAGTTTAGGAGGAAGCCTCACAAAAGAAGAGAGCACAATTTCCCTGGCAGCACCCCTGGAACCCAACGACGCCAATCTGTGGGACTACAGTCCTCACCATGCCCTGTCCGTACGGGTGCCACAGTCCTGGGATGCTTCCATCTAGTGTATGGGTGTTGAAGTCCGGTCCTGGAGGGCCGCAGTGGCTGCAGGTTTTCATTCTAACCATCTTCTTCATTAGTGACTAGTTGTTATTGCTAATTAACTTGTTTTGCGTTAGTTTTAATTGACTTGACTCAGGCCCCTTAGTTGTTTTTTTTTCTTAATGAGCAGCCAAACAATAATGAGACACAAAATAAGCCACCACACAACCAGCTCACCTGTGCCCATCACACAATATCTGAAAATAAAGAAAGGTGAAGGTCTCAGTAAGGTTGATCTCTCAGGTAACCAAAACATTTTGACGGTGTTCTTAGAAAAAACAGAAAAATTAAAAGTTTTGGAAATGTCTGCTGTGCAAGACATGAGAGCAGCAACAAGCCATTGAATTAAATAATGGGTTTAATTCATGGCAAAAATCAGCTTCTCATTAAGAGGTTGGTCGGATTTTGAAATCTCAATTTAGCTGGTCATCTGTTGGCTTGTTTCACATCTCATTTCTCTTTGGCTGCCATTTAATGAAGAAAGGAATAAATTCAGAGGACTAAATCCTTAAAAACGGGGCTATTAAAATGAAGGGAAAAGAAGTTATTTAGTAGTGAAAATGGTCACTGATTAGTAAAATGATTTGAATGAAAACCTGTAGCCACTGCGGCCCTCCAGGACCGGAGTTCGACACCCCTGATCTAGTGTTTTGGAGGAATAAATAGTTTGCATAAGTTATCTCCTCCTGTTCTTCCAGCATGCTAGTTTCCCAGCTAGGTAAGTGTTGTTGACTGATCTCTTCCAGGACTCCAGTATCTTTGCTGTATACAGTGTTGGCACCTTTTGACAAACTTCTGGTTGAGGCAGGAGATGCCATTCCTTCCTTTTTGTCCAATTACTGGCTTGGCCTCCTAGCCAGGTAAGGATTCTTAAACCACTTTAGCCAGGATGCTAGCCCATGTTTCCCATCCTTTACAATATATATATACAGTATGTATATAGCATTTATCAGCAAAATTCGCCATTTGCAGTGAATATGCTGGGTTGGCCAGAGGCCTTGTTTGCCACAGGTTTTCAACCTGAAAATACACCATGTGACAAGCCGAGACTTTAACTTTCTGTACTCAGCATCCCATGATGCTTTCTTTGCAAAGCTAATGTGACATCACAGTGCTGCAGCAGCCATGTTGGATGGGGATGTCAGTACCCGCTTTGTGCTACCTGCCCTGTTACACATGCACAGAAATTCAGGCATATTGTAAATGTGTTCCACCTCATACTTTGCTGCACTGCCCGACCTGCTTTGTGCATGCATAAATAAACTACACAGTATACATGCAGGTATGACAGCATTACCCAATTGCTGCACGGTTGGGTTTGCACCAAGCATGTGTTTCTTGGAGGGGTACGTTAGCTGACCAGAATGAGAATATAATGACATTTTGTTATTCTGCACAGATTCTTTATGTCTTCACTGCAGGATTTAGCATGTTATGCTTAAGCATTTCATTCTAGATCCTTGCATCACAGCTCTGTGGGTGTTAGTAAGTCATAGTGATTGGAGCTCAGTAGAAAGTTAAAGGACTCAGAAAATTATTTTATCTCAGGGAGGCATCATGGAACAGCGGTTAAAATGGCTGCCTCACAACTCAGGTCACTATCTGGCCACAGTAATTGGTCCTGCATAGTTGGCAGACACTCCACTTGCCAAATAGAAACAATCCACCTTAAATGATTAAAATGTGCCTTGTAGGATTAAAATGTCCTCTGTATTGAGCAAACCATTAATAAAAGAGTGATAAAACATAATGTACATTTATTAAACTCAGAAGCATTTAATTTCAGTTGTATTGTTGAAATTGATTAGATTAAACCTAAAACTACTATAAAAAGGAGCAATCAACTGACAGGCTAGTATGTTAGGTACTATAAGTAAATCCAAATGATCTCTTTATAATTAAGATACTTTTTTAATACTAATGTTACACATATTAAATGTCCATAAATTGCTTTTAAGTTCTAATTAGACAACATGCAAATATAAATGAAACCACACTTTTGTTCAGTCTTTTGATATTTATCAGCTGCACCAAAACAAATCCAGTAATTCCCTTATTTAACACAGATGTATAAAGAACACTCCTTTGCTAACAAGAAAGTCGTGCACATACTACATGAGAACAGTTGAGAGTTTCTTTAAGAGGCTCGAAAATAAAAAAAAATGTAAAACACAGTTTGTTTTGAAGGATGTTTTGAAAATTTAAGGTCATGCTCTTTAGAATAACCAAATTCCTCCTGGCATCAGTAATTTTTCACTTAGGACTTGATTTGTGTCCTTTCAGGAAAACTTTCATAGCAAAGTCAAGCAAAACAGCATGATACATACTTTTATTTAGGTTTTGCACAAAATTGTTTTATTGTAAAGCAAGAAAAAAAAAACATTTATATTGTGGTTGGTTGACGTCTTTATCTAAGATGACTTACAAGCTCAGCTATGTCAGATTTATAGATAGATAGATAGATAGATAGATAGATAGATAGATAGATAGATAGATAGATAGATAGATAGATAG
>JANRMT010062803.1:4271765-4288588 GCA_026402145.1 Polypterus bichir lapradei | reverse complement strand
TAGATAGATAGATAGATAGATAGATAGATAGATAGATAGATAGATAGTGCCAAAATATCGTCAGAGAGCAACTTCTCCCAACCATCCAAAAACAGTTTGGTGATGAACAATGGCTTTCCAGCATGATGGAGAACTGTGCCATAATTCAAAAGTGATAACTAATTGGCTTGGGGAACAAAACATCAAAATTTTGGGTACATGGCCAGAAAACTCTCCAGACCTTAATCCCATTGAGAACTTGTGGTCAATCCTTAAGAGGCAGGTGGACAAACAAAACCCTACAAATTCTGACAAACTCCAAACATTGATTATGCAAGAATGGGCTGCCATCAGTCAGGATTTGTCATGCCAGGGGGTTCTCACATTTTTTGTGCAACATACAGTGTCAGTCTGAGAGCTTGGCTTAGAGGTACTTAAAAGTCAATGCCATTTTTAGTCCCGATGATATGGCAAGAACAGAAGGATCATGTGGCAGATTGTTTTTTTCTGTCTGATCAATGTCTCTGGCTTCTCAACTAAAAATAGAAGTCTATTGAATACCCTAATCTGACTGCAGCCATGAGACCAGTGCCAAATGACAACATTTATATAACAACCCACCAGCAACGTGGAGCCTGCATGAGGCAGACGAAAATGCTACAATGTACATGAAAAACAACAGTGATTCAGCTCTTAAACCATTTATGACTGGTGAACCTCATCTGATAACACGGTCAGAATTAAATGACCTGGTCAAGGACGTTGGTTTGTCAAAATTTAAATCAGAAAAACTTGCTTTAAGACTCCAAGGATGGGGTCGCCAAGAACACAAATTTCTGTCTTTCCTGTATGATACATTCAAAGTGATATTATATTTTCCTATCATAATCACAAAAAAGTTTTTAGGAAGAAAAATGTTATAACATGGAAAAAGTTTCTGCTTTAGATATGTGCTTAGCATTTCTTGCCTCACATTTCCTTTCATCCTACACTTACCCAGATCTTTGTAGACACGGAACACACATGAAATGCATGTATTCCAAATAACAATATACTGTATCATTTACCCTATACAACTCCAGGCACCTTACACGCAGATAATGAGCCTTGAGCTGGGAGAACTTTTTGTCAAAGTTGAGCACTGTCGATTGGTATGGGATAGCAGGCCGCTTGCTGCTTGTGCTGATCAACACATTTACAACACAAAAGATGCTGATGGAGAGGTGTGAAGGGATTTAAGGTGGCCTGGAATTACAAGTTTTTTTGTAGGATTCAGGGATTCTAGTGTTACGAGAATGTAAGTCTGGCAAGGAAAAAAAAAATTAAATTTAATCATGTTAACCTTCATTAAAAATTTCCTGTTCATGTTTTAAGCATAATTTACACCATCATTTGTCTGTCTGTTAATTGAAACTATGACATGTTTATAACGTGAATCTCTCTGGTTTCTTCTACTCGTTTCAGTTAATGTCAAATATGACGGATGTTGAAAAATGTTTTTTAACTCTATTTATTAAGAATTTCAAAAACAAATTGCATCACTTTTCTACAAAGTCACCTTCCTTTGCGATGCAATTTTCTCAGCATCGTACCAACTTTTTAATGCCATCATCAAAAAGTGTTTTTGCCTTCACCATTTCCAACGAAAATATAAAAGTGCTGCAGAATTTTTGAACATCCCTTGTAAGTTCATATAATAAACGTTTAACTCACTGCTAAGGTTAAGTACCTGGTTAAAGTCCTTCTTGTTGGAAAATGATAGTAACAGACAGACAGACAGTGTTGGGTAAGTAGGGGAACCACCCAAGCAAATAAAAAAAGAGCTCAAGACTCCTATAGTTTAATTCAGAGGAGTAGTAAATTTGTTTTCATCCTGCTTAATTTGTACTTTGTGTTTTCTCTTTATGCCCCCTCCTCAAAGTAGCAACTTATGTTAATGAAGTCCCATTTTCTATCTATCTATCAAAATTTTATTAATTAGAAAACTACACATCAATGTCTTTAAAATATAATAATGCTTTTACATTTTAAAGACATTGATTGAACTGTTGGAAAGTATTCAGTGTATACAAATAAATGAGGTTGTATGAATGGAGTGACTCGATTAGAGTGAAACACTCGGCAATCCCCAACTCTGCAATGCCATTTGAAAGTTTTGCAATATACAGAATGCTCTTTTTTTGCCCATTCCCTAGGCTAAAAGAACAGATTTTGTTATACTCTCTGTCACCATTGAATTATGCCTGTGTTTTAATAGATGTCTGATTTCACCCAGGGCATCTGGGAGTTCATTTCTAGGGGACGGGAGTGCCTGTCGTCTGGCCTCCAGATTCCACAAGTGCTGTCTACTGGAACGCACATGATTCAGCCCCGACCACCGCCAGGCGTAGTCAGCCTCTGATCATTTTCCAGATAGCTTAATGATCAGTTAATAAATGATAGACAAATACTCATTAGAAGCTTTAATGACAAACTCCTGGGGCAGGCACTTACAACAGTGAAATGGCACTCTCTGCCTCCTGTACGACAGCTGTGAAGCCTGGCAGCCGACCACAATCCACCACGTCTCCCGATGAATCCAGCAGTCACTCACCACATATTTGGGCCTGTGACAAAAGGCACTCGAGGAAAAAGCTGAAATTATTTTTGAGGTCCTCTGGTTTCACCCATCTATTCCATCTGAAGGCATTTTTTGTGCTTTTTTTGCTAGCTAATTCTTTGTGGTTGCAGAATTATCTTTTGTGGGGTGTTGAACAACTAGACCTCAACAAAGCCCTGTCACTAGATCAGTTGGGTTTTGCTTTGAGCAGTTCTCTCAAAGAATTTGCTGCATTTAACTTTCTTGTTGGCTTAATGAAGAATGTAAACATTCCAGCCTACACTAATACATCTGCAGGTAACCATGGTAAATGAGCGTATTGAACCATGAAGTCTAAGCCAGCAAATTATACTTCATCTGGAGAAGTGCTGATCCCGGGTTGATGACGTAATTGTCCAGGCTCTCTAGATAACTTTTTCTTAGATATTTTCCATGCAGAGAATGGCACAGACAAACATTTTTTACCAGCGTCCCATGATGGTTTGCGAGGTCAGTATGACATCATAGAGCTGTAGTAGCTATACGTGGAATTTTCATGCATACGTACTTTAAGCATACTCCACCTATGCACATTTTACATTACTGCCCAATCTATTTTGAACATGTGTGATGTTACTACCTGCACATTACTCTAGTCGGCTTTGAATTCTGTAAGCATTAAAAAAAAGAAAACATGTTATTTTCATTTGAGGGTGTACCTTAGCTGACTATATCAAGAAAATTATGAGTACTACCATCAGATATATAACACTGATACAACCAAGCCAAGTGGCTAATTTTGTATGCCGACTGAACCACAGTGCCCCCAGCAAAACAAACCTTAAAACAGCCCTCTCCTTCGTACTCCTCAAGTCAGAAAACACATGAGACCCTGTGAAATGACAACAATAATGCAAGATTTATTACTATTTATAAGGAGATTTTATTATCTTGATGGAAGAAAAAACTGCAAAGCATCTGCACAGATAGATCAAAAACAAAAAAGACATTCCAGCCATGGCCTTTTGTTGTATTTTGTTTGTGGCTATTGTTCCATCTGCATATTTTGTTTTCTTGAAGCATGGTGGCATGATGGTTAGCACTGCTGCCTCACAGCTCATCAGTTCCAATCCTACAGAAGAACTACTGTAGCACAAACTGCTAAAAAAAGTTAATGCTCACAATGAGAGAAAAGTGTCAGAACACACACTGCATCTGAAATTGCTGCGTGGAGCATGAAGTAATGGAAGAAGGTGGACTGGTCTGATGAATCATGTTATCTTTAAAATAATGTGGACGGCTGGGTGCATGTACATCATTTACCTTGGGGTTCATGGAGAGATGGCATCAGGATACATTATGAAAAGAAGGCAATCCACCAGAGGCAGTGTGATGCTGTAGGTAAAGTTCTACATGGAAACCTTGGGTTCAGGCATTCATTTGGATGTTACTTTGACATGTACCACTTACCTAAAGATTGCTGTAGACCATGCACACCCCTTTATGGCAATGGTATTCCCTGTTTGCAGTGGCCTATTTCGGCCACACTGGTTTGAGGAACATGACAAAGCAATCAAGTTGTTGACTTGGCTCTTGAATTCCCCAGATCTCAATCTAATTGATCATCTGTAGGATGTCCTGGAAAAAACAAGTCTTGTGGAGGTCTTGTGGAGTCCAGAGTGGGTCAGAGCTGTTTTGGTGGCACAAGGTGGGCCTGTAAAATGTTAGGAAGGTAGATTTATTGTTGTGAGTGACTGATATATATATATATATATATATATATATATATTGTGGCAGTAGGGGGCGCTAGTGCTCCCTTGAACCCTCAGGTACAACTCCAGACACCAGGTGAAAGTCCAAGACTCTTTATTTTTTAACACCAATGTGCACCAAGCACCTTCCACACTACTCATAAACAATAAACCAATAGAGCACACTAATTACTCCTCCTCGCCCAGACACTTTGCTCCTCTCCCTCCCAGCACAGCTCAGCGTCTGGACTGAGCCATCGTCCTTTTATAGCCCCTGACCCGGAGGTGTTCCTGTCCCAACAGTCCACAGTTCCTTATTCCTTCCGGGTCAGGGCAATCAATCCTTTACTTCAACCCGGGAGCACGTCGTTCCTTCCCGTCACGTGACCGTGACGTACTCCCGGGTCATACGGCACAAAAGAGCCCATAAGCCCCCCCACAGCGACTCCTGGTGGCCCTCCAAGGTATCCAGCAGGGCTGTGCATAAATACTACAAACTCCATGAGGCCCTGCTGGACCTCGGGGCACTATCCTGCTGTCAGGAGAGCTCCTCCTGGCGGCCTGGCGGTGAGGACCTGCATGAGAAGCCGGCAGTCCTGCACAATATATATATATATATATATATACAGCTTATGTATATATTGTCACACACGAGTGATTAAGGAGCAGCTAAAGGACCCGACGAGCAGCGCGAAATTGCAAGGCAGGGGACGGCAACAGTGTACTAACCGCTCTCTTTTTATTTCAACAAGAAAGACGAGAAACCACCACCTTGAGTTTGTCTCCAAAACCCTAGCCAGACGTCTGAGTCGCTTCCGGGTTCCTTTGTTTCCTCCGTTCCTTTTCTAATGACGTCACCTCCTCAGCATCTCCTTTCCCAACATTCCCACTTTCGTTCCCACATCATAAATGTGTCCGTGTTTAGCTTACTGATTGACTTTTATGTACTCCATGACTGACCATTTACTTCTTACAAGAAGTGTTTTACAGTATATGGGGACAGAATCCCCAACCCTTAAAATTTGTCTGTGTTTTCTTCACTATATATATATATATATATATATATATATATATATATACACACATACAACACACACTGACACACAGACAAATAGCATTATACATTCTGCAGCAAGATGATCAGTGCTTATTGATGCTTCTTCATGGTTTACATCCCATGCCTTGCCATTGTTTGGGTGGAGTTTCCAAATTCTCCCACTATTAGTGTTGTTTTTTTCTCTGGGTAGTGCAGTTTTTCTTCCATATCTCCAAATACATGCATGTTAGGTCATTTGGGGGTTTGAAACTTGAATTATGTATGTGAGTGGGCTTTGTAATGAACCAGGCGCTTTGTCGAAGACTGTTTTGTGCCTTTTACCCAGTATTTCTGGGTCAGTTTAGATTAAGCAGCTTTATGTAGTATATCTTGTAATAGATTTATACTTTTCTTGGCACAGGAAAAATTAGTCCTGTGCTCTGTTTTAGCAGCAGCAAATGTGGTCTAGCAAGTGGAAGTCCCCATAAACGTTTGGTTTTTGTGTGTGGTGCTGGTGGAGAAAATATGCTGTATTAACTGGAACAAGATTAGATTTAAATTGAGAGCTGTATTTTTATAGTTGACTCATGAGAGATTCGTGGAACAATGCTCCTACAAAACAAACAAAAAAAACAAACGTTGCATACTGCTGACTCTGTCAGCAATGCACTCAAACCAAGAAACTCTTCTTTTCATACTCCAGGCATTGTCACCAACATTGGGGATCTTATGGAATAAAGTCTACATAGGGCTATCTTTTGTGTGCCACCCCAGTTACTGTATATGTATATATACTGTATATGTCAGATGTACAGTATGTATATAAATGTATATATGTACACACACAGCTAAAAAAACAGGTTAAAGTAATTATTGTAGTGTTACAGTAATCATTGAAAGTATACATATGAAAAAGCTGTTTCCATGTACTGTATGCATTTCAAGTATTAATTTAATACACTGTTTTGTCTGTGTATATTTGTGTGTATGTACTGTATATATATATATATATATATATATATATATATATATATATATATATATATACATACAAATATATGCAGTATTTATGTATGCATTTTCTGTGTGTGGATAAACTCAAAAATGCATTATACATTAAAAAAATAAGTACATTTTAATACATGGCACATTTTATATTCTTCTAATATTAATGGAAAGCATATGGGTTTGGTATTTATAGAATGATATAAAATTTCACTGTGTCTGTCACCCAGCTGCTGAAAGCACATCTGGCAAAGAATTGGAGCAGACATTTTTTTTTACATTGTACTTTTTCCTTGTAACAACTCTTGTAATCCATAGCTTCTTCTTCTTCTTCTTTGTTTGTGTTGGGCTTATAGAGTTTTGCTCTTTAGCACATTTCTCTGAGGTTGCAATGGCCAGTTACTGGTTGGGGTGTGAGTGCTAAATGGGATGTGGAATTCCCTTGTACATTTTGCATGGAATTAAAGTACAGGTTGTAAGGCTTCAAAAAATACCTGCCATTGGTCAACTATTTGTGTTTACCTCTGCACATTGCGGCAGACACATTGTGTTTGGGAGGGAATAGGGCTGGGCATAAAATCCCAAGGTCATGAGGTCACTTCTTCTCTCTTACTACAACACCATGAGCAAGTGACTGTTAAAGAAAAGTAAAGGCTGCCGGCCAAAATCCTTCACAGTGCAAAGAGATTTTCTAAAGGCAAGGTAACATACTTTATGTACACTGGGCTGTAGAGAGAATTGTCAAAAGACCTTTATTTAAATGAAATGTTTCCAAATCATAAAGCACACACATGGAATGTAATTCTAGTCATGATGTTGAAGTCTATGAAATCAGGTAGTTATGACATTTTATCTGCAGCGTGGGGTTTTAAAGAATTTACTGGTTCAATGTGGAGCTCTTGTAATATTTACACTTTTTATCTGGTTTCTTGAAAACCAGTCTTCACATTTGCTTCTAGGAAAATATAAAGTGTTTGAAGTCTACAGTTGTCTTCATGATTTATTTATATGTGGAACATTTTTCCAAAATACCAAGACTTAAGTACATTTGTCAGTTTTTTAATTACATGATTCTTGTAACAGTGGCCACAATCACAAGACACATTACAAGGCATGCTAAAAAAAATCAACACAATAATGCTATATAATCTAGTAATAACAAAATATGTTTCAAAGATTGATATAATTTCAAAAACAAAAAAAAAAGAAAAAATAAGTTTAGGACAGAGCTGAGAAAGATCTTTGCAGGCAGCAGTATAAAATAATGCTGTAAATGTTTGTAGGAGGCGCCTGTGTGGTGGATGCTTTTGAAGGATAATTTCATCTCCAGACACTTCCTGCTTATATGCATATTAGAAGTGAAATTAGGAGGGCACATTTTGTACACTCCCCTGACATGGGCTTCCTCTGGATGTACTCCTAAAGGAGTGTGGGTGTGTGTGTGTTGTCTTTACTGGCATGAGTTGAACAGGAGTGTACTGCCACTCCATCTATTTTTGTTTTCTGCCTTGTTCTCAGTGCTGTCATGACAAGCTTTGGTTTCTGTGACCCTGAATTAAATTTAGCTTGTTTAAGAATGTTGTTTATTTTTGCTTTATTGTACATATAAAGATAAAATTTTTAATGGTGTCTGCTGGGCTAAGTTTGAAAAAAGTTTGTTTTAGGAAGTTTCATAAGTGTGGTGTGGTGGCACAGTGTTTAACACTGTTGCATGATGACTCCAGGAAATGGGATTTAAATCTCAGCCTGGTCACTGTCCATGTGTAGTGTGTGTTGGTTTTCTCCAGATACTTCAGTTTCTTCTCACATCTCAAAGACATGCTTGTTCAGATAATGGAGGAATCCAATTTATTCTACTATTACTACATGTGAGTATGCCCTGCGACCAAGACAGGTTTTTAAATTTGAGGACCATGACATGGACAAAATTAGAGTGAAGAATGAATAAATATATGGACTAAATTTCAGGAATTTACACAGTTGTCATGCACTCATGAATATATCGCACCGTTTATAGAGACCACTTTAATAGGAACATTGTAGAAGGCTTTGGGTGCAACTCTGTCACTTACCAGTTTTCCTTTTCCATCTTCTGCCAGGACCCAAAACACAACCAACAACTTTAGTCTCCAGAACTTGGTCACACCTCTTCCCATCCAGACCATATAAAATATAATGGCGTTTCAAGATAGTGTAAGTTTTAAATGTTATCCAGTTTGGGGTCTCCTAAAACAAGCCACGTGTGGCTATCATTGGGCTCCCATCCAGAAAGTACCGCCCTTAAAGTAAGCAGTGAGAAAATTTGAGATTATAGAACAAGGAAAATTAATCAAACATAAAGTCTGAAAAATGGTCATAGCCAAGAGTCAAAAAAAAAAACTTTCACCAAAACTACACCGTAAACAAGGAACTGCAGTTAAAATGGATAGCAAACATTCATAGAAACACTAGCGTGTAAGAATATGATTGTAAGTTATTTAAAGAACAGATGGTAGGTGATTGTTGGATGGTAATGTACATGAGTACTTCTAAACAGCACAAATAAATAAAAATTACAAGAAACATACTTAAAGATACAAAACAAATACTTCAATGGCGGGTCACCGGGGCCCCAACTCTGGAGCCAGGCCTGGAGGTGCGGCTCGATGGCGAGCGCCTGGTGGCCAGGCCTACACCCATGGGGCTCGGTCAGGCACAGCCCGAAGAGGTAACGTGGGTCCTCCTTCCCATGGGCTCACCACCTATGGGAGGGGCCAAGGAGGTTGGGTGCAGTGCGAGTTGGGTGGTGGCCGAAGGCGGGGACCTTGGCGGTCTGATCCTCGGCTACAGAAACTGGCTCTTGGGACGTGGAATGTCACCTCTCTGAAGGGGAAGGAGCCTGAGCTAGTGCGCGAGGTCGAGAGGTTCCGGCTAGATATAGTCGGACTCACCTCGACGCACAGCTTGGACTCTGGAACCAATCTCCTTGAGAGGGGCTGGACTCTCTACCACTCTGGAGTTTCCCCCGGTGAGAGGCGCCGAGCAGGTGTGGGCATACTTATTGTCCCCCGACTTGGAGCCTGTGCATTGGGGTTTACCCCGGTGGACGAGAGGGTAGCCTCCCTTTGCCTTCGGGTGGGGGGAGGGTCCTGGCTGTTGTTTGTGCGTATGCGCCGAATGGCAGTATGGAATATCCACCCTTTTTGGAGTCTCTGGAGGGGGTGCTAGAGGGCATACCTTCTGGGGATTCCCTCGTTCTGCTGGGAGACTTCAATGCTCACGTGGGCAATGACAGTGCGACCTGGAAGGGCGTGATTGGGAGGAATGGCCCCCCCGATCTGAACCTGAGAGGTGTTTTGTTATTGGACTTCTGTGCTCGTCACGGATTGTCCATAACGAACACCATGTTCAAGCATAGAGGTGTTCATATGTACAGTTGGCACCAGGACACCCTAGGCCTCAGTTCGATGATCGACTTTGTGGTCGTTTAATTGGACTTGCGGCCATATGTCTTGGACACTCGGGTGAAGAGAGGGGCGGAGCTGTCAACTGATCACCACCTGGTGGTGAGTTGACTTCGATGGTGGGGGAGGATGCCAGTCAGGCCTGGTAGGCCCAAACGTGTTGTGAGGGTCTGCTGGGAACAGCTGTCAGAGTCCCCTGTCAGAAGTAGCTTCAACTCCCACCTCCCACAGAACTTCGACCACATCCCGAGGGAGGTGGGGGACATTGAGTTCGAATGGGCCATGTTCCGTGCCTCTGTTGTTGAGGCGGCTGACCGGAGCTGTGGCCGTAAGGTGGTCAGTGCCTGTCGTGGCGGCAATCCCCAAACCCGTTGGTGGACACCGGCGGTGAGGGATGCCGTCAAGCTGAAGAAGGAGTCCTATAGGACCTTTTTGTCCTGTGGGTCTCTGGAGGCAGCTGATAGGTACCGGCAGACCAAGCAGAATGCGGCTTCGGTGGTTGATGAGGCAAAAACTCGGGCATGGGAGGAGTTTGGGGAGGCCATGGAGAACGACTTTCGGACGGCTTCGAGGAGATTCTGGTCCACCGTCCGGCGTCTCAAGAGGGGGAAGCAGTGCAGTGTCAACGCCATATATGGTGGGGATGGTGCGCTGCTGACCTCGACTCGGGACGTTGTGGGTCGGTGGGGGGAGTACTTCAAAGACCTCCTCAATCCCACTAACATGCCTTCCAATGAGGAAGCAGAGCCTGGGAACTCTGAGGTGGGCTCTCCCATCTCTGGGACTGAGGTCACTGAAGTGGTCAAAAAACGCCTTGGTGGCAGGGCCCGGGGGTGGATGAGATACGCCCGGAGTTCCTCAAGGCTCTGGATGTTGTAGGACTGTCTTGGTTGACACGTCCCTGCAACATCGCATGAATATTGGGGACAGTGCCTCTGGATTGGCAGACCGGGGTGGTGGTTCCCCTCTTTAAAAAGGGGGACCGGAGGGTGTGTTCCAAATACAGAGGGATCACACTCCTCAGCCTCCCTGGAAAAGTCTATTCGGGGGTTCTGGAGAGGAGGGTCCGTCGAATAGTCGAATCTCGGATTCAGGAGGAACAGTGTGGTTTTCGTCCTGGTCGCGGAACAGTGGACCAGCTCTACACCCTTAGCAGAGTCCTGGAGGGTGCATGGGAGTTTGCCAAACCAGTCTACATGTGTTTTGTGCACTTGAAAAAGGGGTTCGACCATGTCCCTCAGGGAATCCTGTGGGGGGTGCTCCGGGAGTATGGGATACTGGACCCCATGATAAGAGCTGTTCGGTCCCTCTACAACCAGTGTCAGAGCTTGGTCCGCATTGTAAGTAAGTCGAAACCGTTTCCACTGAGAGTTGGACTCCGCCAGGGCTGCCCTTTGTCACCGATTCTATTCATAACTTTTATGGACAGAATTTCTAGGCGCAGCCAGGGTGTTGAAGGGGTCCGGTTTGGTGGACTCAGGATTGGGTCACTACTTTTTGCAGATGATGTTGTCCTGTTTGCTTCATCAGGCCGTGATCTTCAGCTCTCTCTGGATCGGTTCACAGCTGAGTGTGAAGCGGCTGGGATGAGAATCAGCACCTCCAAATCCGAGACCATGGTCCTCAGCCGGAAAAGGGTGGAGTGCCCTCTCAGGGTTGGGGGAGAGATCCTGCCCCAAATGAAGGAGTTCAAGTATCTCGGGGTCTTGTTCACGAGTGAGGGAAGAATGCACCATGAGATCGACAGGTGGCTCGGTGCGGCATCCGCAGTGATGCGGGCTCTGCATTGGTCTGTCGTGGTGAAAAAAGAGCTGAGCCGTAAGACAAAGCTCTCAATTTACCAGTCGATCTACGTTCCTACCCTCACCTATGGTCAAGAGCTATGGGTAGTGACCGAAAGAATGAGTTAGCGAATACAAGCGGCTGAAATGAGTTTCCTCCGCAGGTAGTCTGGGCTTTCCCTTACAGATAGGGTGAGAAGCTCAGTCATCCGGGAGGGGCTCAGAGTAGAGCCGCTACTCCTCCGCATCGAGAGGAGTCAGATGAGGTGGCTCGGGCATCTGATCAGGATGCCTCCTGGACGCCTCCCTGGTGAGGTGTTCCGGGCACATCCAACCGGGAGGAGGCCCCGGGGAAGACCCAGGACACGCTGGAGGGACTATGTCTCCCGGCTGGCCTGGGAACGCCTTGGGATTCTCCCGGAAGAGCTGGAAGAATTGGCCGGGGAGAGGGAAGTCTGGGCCTCTCTGCTCAAGCTGCTGCCCCCGCGACCCGACCCCGGATAAGCAGAAGAGGATGGATGGATGGATGGAAGAGCACAGGTTCCTCATTAATTCTGTAATAGAAGATTTTTGGAACAACCACAACTCTTTTTAGAGCTATCCACCCTGCCATAATTAACAATCACTGGGGCCATGGTAAGAGAGGTGACAAAGAACCCAATGGTCACTCTGGCTAAGCTCCAGAAAACCTGTGTGGATATGGAAGAAACTTGCGGAAGGACAACAACCACCACAACACTCTACTTTATGACAGAATGCCCAGACAGGAACCTCTCCTTAGTAAAAGATATATGGAAACCCACTTGAAGTTTGCAAAAAGGCACCTAAAGGACTCTGAGACTGTAAGAAACAAAATTCTCTGGTCTGATGAAACCAAGATTAGCATCTTGTCTGTAGGAAGCCAGGCACCACTCATCTCCTGTGTAGTACGACTCCAGTGGTGAAGCATGGTGGTAGCAGCATCATGTTGTGGGGTTATTTTTTCATTGGCAGGGACTGGGAGACTGCGCCGAGTTTAGGGAATACTCAGCTGAGCAAATTATGTAGATATCCTTAATGACAACCTATTCGCGAGCACTCTGGACCTCAGACTGGATAAAAGTTCTTTTCACAACAGGACAATGACCCTAAGCACAGAGCAAAGACAACACAGAATTGTCTTTAGGGAAAACTCTAGGAAAGTTCTTGAGTTGTACAACCAGAGCCTGGACTTGAACCCAATCAAAAATCCCCGGAGAGACCTGAAAATAGCTGTCCAGTCTTCATCTGTCCTGAAAAAAGTTTGAGGGGATTTCTAGAGAAGAATGGTAGAAAATCTCCAAATCCACAAGTGCAATGCTTGCAAAGAAGACTCCAGGCTGTAGTTGCTGCCAAATTGCATACACTAAGTATAGAGCATATTTGTGTCAATGTGATATTTCCATTTTTTAATTTTAATACATTTGTAAAAATTTTGCTTTCACATTGTTGTTCTGAGGCATTTACAGTCAGTTGTTTGATGTAAAGAAAAGTTAATTTAAATGATATTAGCACAAGGCTGCAACGTACTAAAATGTGAAGGAGTGAAGGGGTCTAAATGCTTTCTGAATTCACTGTACAGTAGGCCCTCCAACCTGCAGGGAAAAATCTGGGGGTTGGTGGCAGAATTGGTACTCCATTCACCATAAAAAACCACACACTGTTCCATTCTACCTGAACTAGAGTGGTGCTGAGATATCACCTGTTGCATGGCTGCACTCGGGTCCTAATCTGGGTTCCTGAGTTGGTTTGTCATGTGGTTGGTGCGGCAATGATCTGTATCAGTGTGTACTTCTAACCTAACCTAACAGTACATGCTTCCAGACATGACTAAAAACCTTACTTCTTGTGTCAATGGTATGAATTTCACATCAAGTGTGTAGCAGTCTGGAGCCATTAAGATTCACACCATCATAGGGACAGTGATTTGTTTATTTATTTGGTGGGGACCCCAGGAATGCACCCAGTCTTGGCCCGATTTGCCCCACTTACACACAGAGACACAAATTAACAGTAGATAAAATAATAATGCTGTATATTAAATGAAACAGAAACATAAACAACAAATAAAAAGATAACCCTCCCTACTCCCCTACGGCGATGAAATGATAACAAGTAACTCAACGATAAACACCTAACAGTAAACACAAACAACCAAGTCCATAAACAGTCGAAAAGCAGCGAGAACAGATGTTGTGGAATGAAGGAACAAAATGACAATCATGTGAATAGCTTGCTGTAAGGAATGTATAAACAGTCCTACCAGTAATCCTTTTGCAGCGAGGGGTGGCAAGACTTTGGAACACTCCCTCCAATGATGGCAAAGGAATTCGCCAGGCTAATACAGTGGAGCACTTTAAAAAACAGCTAAAAACTCATTACTTTAACATGGCCTTCTCATAACTTCATTTTAATTTAATCCTGATACTCTGTATATTCAATTTATTATCATAACTATTCATGGTGACTCTAAAATCCGTACTAATCCCTACTCTCTCTTCTGTTTCTTTTCCCAGTTTTCTGTGGTGGTGACCTGTGCCACCACCACCTAAGCAAAACACCATGATGTTCCTACACTGATGGATTAAAAGCCAGAAGTCTACATGACCATCATCATCTAGTCCTTCCATGAAAACCCTAAATACAAAGAGGACTGTTTCATTTATGTTAGGTAGAATTCCCAGAGCGGGCTGGGCGGTCTCATGGTCTGGAACCCCTGCAGATTTTATTTTTTTCTCTCCAGCCGTCTGGAGTATTTTTTTTTTTTTGTCTGTCCTCCCTGCCCATCGGACCTTACTCTTATCCTATGTTAATTATTGTTGTCTTATTTTAATATTGACTGTCTTTTTTTCTCTTTTCTTCATCATGTAAAGCACTTTGAGCTTCATTATTTGTATGAAAATATGCTACATAAATAAATGTTGTTGTTGTTGTTGAAGGCAAATCCAAAACACTACTCACATGACAGGCAGGCACAAGACAGTCCATGCATCCATACAGGTGGTGATCCAGGAAAAAGTGATAGTCCAAGGCAGACAGGTGAACACAGACGTAAAACATGGACATATATATTCTCTCTTCTTTTGCTGTCTGGCCAGCTTCATTTTAAAGTTTTCGCCAGCTCCTCTTGTCCCCAGTAGCCCCTGCACCCCCTGCAGTCATCCAATCATGGCAATACCCTCGGGGCAACTGGGAAATGGAGTCCTTTAATTCATAGCGCTGCTGCAAGTGAAATACAATTTATTTCATATTTTTTGCAAACTCCGTTTTGCTTTAAATTAAATTTTACTCAGATTGTTTTGCCTTTAACTAGTGAAACATGAGATGAAAGTAGAATGAATATAATGCCCACTAACAGAGAGGAGCCCGATCATGTTTAGAAGAAACAAAAGAACAGAATAGAGCAATGGCAGCCTCCGGAAATGAAAGAAAACTAGTGTTCTAAACAGTACAAACAGAGGGGAAGCTTGAAGAACTTTGGGGCCAGCACAGATTTCTATTTGGCATCTCATCCTAGGTGTATCAAAACAGAGTGGTGAAAAAAGAAAGATGTTCAGCGTTGATTGGATGCCATCAAGTGTTGACCCTGCAATATTTTTCCAGTGCAGTTTAACATTTGAAAATGTGCTGAGAAGTCATAATGGAGTCATTTAATACATCAACCCTTGAAATTTTTAAGTTGTGTCATGTGACTTCCTCAAGGCAGTAAGATACAACAACTACAGTTAAGTGTCATGTGCTCATTGACTTGAAGTCTAAGTGATTGCAATGTCAGTCCTATGGTTCATATAACATATAAGAACACATAAAAACATATAAGAACATAAGAAATCTGACAAATAAGAGCAGACCATTCAGTCCACAACGAAGCAGACTGTTGCCGATTGCCCATGTCCTACCAAGACAACTGAAAAATATGTCTCCTACTTTGTCAGTTACCTGCAGTTTAGAGATAGGATCATACACACAGTGAGGCATCAAAGTGGTCTGAAGACTGCAGCCTTTTAGTTTCCAATCTCTAATAGATTACAAAACAAAGTTTACTGATTATGAGATGGGACAGACATCACATGGACATTGTTAAGGGTCAAAGTTCTTAAATTACTGCTGACCCTAGAAATACGATATCTACAAGTAAGTAAAATGGGCCACATTGTACAAGAACAAAATGAACCTGGACAGGAGAGGAGTGGGCATGGAATTTTGAGAGACTATATGAGCAGAGTCTTGATGAGGTTTCATTAAAAGACATAATATTGCAACCATTAGCGTCTTATATGGATATTATAAGCTCATAGCCTTGTTATGTCTGTTCAGGGCCACTGATTTTTTTTTTTTTTGGCAAGAAAACAGCCTTCTGAAGTATGGGTACCATAAAGAGTATAATCCTTTATAGGAAATTCTCATACTTTAGATTATACTGTACAACCAGCATTATTCTTTTTGTACATTTCTTCTTTTCTCAAAGAGGCTATTTGTGGTTTTTCATGAAAGGATTTCTAGCAGTACCTCTGGCATTCTAGGAAATCACATTCCATATTGATTAATTTCACATTGTAGACTATCATTTTAAGAAAATAGATTATTTTAACCATGGAATAAGAAACAGAGTACTGTATCTGACAGACTAGTAACACTCCCTTGAACCTTGTGTGCTCTAAGACCTCAGATACAACATTTTGATATTTGCTGATCTATACCGGCACATAGGCGCTGCACAGTCTGACAGAATCACACGATGCCCAGCTCCTGTGTGCTGCCCCTGGGCACTTTGGGGTCATTACTTGTCCTGTGGTGTTCATGGCTCTGCCTTCAACTGGATGAATTGCGTCTGTTTGTTTAAAGAGGAATCTAAAACCGTGTCATTCCTGGGCTCAGCAAGCTACAAGCATCCCCTGGAGATCTGGCCCCTTGAGTGCCTGTACTAGATTGCTGTTGAGATCTTAAACAGAGTGTACAAGTTGTCTGCAAAGGGGACCCTGCAGATTGTGTACACGTGTATAGCTACTGTACGTGTGTGAGTAGGTATGTAGAATGTTACTATTCCTAAAACACAAGGCTTTATTCTGTATGCGTGCAAACTGCATTGGTCTTATCACTTCTGTTTAAATAGCTCATATAATACACATATAGATATATGTAATGACAGGTTATTTAGTTCTCTCTAACCAACTAACCATGTTATCTATCTATCTATCTATCTATCTATCTATCTATCTATCTATCTATCTA
>JANRMT010062803.1:4261390-4271755 GCA_026402145.1 Polypterus bichir lapradei | reverse complement strand
CTATCTATCTATCTATCTATCTATCTATCTATCTATCTATCTATCTACAGTATGTTAAAGGGAGCCTCACTAAGCTAGCTCACAAGCATACAGTAGATAAATACATAGGCATCAGAGTATTAATCTGTGCTGTTAGACTGAGCATTAAAGAACATGAAGGTATTTATTTGGTATGGGGTGACAGTTGCTTTATACTTCCCTATCACCTTTCTGTAAATGTATATACACGTTTTATGTATAAGCAACAGAAAATACTTTCTGGGTAGGCTAGTGAGACTAAGCAATGCCGCCGAGATACTGGAATGCACACTGTTTTCTTTGGATCAGACTACAGCATACTTTAACCATATGTACGTCTGAGAGAGAGAGAGACAGCTTAAATTAAAGACATATTGGCTCATAGACCTGCAGTGTTTGCAATTGTTTTGTCTCTGCTGATAGAGTTTGACTTGTTAGCTACACTCTGTTGGTGGAGTGGATATTTTTAGTAATATTGTTTTTATATATTGAAAATATGAACAGTGAGGTACTTCTGCTGTTTCACAGAACTCTTAGTTTGATTCATTGCTTTCTGTTTTGAGTTTGCATTTTAAATTAAATGATAAATCTAAATTTCCCTGGTGTACTTGAGTGTGTTTAATGGACAAATATTCCATTATGGGTTAGTTCTTGCTTTGCTCGTATTTCTAGTAGGTTATACACTGGTTCACAGATATATAGATAAGTCTAGACAATTCAGAGATAAAGTATTGACCCCATGGAAGTTTTCACATTTATTTTAATACTGCCACTGAGTCCCAAACATCAGATAAGAACTCAATCTTGAGTTCAAATCAAAGAAATTTTTTTTCAAACAGGTCCTTTTTACAAGCTGTTATAATGAACATGCACAACATCACCCATCCTACCCTCTTCCTTCACTCCTTCCTTAAGTCCTTAACCAAGTGTTTTCTTCTTCCACACGACTGCGACAACCTAATTGAGGTAAGGCTGTTTTTTTATACTTGATTTGGGATTACTTCCGATGCCATAGGACAACAACTAGGAAGCACTACTGGGCCAGTCTACAGCTCCAGTGAAGTCTTCTTCCAGCAGTGCCCCCTAGTGATTCCCAAGGACCCAGCATGGCTGCTTTTATGAGCTATAATTCCAATGCAGCCCTGTGGGTGTCCATGACTGTTCTTTGTATGCTGTGACCCCCAGATCATTTCCTCCCCTTGAATGGAAAAGAGAACAAGAACTATCTCTAAGCCATCCTTCCATAGCTGTCTTCCAGCTGGGTAAAGCTGTAACCACCATGCCATTCGAGATGCTCGTCCATCTAGTGTGGCATTCACTGACTATAGTGAATATCATTGTGGATGGACTGGCCTCCTGACTGGCATGAAGGTTGCACCCTTACTCAGGTGGAAGGCAATTATGGAAGGATTTTAAGTCTGAATCGCAATCTGATTATTAGTTGGTATATGCAGCGGATCCTCGTACTTCAAACTTAATTTGTTCCAGGATATTGTTTGAACTCCTGTTGGTGTTGCTAAATTGACCCTAGTAAGTGTGTGTTCACCCTGTGAGGGACTGGTGCCCTGTCCTGGTGCTGTTCTTGCCTTGCACCCGATGATTGCTGTGATAGGCTCCAGCTGCCCTGCGACTCTACCCTGGATAAGTTGATTTTGAGAATGGATGGATGGATGAATCACAGTGGATTTATAGACACTAATCAACAGAAAAAGCTCTTTGAAACTACATCTCTGCAAAGTGGTATAATCAATTAAATTAATTATAAATTTAAAAAGACAAAATATTTCATCAGAGTAGTATTCACTTCCTTCAAATCAGTATTTAATAGACACTCCTTTGGTAGTCATGACAGCCTTAATTCTATGTGGTCAGGTCTCTTACTATCTATTAACTTTGCACTTCTAAACACAGCCATTTTCCCCCATTCCTTTTTGCAAAACTGTTCAGATTCTGTCAGGTTGCATTGGAATTTTGAGTGAACGGCCTTTTTCAAAATCCAGCCAAATATTGTCGGTTGATTTAAAATTGGGACATTGCGATTTTTGTGTAGTTTTGGCTTTATGTTGGAGTTGTTGTCTTGAAAATCTCCCAAGAGTTTCTTGCAGACTGCATCAGGATTTCCTCCAGGATTTCCTTGCATTTTGCGGCATTAATTTACAATCACATGCTTTCTAGAGCCTTACTGCTGAGAAGTATCTCTACGTCACAATACTACCACCCTCATAGCATTTAGTCTGATGGTCAAAAACACTCAATTTTGTTCTACTTAGATTACATAACCTTCTCCCAGCTGACTTCTGAGTTTCCCGTGTCCTAACTGAGATTTCTTTTTTTTTTAATGGTGGATTTCTCTTTGTTGTTCTCCCATTGATGCACCTGTACAACAGTTGCTGTCTGCAGTCTCTCCAATATCATCCACTGTAGCTTGTAACTCCTTCAGAGTTCTCAGATATCTCTTGGTGGCCTCCCTCACTATTGAGCTTCTTCTTACATGGTCCCTCAGTTTTGGTAGACCGCCTTCACTGTGCAGATTTCCAGCTGATTTGACTGGACTCCCAATGATATTCAGTGACTTTGATATTTTCTTGCCTCCACCCCTTGACTTGTGCTTTTGAACCATTATTTTTCATAGGGTTGCTTGGAATGTTCTTTTGTCTTGACTGTGTACATTAGCCCACCATGGTGACTTACAACGTGCTGGACCTTTCATATCAGGTGCATTTATTCGACAATCAATTCAAACCCCAGAGAGGTGATCTCAATTTAACTAATTATGGGACTTCTAAAGCCAAATGGCTACATGAGGGATGGTTTAGGTGGATTATGTTAAAAGGTGAATCCTTACCCAATCAATTGTTTTGTGTTTCCTATTTGTAATTATTTTCTATCACTTTCAAGATCCATACTCACTTTCTCATTAGTCTTTTTCATTATCAGTGTCAAAAAAGCCAAAGTAATTCCTTTGTGATTTACCTTTCTATCCATCCATTATCTTGTTCTTTCCATGTTATTGAGTTTATATGTCCTTGCTGCATGCTATTATTTGTTGTTGGTTGTGGCTGATCTGTGGCTAATTGTAGTTCAAATTTCCTAAACATTACATTTTTCAAAGAAGTACCTGATGATGGAGATTTAAAATCTGTACTGAAGTCTCAAGCTGAAATTGTTGGCTGCATCCAAATATGATGATGAAAATGTTCAGTGTGATGCTTTGCTGATAAGTTACTGAATACTGAAACACGATCTTTAGTTAATGTAGCCATGAGGTTGTTCTTAGTGTAACAGAAATACCGAGTATATGGTCATTCACTCTAGCATAAGGTGACACAGAGCCATCTTTCATACATTTCCACATAAGTTAAGTTGCCTTTAGTTTTTTAGTGATTGTTTTATGGACATAAACATTATATCACTTACCTGCTTAAATTTTTTTTTTAATTTTATTGATTTTATTAAAATCAAATAACATTCCATACAAATATCTCAAGTTTTATGAAATAAACCAAAAAGGTTCAAAACAAATCAATCCCCACACATGAGAAATGCTTGAATTTTAAGCAGTAGGAGAAGTGAACTGCTCTGACTGAGGTTCACACAAGATGCCATAAGATCCTGCACAGCACAAAGATGAGTTTAAGTTGGAGTGGAGGTAGAAGCCAGACTTTAAGCACATAATGAATCCTACCCCTGTATTCTGGTACAGTAAGGGATTGTACTTACCTTGTACAGTTTTCATGGTGATAAATAAATACAAAAATATCATTGCTATCATATTAAATAAATAAAGAATATCATTATTAGCACATTTAACAAATAAATACACATGTAACTCATTAGCTTTCTTATTTGGTAATGGTCAGCCGTCCAACCCTGCCTACATCTGACCCGCACCATCCTGTATCAACACATGACTGCAGGTGTTTCACTCTTTCGCTATCAGAATTGGCTGTTGAATGAGTAACTAAAAACATATATACAAGTCGAAGTAACCACTCTCAAGCTATAATTCAAATAATAAACTAATTTGTAATTGTTAGTCCGTTTTAAGATACACAAGTTTTGAAATTCACCAATGCTTTTCAATGGGATGTTTTGAAATTTCAAAAATGTGTACAATTACAAAAATTGAAATGTCGCAATAAATTTTCTTGAAGAATAAGTGTACAGATAGCAACAAAATTGGTTCACTGCAAGCCGAGTCATGTAGACAGATGGCTAGACAGAGGGCCAGGCAGAGGGCCGGACATGGCTATCACAGTATGTGATGACAAGATGGACATTAGCCAAATTCAAAAAGCAGAGCAGGTTGCTTTCTTCTGTGGTGGCTGAAGGTTCACTTTATGTACAGTTTGTTTTGGACAGCTTGATATTCAGGCACAGAGCAGAGTGGATGGCTTTTTTCTGGAGCCATCCCAGTGCCTGATGCTGATGCAGTAAATTTGCTGTACACAGGTTTAAGAAGCCGACACTGGTGGCACATTCCTTGGCACAACACGCTCTGTTTTTGTGGTTACTATCATTGCAGAAAAGAGCAAAATGTGTTCCTCATTACAATTCAGAGCTCTGCATCCAAAGCAGCTTATGCACAGCACAGAAACAACAGCATGATTCTTCTACTTTGACTGAACACAAGTCTTTGTGGACGCATTTTGTTGAAAAATCTTATATAAGGGGTTAATACTACTTCCTCACAGCTCCAGAGTCCTAGTTTGTAATCCCAGTTCAAATAGAGTTTTCGGGTCCTCCCAGTACTCCTATGGATTATCTGTGAACTTCTGATTTCCTCCATCATTACTAATATGTGCAGGTAAAGCTGACTGGTGGGTGTGTAAATGAGGTATGTGTGTGTGTGTGTGTGTCCTGTGACTTGTTCCTCACCCAAGGTTGGTATAACTTCCACCTGATATTGTCAGGTTAAGCTCCTGAACCCTCAGTAACCCTCACATAACTCTTTAATGCCTGTGATCTATAAAACTGATTACTTGTATGAATATTACATCTCTGTTTTTGTTTTTCTTTCTATTATATTAATGTGTTTCATGTACAGGTGCAAAACCTTCCAGAAGAGTAAAATTCATGGCCGATCAACATCAGATGTGTAGGAACACCTAAAGTGCTTTGTATAGTAGAAAAGGAAGTTAAATGGGAGGCTGTCCTACAGCAGACAACAGATTCAAAAATGTGGCTGCTAGGGACTAAATTTGGACCATGGTACCCAAGAGGTGGCACTACTTTACTGGCTTCCTGTACAATTTTTGGAACCATCTCTCAGGCAACGTCTCATCCAGAAATTGAATGCCCTGTACCAGCTCATCCCGTATAAACCTGACAGTCTCTGAACAAAATATGACAGCAGCTTTCTTGCTATAGAAGCCATAACTTACTTGCATTTCAGAACAGGTCATCTACCTAAAGCTAAGTATATTCAGGCCTGGCAAGTACTTGGATGGGAGACTAACCAGGAAATGCTTGGATTGCTGCTGTAAGAGTTGTTGCTGAGGCCAGTAGGGGACACTTACCCTGTGGTTAGAATGTGGATTCCAATGCCCCAGTGAAGTGACGGGGACACTGTGCTGTAAAAATGACGTCGTCCTTCAGATGAGATGTAAATTTGAGGTCCTGACTGTCCGTGGACATAAAAGATCCATTGGTGTCCGTCATAAAGAGTAGGGTGTATCCTTATGTCTTGGCTTAATTGCCCACCACAGCCTAGTCATTTTGGCCTCCTAATCGTACCCTGGCTTCAACTGAATCTCTTACCCATTCACCACCTAACAGCTAACATGTGGTGAGCATAGTGGTGCAAAATGGCTGCTGTTGCATAATCCAGATGGCTGTTACACCACCATGTAAGTGGTTGTTGAAGTGGCTCACCACTCACAATGTAAAGTGCTCTGAGTAGTAAGAAAAGCCTAAGTTTTACTGCTCACCTCTTGTTGAGCTTATTTTGTCCTCTGGATGTCTGTACATGATGAACCTCTAGCTCCATCACTCAAATGATAGCTGAAGGACTGTCTGTAGTTCATGACAATCTAAAACTGCGGCTCCTTTCTCTGTTGCTGTCGTTCCTGAAACTTGCCACTTTTTAATATTTGCCCTTTTCAAATTTTCCCACATTCTTTTACTTATTCTTGCACACTTTTCTTATCATTTTGAATTGTAATATCATTAATGAATTTGTGTGTGAGGAAGAACTCTATAAAAGCATCGATTGATTAATTGATGTGGTGACACACATGTGCTTGGGAGGCAGTCTAAGGGCTTAACTGGGAGTAGAATGCAGAGTCAGGGGTTAATGAATGGTACTAATGTCTTTTCTCAATCTTCCACAGACCACCATAAGGAAAAAACAGTTAAGAGACCACCCACTTCCACTTCATCATCACGCTCTCCTGCAGTCCTCATTTCCGCCTGAGATCTCTCCCCTTCCTGTCCTCCATGTATAAAAACCAAAGTATTCATTCGGTTAATCAGTCTGTCTTGACTCACTCTTTTGTGATTACTCGTTTTGTTTCTAAAAGTTGCTGTTGCATTATATGGGGTGGATTCCCCAATGCTTCACGAATGTTCTTTTTGCTTATTTGCTCACAATGTATTGATTGCTATAAATTCTGCTTGGGTAAGCTCCAGGTTAGCATCTCCATTAACAAAAGTAGATGGATTAACATAATATATTGTGCATTTTGGAGAAGTCTTTGATAACCAGTGGATTAAATTCACATGAAATTTTATTTGCATTTAAAGTCAGTGTTTCACTTTGTAAACACATTTATACAACAAATTGTTTTTTACTTCCAGTTAGATTTGTGCCATTGACACAAGAAGAAAGATGTTTAGTTCTGCCCCGAAGCATTTACATACATTAATCTTGCATGTGTCTGCCTGTTACTCAGTATTCCTCATTTCCTGACACATGTAGACATCTTGCTGAGTCATCAGATGTATTCTGGTAGTACGATCCCCACTTTGCTAATCATAATAATAGTCTTGGTGGTCACAGTCCTAAAGATCCATTGGAGACAGCAAAAAAATGTGAAGCTCCACAGTGCTTGGAGAAGGTATATCCTCAATCTCTTCTGCATGACTTAAGAAACAGCAAAGGACAGTGGTTAAGTAATGGTAGCAGGGGGCTTCCTGTGTAGTGACACGGAGTATTGTGCACAATAGTGTGTTTAGGTTGCTTTTTTATGAAAAACATTCAGCATATCACATTTTTTAAAAACACTGTTCTCCTCTATGGTGATGTGAACAAGGGGTGTGAACAGGCTTAGTTCTGTTGTGTGACAGATTACTTGCAATATACAGCTACAGAAAAGAACACAGGTGAACACAAAAGTGTGAACGAGGCCACGTTTTGCACCACCAAAACCCTGAAAACCTCCAAAAGACTATTTTTAGTAACCTTTGCTTTTCACAATTGTGAAATCATCTGCACTTTTAGTGTAGGTTTTGCAAAAACTGCATGCAAATTGAATATTATATTCTCAGGCACACTTAATCCAAGGTAGCTGGAGCCTATGCTGCTAGTACTGGATTACAGGGCATGAAATCACTCTGAACAGGGTTCTAGTAGAAGCTTCACACATGCACCCAACCACACAGAGACCAACATGGAATCACCAGTTAATCTGCCTACATTTCTTGGAATTAAAACACAAAGAGAACATAACAACTCCATTCTGGCAACATCTGGGTGTGGGAATCGAAATGTAAATGCTGGGCACACGAGACAACAATCTAATATCTGCCCCTGTTTTCCTTCCTTTTCAGTCAAGTGTAGTGTTTGAAGAGTACATATCCTGGCAGGATTGGATGCAAGGTGGGAACAAGCCCTGTACAGGGCACCATTCCAACATAGCTCATGTTCATTATATTATACTAGCCACATGACCTGTCAAAGAGAGGTAATATTTGCCTTCTCTTGCCTCACATGCATTTTCAGCTACTTTCCTCTGTATTCTCATGTATGTGAACATCTCTTCACCGGCGCACCCTCTCTTGAGAAGGTTTCTGTAAAGCCTGCTTCTCAGACTCTGTCATTATTTTCAAGGTGGCCTTCTCACATCCTGTCTGTTTTTATGCTTGTCATCTTTGAAGATGACTCTGCATGCCTATCATGCCATTTCTTCTCCTCGTGTGTCTCACACTCCCAATTCATATCTTGTCACTTCACCAAACCAAACTGACCAATCAGATGGTTCAGAGGGACTGGACACACACACTTTAATGTTTTATATTATATTATATTATATTATATTATATTATATTATATTATATTAAATAATATAAATAATATATTATATTATTTGCTTGGAAAAACATCCTTTTTATGAAAATGTATTAAGTCTTGTTATTTCTGGATAATGTCAAACATTGGCATCAGCAGATTGTGATCCTTAATGTGAATTTGCATAACCATGACATACTGACATTGACGTGGTGGGATGAAGATTAGCACCTCCAAATGTCAGCTTGTGGTTCTCTTCTAGAAATGAGTGTGTTGCTCCCTGCCACTAAAAGGTTTCATTATATTGGAGTAGTAATAGCTACTGTATGAGATTGATACATGATTTGGTGCATTAGGGAAGTTTTTCAAAAGCTTTACTGGACCAAGATGGTAAGTCAGAACTAAATCCATGGGCAATACTTTGAATCAATTTTACCAGTAAATCTATAGTCTCATCCTCATATATGATAAGACAACTGGTAAGCCAAAGAATTAGACTGCAATAGAAGATTAATGTCCTTTACATATTTCTTGAACTCACTATGATAGTGTGTAAAACTCAATCATACTGGAGGACCTTGGCTGCTTCTTTGGATTGAGATGAGTCAGTTGAGATGGTTAAGGCATCTAATTAGGATGCCTTTTAAATACCTTCCACGGGAGCTCTCAAACATGCTAAACTAACTCAGACAAGAGCCAAAAACACACTTAAGAAACATTGACTAGCCAGGGACACAGAGGAAGTCTTGAGGAGGAGCTGGGGTGTGGACAAGGTGGCCTGGTCTAGCCAGTTTAGGATGATGCAACTAAATCCTTAACAAGAAATGTGAATGAAAGGTTTATATTATATAATATAATATAATATAATATAATATAATATAATATAATATAATATAATATAATATAATATAATATAATATAATATGGGGCAGCACGATGGTGCAGTGGTAGCACTGCTGCCTCACAAATAGGAGACCCGGGTTCGCTTCCCGGGTCCTTCCTGCGTGGAGTTTGCATGTTCTCCCCGTGTCTGTGTGGGTTTGCTCCGGTTTCCTCTCACAGTCCAAAGAAATGAATGTTAGGTGCATTGGCGATTCTAAATTGTCCCGTGTATGTGTGTGCGCCCTGCGGTGGGCTGGCACCCTGCCCGGGGTTTGTTTCCTGCCTTGTACCCTGTGGTGGCTGGGATTGGCTCCAGCAGACCCCTGTGACCCTGTAGTTAGGATATAATGGGTTGGATAATGGATGGATGGATAATACAATATAATATAATACAGGGAGATTCACACAAAAGAGGCCCTGAATATTCTGTTTTAACTCCCATTAGGATGAAGCAATCTGAACCAAAAAAAATACAGCATATACCTTGACGTGTGTGTAATCGATTCCATTACATGCGATGCTGGAAGTGGTTTCCACTTTCTGGCAGACATATTTCAACACAATGCTCCATGTTCCTGAACATATCGGCAAGTGTCTCGGGGGAATAGCAGCAATTTCACGTTGGATGTTTTCCTTAAGATATTTCACAGTGTGAGGCTTTTCTTTTGAGCATACCCTAAAGGAAGAAGTCTGATGGTGTCAGATCCAGTGACCGTGGTAGCCAAAGCACCTTTGAAATTACCTTGTTGCAGAAGAAGGACTCAATGTCTACCATGCTCCTTACCGATGTGTGACACATTGCTCCATCTTGCTGGAAGTAACCTTCCATTAACTCACGATCATCCAGTTGATTCTGACATGGCTTAAACAAATTGCTGACTCAATAGGTTCACACCATGAAGATGTGCTGCTCAATACTGTACACCACCATCCTGATGAAAAGTCGAGTGACTGAGTGAAGGGGTACGGCTGGTATGCACCCAGAAGTTGCACACGGAGGTTAAACGTCGCAACGGCTGTCTGGTGCCTACCTCATCGCTCTGACGCAGTGGCATCCCAGTTTGTTCGAAGTCCCATATACTGAGGAGCACACTGCACATTGTTTCGTTCAGATTTCTTTGTCCTAGCTATTACGGAGTTATTACAGAATATTTGGGGACTCTTTCGAGTGACTCTCCCTGTATAATATAATATAATATAATATAATATAATATAATATAATATAATATAATATAATA
>JANRMT010062803.1:4250336-4261380 GCA_026402145.1 Polypterus bichir lapradei | reverse complement strand
TATAATATAATATAATATAATATAATATAATATAATATAATATAATAATGATGGCCTACGGATCAGTAATATTGCCTTACAGCTCAATTCCATGGATGCAGGTTTTAGTTTGAGTCCTCTTACTATCTAAGTAGTGTTTGCAGCTTCTCTGGGTCCATATGGATTTTTTCCAAGAGCAGTGGTTCCCCGTCTCAGTCCTGGGGATCCACTGTGGCCACACATTTTTGCTCCAACCAGATTGACAATCAGTGATAATAATTGATAATAAATGATCTCATTGACTTAGCTTGTCTTTTTTCTTTTCTCCTTTTCTGCATTCAGAAAAGTTTAGTTAAGTTTAGTTAATTTATAAAGCACATTAAAAACAATAAATGTTGACCAAAGTGCTGTACGTTAAAATAAAGGTAAAATGACTACATTCTAAGACAGGGTAAAGATTATCAAAAAACATAAAACATAGTAAAATGTTAAAAACACTCATTTTAATTAAAAGCCAAAGAGAAAATACCTCAATTTAAAAATGGCCAAAGTTGTTGCAGGCCTGACATGAGCTGGTAGAAGGTTCCAGAGCTGAGGGGCGACTGTTCTAAAAGTATACTTACAGTTATGTTTTAGTCAAGTACTAAGCACTACTAAGAGCATCAGATCAGACTACCTAAGTTGGCAAAAATGAAAATAAAGTTGTAAAATGTCAGAGAGACAGGAAGTTGCTAACCCATTTAGGCACTTAAAACCAAACATTGGATCTTAAAATCAACCCTATAATAAACTGGAAGCCAATGAAGGGAGGCTAAAACCGGAGAACTATGGTCATGCTTACGTGTGCCTGTCACAAGTCTAGCTGCAGCGTTTTGGACCGGTTGTAACTGAGAAAAGGATTGCTTGGTAACTCCAGTGTATCATAAGTTACAGCTGTCCAATCACAAAGAAGTAAAAGTTTAAGTCAGTTTTTCAAGCAAAAGACAAAACAGACTTGATCTTAGCTAACACTAAGCAGAGCAGTATGATTTTAGCATTTATAAGACATTTAGAAACATTGCTGTTTTGGCTATAGCTTTAAAGGTTTAACACTCATTTGTTGTTTTCCTATTATTCTGCCCCTTTTCTGTGTAGCTTGCTCCTTTCATTGTATCCTAATAATTACAATTTAAAACCAACAGAGCAGACTCCCAGGCAAACAATGCTGAATGATGAAAGGCTACAACTACTTCAGTGTCAGTAATTAGTAAATAGTGGATTAAATAACCGGAACTTCTAAAAAAGCAGAAAAGCAAAAAAACAAAAATGCTATATTGTCCCCACATATCTGCTTATTACAATTTAATTAAAATCTCCAAACTTAGTTTTGTAATACCTATATTGACAAAATAAAGAAACTGTGAAATAAAAGCTCACTTAATTAGGCTAGGCGTCTAAATTAGAAACCTGCAGCCACAGTGGGTATCCAGGAATGAGTTTGGAAACCAGTGCTCAGCGTGAGTAGTCCTGTGATTTAGGTTTCTAACTTATGTCTACGTCTACAGTTACAAACTGGAGAAAAAGGCTCAGAAATTGAGTGCATGAATAACAGAATTGAGAAAACCTGAGAATTGAGAACTTTACCGCAGTTGCATCATGTGAGGGCTAGGGGGTGCTACATAGCTGCAGAAAAAAAAGGCTGTGTTTCTAGGCTGTGTTACCATGTCTGATGTTATTCTGTAAATGGGAACTTTTTTATTTATTTCTTTATTTTTTGCAAAAATGTGTTTACTAGTAGTATAAAATTTAAAACCAAATTTAAAAAATACAACAAAACAGTACACTAGTTATGTGCGATGTTTCATTTTCAGATTATCCAGTTTATCTTTCTTTTATTTTATTAAAAGAGTTTCAGTTTTGTTCGTTTTTCCACTGCTTTACTTGACACATTTTTGAGAGCCAGCCAGATGGCCTTTTGATACTATTTTTTTCTTCTTTTCCTGAGAAATAACTGTTTCCACTTAAAAGTGTCCTCAGCCTCTTAGGAAAGTCATTTGTCACTTTAAACAACTTTAATTACAGTCATGAAATAAGCAGTTATGAAAAGTGATCATTGCGCTATGCTGGTCCATTTGTTTGCAGCGAATCTAAAGCTGATAAGACTGCCACACTTGGTTGCTTCCCGTGGCCGCTGCTGGCACAGAAATGAATGGAAAAAATAATGTCTGACTTAAAGTATGCCTGCATAACAGAACTTTCTCTTCTTCTTTTTGGGGCACTATTTAAGAATGTGCCCTATGATAGACTAAGAATTAGTATGTGTCTTGCAGTCTTTCCAAGACTCAATATTAACTGTACTACAATAGGTTTGAAAGTCCATAGGTGCCAAGTGAATGACTATACCATTAACAGGGTGCAATCCAGTTCTGCACCTGCTGCTAGGTAAGTTGTTTGCAATACCCCTGTGATCCAGAATAGATATACAACCAGTGAATTGAAATGTACTACCATGAAAGAGAAATAGGTGTGGCAGAAAAGTAATGAGACCGGCAACACTGCAAGCGATCTGGCAACGCTGCGCTGTTGTCCTTGATAGAGCACGTGTATCAGTACCCTCCCATAGCTCAGTGCTAGTTTCAACTCCTTCCGTTAACTACGTGATTTTTGTGACTGCTATTAGCGAAGTTGTGTTTTTGGTTGTGCATCACGCAAAATGGAACAGCGGAATTTGGAGCAACGTTGTGCCATTAAATTTTGTGTTAAGCTTGGAGAATCGGCAAGTGTGACGTTTGAAAAGTTAAAACAGGCCTATGGGGAACATTCTTTATCCCGAGCTCAAGTTTTTCAGGGAGGCCTTCAACTTCGAAAACCAATGAAAACATCGAACGTGTGAACACTCTTGTGAGATCAGACCGTCGTTTAACATTAAGAATGTTGAGTGAACAATTAAATTTGAACAGATTTACCGTTCATCAAATTTTGACTGAACATTTGCACATGCGAAAGGTCTGTGCCAAAATGGTGCCGAAAAACCTCACAATTGAGCAGAAGGACAATCGAAAAAACGCATTCCTGTGGTTCCCCAGCCCCCTTATTCACCTGACCTCAGTCCGTGTGACTTTTTCCTTTTTCCTAAACTGAAAAATGTCCTTAAAGGACGTCATTTCGGGACATTAGAAAACATCCAAAAGAGTGTAACGGACATGCTGAAGACCATACCAGTTGAAGACTTCCAGTGCTGCTACCAACAGTGGGAACAACGTCTCCATCGGTGTGTAGCTGCCCAAGGGAACTACTTTGAAGGGGATAACATTGATGTTTGAAAAAAATAAAAACTTTGGTAAATAGAAAATCAGTCTCATTACTTTTCTGCCACACCTCGTACATTTCATTAAAGTAGTACAGTGCCAGCTCTTGGTTGTGATAACTCCTGTGTAGAATTTATATGCCTTCATAATGTTTGTGGGCCCTGGATTCCTCCCCAGTCCAAAAATAGGCTGTTGGCTTGACTGACATCTCTAACCTGCTGTGAATGTAAGTGTGTGCCACTCTGCATGTGTACACCTGGTGGCAGCCTAATGACAGCAGGGTTCATCCTTAGTGGCACTGCTAGCAGCATACACCTGGATTCCTCCACAACACTGAAAATAATACTGTGATACTTAAGAAGATGGTCTTCCAGCAACAGGAAATACAAATCGTAATTTGTAATTATAAAAATTACAGTTACAATTGCAACGTAATGTTCTGCCCATTTTCAAATACGGACTTCTCTCCTTTTTAGGAAATTAAGTCATTAAACATAATTTACATGAAACTCAAGCCTGCAAGCAATCCTGTTGTTAATCCTCTTTTTCTCTTTTTTTATTGGAGTCTTGAGGACCATGAAATCTTTGTCTTTTTCCTTGTATGATTCTTCCTTCTTCTTTAAGTTGTAACTTCATCAAAGCATAAAAAATCCATGAAAATATAAACTTTGGCAGAAAAATAAAATATAGTTAGACTGTTAAATGTACGTATCGGCAATTGTTCCATCCCTGTTGACTTAAGCACAGTATATATTTGCTGGGTCTGTGTAATAACATCATGGCAGTATTCAAATTAATCATTAGTCAAAAGGGGCTAACATTTTCAAAGATGTTTATGAGAACTGGGTTTTGGGCTGAGTAATGCATCTTCACAAGACATTATGGGCTAGTTAGTCATAATATTAATACACTGCAGAGCTTCATAGAAGGTACAGGGTGCAAAATAATGGAAGCATTTGAGTACCAAAATTACAATTACAAATAGATAGTAGTTAAAAAGATTGTTCATATTATCATATATACTCATGTACAGTATAAGTCAAGTCTTGAAACCCGAAAAATCGTTCATAAAATCAGACCCTGACTTATACGCCCGTTCAAAAATGCGACAATTGTTTTTTTTTTAAACATCTTCTTGTCTCCTCCAAATCTCAAATCAGTCTCTCAGACGCATCGAATTTTGTTTCAGCAGCGTAGTTACCAATTTCTTTCGCTACTTCAATGATGTTTAATTTAAAACTAGCTTCATATTTTCTTCTGATCAAACTCTTCATCGTAGATAAGGGATGCTCTTACAATAAAGGTGTATGAGGGTATGAGATTCAAAAAACACAAATCAGTGCAAATGTTGCTTTGGAATAGTTCAGGTATTACCGTGTGGTTACGTAGGCACAATAGAGAGAGAGAGAGGTTAGGAGCATGTGCTGATACATCGCATTGCCACACCCACATAGAAAAAAAGGCAGTTTGCTCCGTGGTTACTCTCTCAGGTGGGCATTAGCATATCAATCTCTTGGACCAATAGTGTGTTTTCCACATTTGATGTATATGACCGACATTATAAAATACCAGAAATAATACAGTAAAATCAAGTCCCGACTTATCCGCAGGAGAACTTATCTGTGAGTATATACGATATGTAGTATGCTCTGGTTATAAACGAGGTGTGACAATTAATTACACTTTGATATGCAAGTTTTAAAGCAATATGTGGCACCTAACAGGGTTCCAAAGAGACCAAAATGTCATTAGGCAACTTGCAGGTACAGGATATCAGTCATAGAAACTGCATAATTACATTAAACACTGGTAAGAGAAACAGTGGTTTCAAGTGAAAGCTCACTGAAAGAGACAGATTGGACACTTAATGGAATAGCTGATATATGCCACAAAATTACACGCCAAAAAATGACCACAGAATTGATTCAGCGCCTATGTGAGAAAGTCTCCACAAAAGCTGTACATTGTGAGCTTCATAAAGCTGGTATTTATGGTAGGATCTCCATTCAGGAACTGTTTGTATGCATGGTCAACACACAATGATGCATAACTTGGTGTACTGAGCACAAACCCTGGGCCCCTGAGCAGTGGAACAAAGTAATATTATACAGTATTTCATCTTTCAGCCTGTCTTCTTTCAACTGGATATGTGAAGCCTTCAACCCATTTGTCCTAAATATATTGGGTGATCCATAACCTTATGGGCAGTCATATCTTAGATGTCATTATGTCTAATAATTGCTCATCTTGGTAATATTATGAGCATGGAAGATGAGGTTATTTTACATGGCCACATGCACCCTAAGGTGCAAACACTGTTCTTTCAAAACATTCCCCTATTCCGAGATATCAATGCTCTCATACACAATATTAAATTATTTTTAGTTATTTATTAGAGTGGTTTCATGAACACCAAGATCAACTCAAATGGTTTCAATGGCTTCACCAATCACGAATTGTAAATGTCATTCAACTTTTATGAGAATGTCTGGAACACGGACTGCAAATTCATTCCCTTAAGGACTGCAAACGTTTTTCTTTAAGAATGGTGCAATATCCCAGTAAACACAGTTCAGGACTTTTATGACAGCATTCCAAGAAGAACTGGAGATTTTCTAAAGGCAAAGTGCAGATACTTTATGTTAATATGTCATTAGGTATTTTAGTCATGCCCTATAGCAGCTGTGAGCTTTAAATTTGTATTTACCTGATAATTCTACAATACTTATAATAGCTAATTATTGTTTAAATGTCAGTTTAAAATTAAAAAGCATGTTTATGTTGTTATCACAAAATATCAATAAGGGGAAAATCACACATATTTTAATGAAAATAAGAAGATAACTATAGGCCAGTCCAATTTAGAATACTGTATATTGTATTTTGATGTAGTGGTGTGTACAGTTTGATGAATAGGAAATTCTTGGGTTTCTGTTTCCAAACTTTAAGTCCCACCTTTACAATGTCAAAAGCTGACTTCAAAGCTGATGGGCTGAAGGTAAATGACAGTCGGACAAGGGGCACCAAGGGGACAAAATGAGTGGCCACGATGTTAACAGGATGTGATGAAGAGAATACCATTGAGGTAATGGTAGTTTAGGAGTACCAGAGGTGAGTAATTATCTTCCTTAAATTAAAACACAAAAAATAATTTAAAACTCAAAGTCTAATGCATGAGTTTCTTTAGGAATTGTGACTAAAACCACAGTTCTGACCAAAACTATAATCAAACCTAACAAGAATTCTAAACCAAAAAAACTCTTCCCTGTGATTCCTGAAAGTCTGGAGAGTTGCTTAATGCAAATGACCATCTTAAATATCATGGCTTGCAAAATGTCATGGCTCACATGATATTTAAATAATATTATAAGCCTCACAGTGTCCAGATGCAAAAAAAGGTGGTGTCCATAAAGTCTAGAAACACAAAATGACTGCAATCATAAAAAAAGTAGTCATGGCAGTCACAAAACAAATGTTAAAAAAGAAAATCATGTGATGGTGAAAAATGGTATAAAGCAAAACAAAAGTGGATCAAATAAACATTGAAGAGGTTGCTTTGATTTCTTTTTTCGGCCATTTTGTGATTTCAGCATATGTTGTCTATCATGCATGTGACAAAACTGTTTTCGAAGCACTGTTTTACTCTTACTCATTATTACAACTGGTAATTTAAGTGAAACGGAGGATTTTTATATTGTAATGGTATAAATAAAGGAGCAATGGGCACACAAGTGTGAATAGTGGGTTAACAGCCCAGAATAGGCTGGTTTACTGAAAACACTTACACAAAATTGAATCTCAGGTTTGTTAACTGACAAGAGATAACAAGAACAGATAAGAGGAGAATGCACCATGTGGAGTGAGGTCATCTGAGGAGTCCCTTGAGGGTCTGTCCTTGGTTTGTAAATTTTTCTAATTTACATTAATGACAATGATTCTAGTATAGCTGGAATAAAATTGGAGTAATGCAGACTCTGAAGAGGCAGCAAAACAATTCAAAAAGGCTTGGACAAGCTTCAGAACTGGGCAAACATTTTGAAAATGCAGTTTAATGTAGAAAAGTGCAAAGTTCCTCGAGATGGGAGACACTGCCCTAAAGGAAGCAACTGCTGAAAATAAGTTAACAGTTTATTTTAATACAACATTATCATCATCTGAATAAGCACAGAAGAAATTAACAAAGTAGAAAAAAATGTTAGGTTATATAATAAAAAATAATGAATATAAATAAAGAGCTGTTATGCTTAGAATATATAATGCCCTAGTGAGACCCCATCTGGAGTATTGTGTGCAGCTGTGGTCACCATGCTACAAAAAAGGCATAGCAGCACTTTAAGGGCTGTACTCTCACTGGCAATTTGTTTCATACCCGAACACGTTTGTCTGCAGTTAACCCCTCAAAGTCTAGTTCTTTTGACTAGTGTGATCACTCCATGCCAGGCCAACCGTACCGTGTCCTGGCCCACTTGGAAGAGGTGGGCCTGAGTACAGTTCACTAACATTCAGTAACAGTATGATCGCTAAATGTGCCTGAGCATGGAAAACAGACATGGCATCAATGATGCGACAAGTCAGATAGTGCAATTCTCATTTTATTCAACACCATTTGAGTTAAAAACAGGTTTTTATTCTACATTACACATGAACGTGAATTGCAGTTGGTAAGAAAAGCTGCAAATTCCTCCCTTAACATAATTTATCTCTGTAAAAATCTTCTCGTACATGTAGCACGATTAATAGCAAAGTGCTACGCTGCACACTCAATAAACCTGTAGGAGGGCAGCAGAGTGTTATCCTGTCCTACACGACTCCAAAAGAACCACAAAATAAGTAAAATCATTTTCACATGCATGCTGTCACCCTTTGTTGGGATTTTGTTTTGGCTTACACAAATTCACATGGCCATGACGAAATCGTGCCCGGGAGCAGAACATTAATGTGCACTGTGAGTGCCGACCAGTAATCGCACTTGCGAATGGTACGGAACAAACGTGCCTAGTGTGAGCACACTCTTTTATGCTGTCCAGAGGAGAGCAACCAAGAGGACTTCCCAGGACTTAGGGATATGTTGAAATCTGACAGACTCAGAAAATTAAACCTGTTTGGTCTCGAGAAGAAGAGACTGTGTTGTGGACCTTACCCATGTATTTAAAATCCTCAAAGGCATTGATAAAGTCGATCCATTCCTTTGGCTTAAGGGTGAATCAGATACTCCAGAACATCAGTGGAAATTAAGGGGAAGTGCATTTAAGACTGAAACCAGGAAGCACTTCTTTACACAAAGATTTGTGTGAATTTGGAACAAACTACCAGGACATAACAGAAACTCTGACAACCTTAATGAGCTTGATGGACTGTTATGTTCTAACACATGAGCTGCTCCTGCTGTTATGGCTTTGGAAGATAACCTATGAAAGATTACACACCCCACAAGGAACAGAATGCTGCCAAACTTGTGCTGCTACACACCTCTTCTCACTCTTCTGCTCCAAGTTTACATTCACCTACAGTCTTCCCTCATGGTGTGATGATGTCTTAATTTGCTTCTCTTGTCTGCTAAGTGCTTGACCCCATATAGCTGGAAAGGAAGTCCACCAGAGATTAAAATATTTAGCCCTGTTGTGTCCCCGCAACTAGAGACTGGTTTCATTTACCAATCAACCAAATGTACACATCTACATGCACATAATGTGGGAGAAAAACTCGGCAGTGATCTGTCTAGGATTTGAACCCATGCTGCAGTAGAGATGAGGTTGCAGCTCTGACCAGTACACCACCCTAACAAATCAAAATACGGCAGCTAACATTCAGGTTACAGTATTAAAATTATTTTAAATCACTTAGAAAAAATGCAGCATTCTATACCATTTCTTAACGTTATTAATTGCAACTGTTATACTTCCCTGCTTCAGTTTTATGTTATTTAAATAAAATATGATTGCTTTCACTTCCAAACTACAATTTTAAAGGAACCTAAACATTAAAAAGCAGTTGCAGTTATATCATTCATACATGTGAAGTTAGAAGATAGCATTTTCTACTGTCTTCTGAAACTGTGCCATTTCTGATACCAAAAAAAAATATAAAAGTGTTTTAGAAAAGATTAAGATTTAAAACTAGGAAGCTGCAAAGTTCCACAAATCTTCATTTTCAACAACAATTATTTTTTCTGAGCCCTCTAGAGCAACTGATGTACCCCTGTACCAGGCATTGCAGTGCAGATCACTTCCCCTTTAAACATATATAAACACAGACCAGAGCTGTTTAAATTAGCAGAGCTATATATAAATTGTTTGCCACTCATAATATAATGTTCCATCTGAGTGATAAACACCTGTCATAAAACAGCGGAAGTAAAAGATAGATTAAGGCTCTAGCTGTAAAAAAAATATTTAGAGATTAATATATAATTGTAAATTACACAGGGTAATATTATACTGGCACAAGAATATGAATGAATGAATGAGTGAATGAATAGCAACAGATACACTCACAAATTCATTAAAAATGCCCAAGTACATAATACTGAAAGGGTATTTAAAATTTCATTAAAAGCTTGCTTTTATGGTCAACACCTTTCCCCCTCAGGTCCAGACACAGCACAGTTACCAGCACATACAACGTGCAGAGCTGGTACTTCCCTCCTGGTCCCATATGTTTTTTAGTTGTTTGTTTGTTTGTTTTTGAGGGATTTTCCCCAATATGAAAATCTAAACTGTTGCATCTTGACTACCTGCCATGAGTTTAGTGTTTTTGGATAGTTTTTTTATTTTGTTTCCAGAGTTTAGTTCTTCTTTTGTACTCTGATCTGTTAACACAATAGAATAGTTTGACAAAATGTATTTATTTGCTATTTATTGATTCATTTCTTTGAGTTGTTATATAATATAATGATAGAAGATTTAAACAAAAATATTCTTGATCACGCCCTTGTGACATCTCTGCACATTCATAATACTGCCAAGAGTGCGAAAGATGTAATAAATATCAGTAAGGAAGGAAACATTATCATCCTACGTTGTGCATTTATTGCACTATAGTATTGCTTGCTGCTTATACTGTGTATATATATATATATTTATAAATACTGTATATATATATATATATATATATACTGTGTGTGTGTGTGTATATATATATATATATATACTGTGTGTGTATATATATATATATATATATATATATATATATATATATATATATATACTAGCATTTAAGTTCTGCTGCAGGGCTTGATTTTACTGTATAATTTCTGGTATTTTATAATGTCAGTCATATAAATCTATTGGTGCAAGAGATTATATGCTAACGCCCACCTGAGAGAGTAACCACGGAGCACACTGCCGTTTTTCTATGTATTGTGCCTACATGACCACGCGGTAATACCCAAACTATTCCGAAGCGACGTTTGCACTGTTTTGTGTTTTTTGTATCTTGCACCCTCAAACGCCTTTATCATAAGAGCATCCTTTATGTACGATGAAGCGTTCGATCAGAAGAAAATATGAAGCTGATTTTGAATTAAAAGCTGTTGAAGTGGTGAAAGAAATTTGTAATTGCGCTGCTGCAACAAAATTCGATGTGTCTGAGAAACTGGTGCAAGAGTGGAGGAAGCAAGATGTAAAAAAAAAAATTAAGTGTTGTATTTTTGGATGGGCGTATAAGTCAGGGTCTGACTTTATGGTCAATTTTTTGGGTTTCCAGACCTGACTTATATGCGAGTATATGCGGCATATATATATATATATATATATATATATATATATATATATATATAT
>JANRMT010062803.1:4226909-4240004 GCA_026402145.1 Polypterus bichir lapradei | reverse complement strand
TCTATCTATCTATCTATCTATCTATCTATCTATCTATCTATCTATCTATCTATCTATCTATCTATCTATCTATCTATCTAAGTGAGTGACTTGATGGAATTAAATACAATAGCAAAAGAGTATCAATGTGGTGTCATTACAGGGGGCTTCTCTGGCTTTAGCCCCAGATATCAGGTGTTCAGCTTTTGAACAATGAGTGCCCTCCTCCTCATCTATCCAGTACACTTAGTCTTCTAGCCCCTGTTGTTTGCATGACCAGCCTTCATTCTTAACATTTTGGCATTGGGACAATGTGTGTCGACAGGGTGAAAACTCCAAGGTGGGAACCCCCCATCTTCGCTTGTTGACCATGAGAAAACTCTCCTTCTTTTGTCATTAGTTTATCATTTGACATTTAGTGCGGCTTGTTGGTTATACAGAACTAGAATTATAGTTGCAGGTTCATTACCTCATTTTATGATCCAATTGAAATAAGAAAAAACAGTGTTTTTCCTTCTAATTTGAATAATACTCATTCATCTTCAAGCACTTTTAACTCAGACCAGAGATATGGATGCAAGTAGTGTGTGTGATATAGCAACTGGCCCAAGATAAGACACCAGTCTATTACCAGGTACACATAAACTCATTCTTATCACTGCAAAAAATGAAATCTAAGCAAGTGAAAAGTTTTTATATGAAGCCATTGAATCCTGAGAAGAAGACTGGAGTCCTACAGTACTGTGTCTCTTTGGAGAATCCTTGGGTACCGCTGGTTGCTCACAGAGTCCCGAAAGAGTCACATTACCTGCATTTTGAGAGAGCATCTGTTATGGCACAATGGCCATGTAGCGAGATTCCCTGAGGGTGATCCAGCTCACAGGATTGAGGACACAAGTGGCTGGACCAGGCCAAGGAGACGCCCACATAAAACTTGGCTGCAGCAGATAGAGGGTCATTTCTGGAGGGTGGGACTGGACCACGTGTCCGTCTGGGGGGGGTTGCCAACCAGGATTCTGAGCTGTTTTGTTGTGTGGTGGGTCCGTCAACGTGCTGTACCAATGCATGCTCCCCAATCTGACTTGACCTAACCTATTTGATAATTATTGAATGTGCTTAATCCTGATGACAATTGGAATGTCCTATCATATCCCAATACCTGCAGACACATGGAAGGCATAAACCTTTGGAAGGGATATTAAGATTTTATTATAATTGTTATGATTGCTATGTATATATTAGAAATAATTCTTGCATTGCTAGGTTATATAAAGGTAACATTTAGAGTTGTGGGAGGCATGAACCAGTCCTTTCCACCAGTTTGGTAAAAGGCAAAAAAATTCCAAATTCAGGTTTTCTGGACCTCTAAAGCACTTGACTCTTTCAAGTTAAAAATGAATTCCACTCTATATACCTGTAAAAGAATTCAAGTGGAAAAATTGATGCCATTCATGGCACTTTGACTCAGTGGTTAGTGAGTCTAAAATCGTGCAACGTGAGTAAACGTTTGGGTGAATGTGCCTTGTGATGGGCTGGCATCTCACAAAGTTTTGAATCCTGCATTACACCAGATATGGCTGGTAACAAATGTAGCGTTGTCACATATGGAGTTTTGCTTTTTGTATAGTGTGCACTGTATGATGATTGTTATGTGCTAATAACAATATTTAGGGCCTAGATACCTGTTTGTAAATGTGGGGTCTCTGTCTTTAAACAGGTTTGCTCTGATCCCGAAGGGCTTGTGGGAGTTGTAGTGTGTAGTTGTAGGAGCTTTACATTTAAAACTGAAAGAGAAAGATGTGGCAAGTCTTTTTGACTTTTTTATTTTGCATTTGGCAGCACCCAGGAAACCCTTGGGAATTTGGATATTCACAGCAGAAGAGGATTTTTATATGGCTATCGGATATAAGGACAGGAGTGGGCATTTTCCCCATTCCTGTCTGCAGTTGCTCTTTGTGGAAGAGGTGTACCTCAGAAGATCATTCACCATCTGAGCTCTGGTGGTAATGCTGAGTTACATTATCCATTTTTTCAAACAGCTGTTTACAAAAGGGGCTTTTTTCATCACATTGTTCCTTCTAGTAACTGTTGTTTGCACTTCAGGATCCATAGGATTTGCTACAACACTTCACTTTCTGTGGTGGAAGAGATATTCAGAGATTAACCATTACTAAGCCATATTTAAACGACACCCCTCTGTACCTTTAAGTAAACTGCCAGATGATGATGAGGATGAGGAGCACACACTGATACAGTGCATTGCCGCACCCACCACACGACAAACTGCCAGATTGGCAAAAAAATCATCTTAAACATCTGAAAGTGTTTTATACAGACAAATAACACAGATAATATTGTGGTCGCATTGAAATATATAAGGTGTACAAGCAATCAATGAGCAAATTCAATGAAATACAGCAATCTCACACACTATAGTTCACTTATATAAGACTGTAGGGTGACACAATTTGTGTAAACCGGAAAAACAACCAGATGATTGTAAGTGTAGAATGCAATGGATGAGCAGCACCATTCCAACATAAAGAAGTCTAATTTGGCTTCACCAGTTAATAATGTGGGCAGCACCCCACAGCTCCCCATGGTGGTCCCAGATGTTTTCATTTGATGTCCTCAGCTGATCTCAAATGCTGCCGTCTCTAAAGGAAACTTTTCAGGGTGGCCACCCGCCTGGCTGGACTTCCCTGTCTGGCAAGTTTCAAGTCTCTTGTTGGCCAAAACCAGCTACTGTTTCGAAGCTGCTCACTTCCTTCCAGCACTTCCTGCTCTTTTCCGGGCTCTGTGACTTTTATTTTCTGCCAGCATTTGTGCATTGTTGTGGCAATCCTAAAATAGAAACATCTTACTCCAGAAGCACCAACTTTAGGGGGTTTTGCATCCTGTCGCTAATGTTAACCTGACAGTTAACATTATGATACAGTATATACATGTGCAAGTTGGAACTGCAAACATTTGACAAAAAATACAAAAAAGTAAAAATGCTATGTGACTATGTTAAAAAGTGGAGGCTCTCTGCCACTCTATAGTAGAATAATAGATGGATGGTGTAAGGGACGACCAGCAGTTTATCCCAGCCGGGACACCCCAGTAATGGGAGGATGAAGGAAGGCAGCTTATCAAGGACACTGCCTCCCCCAAGACGATATATGGCAGCTTTCCTGGACTGCAGCTGTGCCCCGGATGCCCACAGGGCACTATTGGACTTGGAGTTCGGCAGCAGAGCCCTGCTGGGTGCCATAGGTGCCACCAGGGAACGCTGTGGGAAGTTGGTGGGAGAACAAATTCTCACCTAGCCCGGACGTACTAATGGACTATGACAACAGAAGCCCCAAAGTACTTCCGGGCTGATTAACACCTGAATTCTCCAGCTGACCTGGAAGTGCTGGCAAGTCACATGGGAGGATGAACAGAAGCACTTCCAGGTTAAGGACTATATAAAGGACTAGTGAAGGCCCAGTAAGAGAGCCCCAGTCAGGAGGAGTATAGGAGAGATTATTGTGGTTTATTGGTGTGTTTATAGTGGCTGTGGTGCTTTGGAGGCACTGTGTTGGAAGAAGAAAAGATATTAAAAGTCTTTTTAATACTTTTAACCTGTGTCCAGAGTGTCTGTCTGTTGGGGAAAAGGTGGGCAATAATGCCTCCACTCTCTTACAATGGATAAATAAGTGAGTGCACTAAAACTGGTTGACAAAATGGTCGAGTTTAAGTCAAGACCTACACACCTCAGATGTATTTACTCTCATATCTCATAAGTACCTTTCATATTCCCTTTTACTTGGAAACAGAAATGAATGATATTTCATATATCAATATTGGTATGTACATTTAAACAATTGACTGACCTCAAATGTTTAGTCTTCTAGTCCCTGCTATGTCTCTCACTGTTTGCTTAGTTCACAACCATCTTTATTTTTTGACGACTGTGGTTTTTGCACCTACCCCTGTACCCTAAACCATAACCTAACCCTAATTTTGTAACTCCTACCTGAATTCTGACCACCTGCTTGTCTAGCTGTCGCTGGCCCTGCCAATTACTCGTTTGGATTTCACCTCCTTGTCAGCGCACACAGCCAGCTCCCCTCAGAATATGAAGTTTGAGGGACTCATCAGCACTTGAAAAAGTGAAAGCTGGCAGAAAATTTACCAGGCGTCAGCATTATAAACATAGAAAACCTGGCAAAAGCTGGCAACCCTGAAAAACTGAACAAGCAAACAAGTTTGAAACAAAAAAAGCAGAAAGTTAAAAAATCCAGAGCAGACTGATCAGAAGCAAAACTGAAAAGTTGGCACCTAAAGAAAAATATGAAAGAGGCTAAAATTGTTCATGTTAAATACAGTATTGTAGATCTACAATTTCTGATATATAGACAAAACCTTTTTATAATCTCACACATCTGAATCATGTATTATTAATGTTACCAGGTGGCACACACTTGTGAATGGGAGGCAGCTAAAGAGCTTGAAAGATGGCAATCCCACCCTGGACCAGGGGGTGGCAGTGTACACTAATCCTTACTCTTTTTCTCCTGCCAACTACCTGAGAAAAATTCCACCTGGGTCTGTCAACATCAGTTCTGGTTCCAGGCCCGATTACATCACTTCCGGTTCCAGTTTCATCACTTCTGTTTCCGGGCATGATGACGTTAAAACGACTTTAAAAACACCATCTTGTTTGCAATGAATCACTTCTGTTTTGGACATAAGTCTGTAAAGGCTTATTGATGACTTTTTTGCTTATTTTCCAGCCAAATCTTCAAGTGTACAATGTGGCTACTCCTAGCCATTTTCTGTGTTCCTCTCTTATATTCACACAGGTAAATCAGAACAAGAACACAATGAAGAATAACTTAGATGTGTAGGGCACAGGTGATGGCATACTATATGAGGTAGAAGTGAAAAAGGCGTGACAATTAGTATGGCCAAGTGTCATGATTCTGGCACCACAAAATGAGTAAGACCTTCAAAAACAGGCCGGAATCCTTACTGTCCTGCCCAAAATAGGTCTCACTCCTAGGTAAGACTGATCCTAGGCAAATTGGAGGCTTCAGGACTGTCTAGGTGTGAAAATGAAGAACAACCATTTAAAGTTCTAAATTCACAAGAGAGTCAGAGATATATCACACAAGAGTGAGAATTGTAAAACTCTGGCTTGTAAATGGATAAATCATATAAGGGTATTTTTTTAAAAGTCAGGATTTATTAAGGAAAATAACTAAATACAAGAAAAGGTTCAAACAGCTAAAAAGAAGTTGCCAGAAAGGCCATCCTTAGGTGAATAAGTCCCAATACACTATCAAGAAACTGGAATACAAAAACAAGGACAAAATAATGAAAAGCCAGAAGAGTAAAAAGAGAAGAAAACACACAAAGCTAACCCAAACTTAACAAGCAAAACCTAACGAATGGCAACTCGCTTATCAGTGATGCACCCCTTAGGATTCCACCCACAAAATACATAAAACATAAAACAATACACTTACACAAATACATAAATTAGGACAGATTAGAACAAAAATACATACAATAAATACACGTGAAAAGTAAAACATAAGAAAGAAAAAGGAAGACATCTGAAAGAAAAATATATATAAGCCAGGCAACTAATTCTGGCTAAAACATGGCACCAAGGGGTGACTCGTTTTAATTTTATTTGGAGTTTCAGATATGACTATTGACATTCTGTCTGTCATTTCCCACCATGTAAATGTCAGAATCACATCCTCGAATCAAAATATAAACTTTAAGTCAAACGTACTCATTTCCTAATGTGCCACTGAGCTCTATGTTTACACTGTTTGTCCCAATGTCAAAGAAAGTTGAACTGACATAACGTAACGTAAGGTTGTGGACAAGGCAGACCTGGCAACTACATGGCCTACAGTATTTTGTGGCCAGATCTAGAGAAAGGTGTGTGTAAATTGAACTCTACAAGCAGCCTACAGTTAAAGCAATTATCAAAGGAAGAGAAAGCCAGTATTCTTCCCTGACGGTGGAAGGTAACAAGAGACATATATTTGCAGTAATTACTATAACATGAGATTTTAAAAGTGAAACAATTAATATATTATTCCCGGCACTGTGTAAAAATGTCTTGCATGATGACCAGTGAAACTGCTTAAGGTGAGCTCTTTGACACAGTATATCAGACAAACTCATCTATCCTCATACTTGATGTTCCTTTTAACTCAAGTTTTAATGTATTAACGTGTATTTATAGAGTGTGAAAGGATCAGACTCGACACACTTAAAAAGTTTTGAGACAGCCACCCGTATATTATCCCTGGTTGCAATGGGTTTGTTTTTTAGAGAGATGTGTCACTGTTGGAGTCCAGACATGAACTGCTAAAGGTTTGGAAAGTTGGCGGTTTTAAGTGATCAGACCGGAAGTGACATAGGGGAACCAGAAGTGACCTTCTTCTGATGTAAGTCTCAGTGCCAGAACCAGAAGTGACGTCGTCCTAGGTGCCAGAACCGGAAATGATGTCTTCAATGCTGAGTGAGACAGGTTTTCCCGCGGCTGGTCTGCAGAGATAACAGGAGAAGGTTTAGTGTACCCTGCCACCCCCTGTTCTGGTATGGAATAACCTTTGCTTGGTCCATACAACATCCTTCTACTCGCATGTGCGTGACAATGGTTTATTGTTATTTATGTTATTTTTGAATGATATTTTTCCACATATTTCTTGTGATGTGTGTAATTATGTCCTGTGTTTTTAAACATGCTTATGTTCCTTGCTCTTTGTAGATGAGCCCCAGGAGGCAGGGCCACCTTGATGCTATGACTCCTGAGCCATCCCTCTGATAACTCAGGAGCTGGAAATCATTCATTTTTGGTTGAGTTTGTGAGCATTACTATTATTTTTGGAGTTTATGGTTTCGTGTTATTTTCTTGCTCTGTTTTATGGACTATGATTTTCTGGACTTTGTATTGGGACTTTGTTGTTGATTGCCTTTTTAGACAAATCCTTTTCCTTTATTGTGACTTGGTTTAGTTTTTAGCTTTATCTGCTGTGTTTCTTAATACATCCTTTTTTTTTGTAAAGATACTTTGTTTTCCCTTTTTATATGAGTCAGGGGTTTACGGCTATCCCTCCTCTTGTGGCATTTCTGTTATATTTTTGAGATTTTTAATTACATTTTTGAGGCTTAATCCGTTTTGTGGGCCTGTGAAGACCATTATAATGTTAGATTAAGTCCACTCTGGGGAGATCTTTTTCCAGGCAAGCAAAGAATCCTGGCTTAGCCAGTGATGTCTTTTCGGGGTCTCACCCCTTTCACAATAAGGAAACTCTATAACAAAGGTTCTCTGGAGCTTCTTCAGAGGAGTTTGGTGATTTTATATTAGATCTATCTACTATTGTTTCTCAGCCACCATTCTTAAAGACACAATCTGGTGATCTCTGATTTATAATTCCAGCCACACTTTATTTTAAGCATTAGTAGCCTAAAAATATTTTATTAAATATGATACCAATAACGATACATTATCATTTAAAATAATATGACTGTAAAGTCATGCATAAATAGTAATTGGTTATTACCTAAGAATTAGCTAAGAGAGCTGATCATTAGTACACTGATGGAATGACTATTGAAAATTGACCTTTACAGACATGCCATTATTTTAAATGATAATTTATTATTGTTAGTATCATAGTGAATAAACTACTTATACTTACCTTTGTAACTTTATTACTACATGTGGAACTTGTTGTCCTTTTCATTTGGGTTGCAAGATACAAGCATTCCTAAAGTCCAGTTCTGTGTTCAGAAATGGCCAAAATGAATTAGCTTTCTCAAGATACATGTCAGTCTATTGCTTTTTTTTTTTTTGTAGATTGAAGGTTATCTCATGTGAAAGACTGCCAAGAAACCAATGATTTTATTCTTGAGAAAAAGGGGTGAACTGGATTTAATTAGAATAGAAGAAGAGTAAGGCCCAGATACCCAACTGCATAGAAGGAAAAGGACATCATAGTCTGTATCATGAGAAACCAGTGCCTTACAGATCCTCAGTTGGCTTTTCCTTAAATATAAACCAAACACCAGTGTTGTGTGCAATACAGGAAAGAAAACTCTGGGATACTGGCCACAAGAGCAGAGTTTCAAAGAAAAAGCCATATCTGAAACTGTCAAATAAAAAAAAATGTTAAAAATGGGCAAAAGAACACAAACATTGTACAGAAGATGACTTGAAAAGTGTATTATGGTTAGCATTCTGGAGTCAGCTTTTCTTCATTGCAGAAGACACTGGTATTTGGGCCATCATTCTTCCATTATTTAAAATGTTAGGTTTAAGTTTTTGGATTAAATTCAAATATTTTGTATTTAGTCAGTTCACATCTTTTTAGGACGTTATGACATTACAGTGTTTTTGGTTTATGTATTGGGCTTGATTTCTTGGTGTACTTTTGACATGTCTTGCTCTTCGATCTCTACATGTTTCAGACTTCAGCTCTCTCTCTCCTCTTCTGCTCCGTTTTTCAATTTATTTCCTTGTGGCCTGCACTTTTGCAGCTCGTTTTGGCAGAAATAATGCATAAACAAATCCATAATAGAGACCTACTTAAACAGCTATTCTAAAGTAAAATAACTTCATTTTTTTTAAACATGTGTGCCAAATATCTTGATTTTTCCATGTTCATGTCAAGTATCAGTTTTTTGTACTATTAGAACTAAATAATGACTAACTAAATGTAAAAATAAGTTCAAACAATCAGAAATTTAAACCATCTACTCTCATTATGTACCTGACTGCTCAGTAGTCACAGCATCATGAATGTCGGCAGGTATCAGAGGGAGGGCAGTAGGCACTAAATCTAGCATTTGCATCAGGAACTTAAACTGTTTTGAGACTTTCACACGCAACAATGTCATGGGTATGTTGTGAAAAAGCCACCATTGCCAACCTTGGAATGAGGAACAAACTGTACATGAAAGGGGTAGAACACTAACAGAGTAGTCAACCAGCTAACAGCAGTACTGAAAGAGGTACAGTATATACCAGAATGCACAGCTCTTTGTAACTTTGTTCAAGGATAAGGTATGGGTGCTGACACCCAGTCATGTTCCACTCCAAGAAAGCATTTCTTGTTCTAATAAGTATGGATGTCTGATTGATGCTGATGGGAAGAGTGAATTGAGCTAACAGAAAAACCTTAAAGGGTCACATTTTTGTGACGCACAGTGGGTCTGTTAGTATGGTGCTTCTGTCCCACAGGATAACAGAACATTGCCACTGGTCTGGTCTATTACTGACAAAGAGTTTAAGAAATTGACTTTTGGATTATTCTAGCTTCAAGTATAATTATGCAGTTATCCAAATCCATTGTACTCACTTTTTACCTTGTTCTCTTTTGCATTTGATACTTGCACCTTCATTCTTGTATGTGTTTAACTTACTTTGTAAGTTGCCTTGGACAAAGGCTAAATAAATAATAATAATACATCATTGTGAAAGCTTTTAAAATAATTCTCTATTCCATAAACTTACAAAAGTAACACACAGGCTTCACAATCAGACAGTGAATTAGGCTTACTAAAGTAGCCATTTCTCTAAGGCCGAGGATATACTTAACACAATGTGACTCATGAGCTTATAGTATAAAGAGGCCCTAAGACGTCAGTCCAGTCAAATATCTATGAGCGTAGAAGTTCATTTATAACTTAAAGGAGCTGTAGTAAGTACTGGATTTCAGATTGGTCAGCATCCATGAGTCAGACCATGCCCTTGTGAATTCAGGTTCTCAGGGCCAGTGGAGGAGCAATGTGTTCGTAGAAAGATGTACTCAGTCCAATGAACACTCACCATCTGTTAAGCTTTAAATAATCTATACAACTGCAGTACCAAAGATTATTAGGAATCTGAACCGTTTATACACTATTAAAAATAAAGGTGCTGGAGTGGTTCTTCAGATCAATGACAGAGGAGAAACATTTTTGGTTCCCGAAAGACCCATCCACATGAAGGTTCCACATGAAGGTTCCAGAAGGAACCTTTATTTATTTAGATTATAACAGGCTCCATATGCTAAGTAACCATGAATAGATGGTAACAGATTTGTAAAATACCTGATTTTCAAAGGGCTCTTGCATCATAGTGTACAAGTTGAAGTTTTCTTAATCTGATAGCATCCTGCTAGGTAGCGTACCAAGCATTAAGGATTCTAGTTTTTTCTTTTTTTTCTATATATTGGGATGTTTTTCAAAGCACAAAGAACCAATTTCCTATGCAAAGAACCTTTCCCAAAAAGTAATCATGCTTTGTTAAGCAATAGAGCCATGAGGAACCATTCAACATATTAAAGAACCAAAAAATGCCATTAAAGAACCAATATTTCTAAGAGTGTACGTAATTTACAGAATGAAAATGAACCCATTTTTGAATGGAGACCACTTATGTGAAATGAAGCTGCAAATGTCTGATAGAAATCTTCATGATAAGGACAAAGAAACATTCAAAGCAAGTCCAGAATGAAATTATTAAACACACCAGCCAGGAAAAGTGAAAGAGATCTTTCTCAATCAACCGAAAATACCTGATACCACAAGGATTCTGCATTATATGGCAACATGCAGTAGAGTCACATATGGCCCACTGGTTGAAATGGTATGAGCAGTAATTTCCACCAGATTTATATCTGGCCTGTACAAAGTTTTGTCTGATGCTACGAGGATTGGCTTGGCTGTTTCCCACAACCCAGAATTATGGATGATAAATTCTGTTATTACTCTGCCGTTACGTTTTTGTGAGGATCAGGGGCAAAAATGTTAGTTACATGCTCCAAGAACCCAAACTGAAATGCAGTAAAAAGTGAAGAAGTGAAGCAGCTCTATTGGGTAAGGTTGCTTGTTTTTTGTTGGATTTTACACCATACTGTCTATGTTTTACAGCCCATGGCAAGCTTTTACATGGCTCAACAGCTATCATTGCTGTCCATTCATCCATATTTGAACCCACATAATCTAGTACAGGGTCACAAGAACACTAAAAATATAACTTTTCTTCTTTGAATTCTTCTGTGCTCCTAATAAATTGTGCCCTTGTTTCCTTCTGTTTGGAACACATCAAGCTTTAGAGTAGGCTAGCATGCCGGTCATGTGAAGAAATGATATCAGACCATTAATGCCAATGAAAATATCACGTGCAAAAGCCAACAAAGACGTCTGTTTCGTAAGAGAGTTCAGTCTGCCTTCTTGAAACACAGTCAGAGATTATGAATGAACCCGTCGTGTTTCTCAGGCTGTTGCAAGTCCAGCTGTTTCCCATTACAAGCAGGGGCAATGTCATTTTTCTGTGAGGAGATGCAGGCCGTTGTTAATCCCTCGCACATAGTTATGATAGGACCCAGAGTTCAGCTGCCAAGGGGCTGCTTCCGGGGGCTCATTCGTCTCCCACCTTTAGTAGACTATTTATATATATTTATTGCCTTTTCTCTTACTTTTTAAAAACACGGTCTTTCCCTTTTTCTTTCTAATTGCTTTTAGGATGCTGACATAGACAGAACAGCCAGAGCCCTGTAAACTGGTCACTTGGACAAATTCCAGACCAGACATGGAAAAAAAATAGCATTTGGCTAAATTCCCACCCCAGGCGAGGTAATGAAATTGAAGTCAGCATACGCTTTCCCTTTATGGTGTCCTTTTGCAGATCTGACTCCACTGTTGCGTTGCTTTCACTTGTCAGTGAGGTCAGATCCAAATGACCTTGCCTCTCTAGATTGTTCTTGCCATTACAGCTATCTCCCCTTTTCGAAAAGAAATCATGAGTATAGCAATGATCAGAAGTAAGCTAAAAGTGCTCAGTGGTGGGACTTTACTAGCAATAAACCCTTCAATTACTCATCTATCAACCTGCTTTTCCCAATTCAGGGTTCAAAGAACCTAAGCCTGCCTTGGCAGGATGAAGCACAAGATAGGAACAGACTGGACAGGACATCACTGGACAGGTACACTCGAGAACTCAGTAACACTTATGACAGGACAGACATACCAATAAGCTAAAAGTGTGGAAGGTGTGGAATTAAACCAATGAAAATGTGGGGAAACCATAAAAATACATACCATCTTAATTTTAAATCCAACCTTTGGATTAGCATATTGTGTTTATTTTGGTTGAATTAGTGTGACTCCAAAATGGAGTTAATACGTTTGATATTAAAAAAAGATAAAACCTTCAGCATCCTGCAAGAAGCAAAAGAACACTAATTATTATTATTCTGTTATTATTATTGTAGTGGCTGGTTGGCTGTTGAGGCAGGAAGGCGTGTCCAAGGACAAGATTGAGAGAAGTGAGACGTGCACGCTAAGAGAGTGCTTTTCGAGGAACCTTCAGGAAGATGGGCGGTGTCTGAGTGCGGCAGGAGTTGAATGGGAGCTAGTACAGTGAAGGAGGTTCTTTTACTGAAGGAAAGAGGTGAGAAGGAAGGTGAGACCTATCAGTTAAGATGTTAAGTAATTTATGAGATGTTTCCTGTGGCCAAAACAACAGGAAGGTTTAGCTCATATCTTGAGTTGTTGTTTTGTTGGTTCGAAATAAAATGCCAGATTCAGGTTTCCTTAAGTTGGTGTGTGTGTGTTTGTATCATTTTTGCCATCCCGTTGGTCAATGAATTATTATTATTATTATTAGTCCAACTCTGAAAAGGATATTCCATTACAGGGAATACTTAATCACCCAATTTATCATACCATACCTAATCTAAAGATCCACCTTGCAGTCTCAATGTTTTGACTTAGTGTAATGCGGTGTCACATGCAGCTAAATGCAATCCAGGTATCATCGGGTCTAAAGCAGGAATTATCTCTAAAGGGAGCTCTGGTCTATCACAAACTCCACCTTTCCTCACACTGGGCCAGTTTATAGTCTCAAATTAAGCAAAACAGCACTTCAATCTTAATCCTGGGCATCCCAAGTCCAACTCTAGACCTCAAGACTGAGAAGGGTATCTTCCACATTGTCAAGCCAATGCCTCCATAGTTGTCTTGGAGAGTATTGCTCTTTTAGCTTCTACCAGAACACTCTACCTTCTTCACCTCTGCCTGGATGAACGACTCATTATACAGCTCATGGAACTTTGCATTCACCCTAATCCTAAT
>JANRMT010062803.1:4215311-4226899 GCA_026402145.1 Polypterus bichir lapradei | reverse complement strand
TGCATTCACCCTAATCCTAATTCACACTCCACCCTCCTTAATGGGTCCGTTAATTTTATGAGGATCTTATACAGCCAGATGTTCAAGATGTTCTTGTCCCTATCTCCCAGCACTTAGGTTTCATTGTAATAAATGACAACAGGTCAAATAACCATCCTGTATGCTGTAGTCTTTGTCTTCCGCAATAGTAACCGAGATATCATGAGATGTACATGCTGAAGCATCAACAGTTTCCCATGCTTCTCCTTGCTATGACCTCCAATCGTGTCTCATTGTCCTTAGTGATTAGAGAGCCTAGATGCAGTGTTTGAATGTCTCCCCAGTCTTGAAGGTGTTTAGCTTCAACAGCTGTCGCTCATGACAGATAACTCTGCCATTGGTTTTGAACATGTACTTGGTCTTGCCCGTATTGAATAGTCTTCTCCCTGCTTTTCTTGAGCACTTTCAGGTTTCTTCCAAAGACTTCCACATCATCAATATATACTATATAGTACAGGCTGTGGTTTAACAGTGAGCTGCCGCTGTTAATGACAGTTATACTCATTATTCTATCAACTGTCTGGATCAACAAAAGACAAAGAGTCTTCTTACAGTAGTCTGCGGTTCACCAGGAACTCTCATGGCATGTTGTTTGACACCTGTACCTTAAATTCAGAACTGGCCAGAATCACATGAACCAACGTCCTCTACTTCCTGGGCACCCTTAGTTGATCCATCATCTCGTACAGGTAAATGCGAGCTATGCTGTTGTATATCTGCCTGTGCTTCCATGCCTCCTCCCATGTAAAAAATGTTTAAAAAATAAATAAATAAATAAGTACATTTTTGGGGTATGAGTGTAGTACTAGGGTGTTGTACCGTGTTACCCATTATGAATGTAGTGAAAAGTCAAGCAAAATGACACCTTTTATTGGCTAACTAAAAAGATTACAATATGCAAGCTTTCGAGGCAACTCAAGCCCCCAGAAATCCAGTACCTATGCAGATGCAGGGTGAATAGATAGATAGATAGATAGATATAGATATGTGCAGTGACCACTACACAATTCAAACCCAGGCAAACCCAATACTTACCACTACTTCAGAATGTCATCCAAACGTACAAATATTCAAATATGACTATATTGTTACATTTATTTTATTGTAATACCCAAAAATCTCAAGGTAAATATATTTCTAAAGGATTTTCCATAGGAATCACTGATGAAAATGAGTAAATGTCTTCTATAACTTTAGTCTTTTCTATCCAGTTTAATTATTCACCTGTAATAGCTGTTCCAATTTTGTTTGTACAGAGCATTATCTCAGCAGTGGTTATGGTCAATTGTATTTCCTAGCAGTTAATTGGCCAGATCTGCTTTTGATAAATTTGCCCTCACTTGAGACTTCAACCCCCCCCACCCCCGCCCCCCACCAAATCCACCTCCCTTCCGCCTCCACGATTCTTCAGACCCTGTCACCATCAGACGTTTTCCATGGAGGCCTCAATGTAATACCACCCCCAGCTCTCCCACTCCAATTTCGGGTCAGGGAGAACCCCCATTTACAATAACAACACCACCCTGCTGCCACACATCTGCTTCCAATTGCATTTTCATTTTCCAGAAAACAGCAAGAAATTCCAAAATTGTAACTTTCCCTGGGACTGACCCCCTACAGACCCACCAACGCACCCCTCATCCCGCAGGGCAGACAGCTGCGGTTCCACAGCCTAACTCTCAGAAGAGAATACTGGATACTGGTGAGCAGCCGTGCGCTGTGTATTACATGCAATCAGTTGTCTGGCAGTGGAGGAAAATTACTTCATGAAAGAAACGGAGGGGCCCAACTGAATCATTGTGCTGCAGTACGACCCTATGCATGTTGACAAGCACAGGGAAGTGATGTGTGTAGCATGTAAAGGAGGAACAGGGTCTTCAAATTTCAAGAAAGTCAGCAGCAAGACACTTTAATATCACTGGCCAAATATTTGTAATCTTATAGTAAACAACTTGAATTCAGTCATGATGCCATTCAGAAACAGCAGTTTAAACAAATATTTTAGTGCAACAGGAAAAAACAATGAAGTGGATCACATTGTAAAAGATGGCTTTGTGATTGTTAAATAAATGCCTGATTCAGTAATCACTACCAGCTGGGCAACTAGAAGTTCAGAAAGCTCTGAGGTCGTGAAGGTGCATGTGTCGGAGACCAAAGAAGTGATAAAACCAAGCAGACGAGAGTGAGCTGCTCTTTTGGAAAGCAAAGGTGAAAGTGAGCCCTGCGGGCTGATTGCACACAGGTCACAAAGTGGGCTGGGAGACAGTCACTTGGGAGAAAGCTCTCATGCTTACTCCTTCAGAGGCGGAAAAAATTAATCACTGTTTGAGCCGCGACCTCTTTGTGCATTTCATATGTGTATGCATCCTGGGTAAACAGAAATGTCAGGAATCAAACTGTGTGATCTTCATGGAAGGGCTCAGCTGAGCTCATCTAGTTAGTTTACATGTTTTCAAGGGAGGTCTCACTGCATATTTCTTTTAAAACTTTCACCTTGTGATGGACCCCCAAACCCCGACACGATCAGAGAAGCACAGTTCGAAATCCAAATAAATGAAGGTTTTATGTAAAATACCTCCAAAAGTATTACAAAAAGCACAACCACTGGTCTTTCTTTCTGTCACCACCGCACTGACCTCCTCCAGTTAAGTGTTGCCTCTCTACCACCCAGCTCCAACTCGCCTGAATAAGGGAGTATGGTCCCTTTTATTACAGACCCAGGAGTACTTCCGGTGCCAGGGTGATTTCCCAATGGAAGAACTTTCGGGTCACACAGAAGTCCATTATTCGAGCAGAGAATCTTGTTTCCCTGCAACGCCCACCTGTGGGAACTGTTATTCCCCCAGCACGCTAAATGGCAGCGCGTGCTGGGGGAATAACAGTTCCCTAGTGATATCTCTACTTTTATATTCATCTCTTCATTCTGGGTCTGCTTCCTTTCCTGGCCAGGGTGTCCGTCCAGCCCGTGTGGCATCTACAACTTGTATAGAGTGGTTGGGTGTCTCAATATATATTTCAACCTACCCTTTTACTCTGTAATTAGACATAGCGAATAGAATAGTGCGAATAGAATGATGTTTGACCTGTTTGGAAGTCAGACCTCTCCATTCCAATATGCCATTATGAGTCCTGGTTGGCTGATATACAGTGATGTGAAAAAGTAAGTACACTCCATGGAAGCTGTTGACTTTTTCAATATATTTGAACAGGCAAACATTTGACCTTCATGCAAAGAGTGCCTGCTGTTAAAGGTGATATACTTGAACACATAAAATTGACATGTTGTTTTCATTCTCATAATCTAAATGAACAAAACTGCAGATTTGTCACATGGAAATAGCACGTACACTCCTGTATTTATCATCACTTCAAATCCATAAAATTAGTATTAGGCATTTCAGACTTGGTGTTAATGATTAGAACATCCTTAGAGAATTTGCAGCTGGAGCCTGCCTGATTTAAACCGCAGATATTGACGGTCTTGTATTCTCTTTGCAATTGATGTGTGTGAGGTCATCCTGCTCTAAGGCCATCAGAAAGAAAGTTGTGGGTGCCTATGATTCTGGCAACAGATTTTAAAATGATTGTCAAATTATTTGAAATCTATCATTCCACTGTAAAGAAAATCATCTACAAGTGGTGTAAATTTCAAATGACTGCTAATTTGTCCAGCCCAGCAAATTCAGCCCAAGAACTTACACAGTCATACTAAAATAAGTCTCCAAGAACCTCAAAATTTCATTGTGTAATCAGCAGGTAATTCTTGCAAAAGTTGGTGTCAAAGTGCATACATTATCGATCAGAAAGAGAATACACAGATTTGACCTGAGATGTACCAGGAGAAAAAAAACCTTTGTTGTCCAAAAAGAACTGTAGAGCAAGATGACAGTGGTAAATTGAACATCTACAGTAGACAAAGTCCAGACGTTCTGGAACAATGTGCTCTGCACAGATAAATCAAAGAAAGAATTGTCTGACCACAGTAACAGTAGACATGTTTGGTGCAAGCAGAAGACAGTACTGTAGCAGAAGAACTTCATTCCAACTGGGAAACACAGTGGGTGGAAATATTATGGTTTGGAGTCACTTTGTTGCCTCAGGGCCTGGGCAGGTTGAAGTAATTGAGTCAACTATGAATTTTGTGTCATATCAAAGAATGCTTGAGAAGAATATGAGGTCAACTGTCTGAAAGATGAAGGTGAACCTTTTAACATGATAATTATCCAAAGCACACTAACAAATCCACTAAGGAATGGTTAAAAAAAAATGGACTGGCCTAGTCAAAGCCCTGATCTGAATCCCATTGAGATGTTGTGGGGCATGGAGGAGTAGTCAAAAATTTCACCGAGTCACTGTCAGAGACTGGTGGGCAATAACCAACTTCTGAGGCCAAGGTTAACTTACTTTTTCCCCCAATAGACCATTAAACCTATTGATGCTTTTGTTGAATAAATGACTGAAAAATTATATTTTCATATGTCCCTTTTATCTATAGGCACTGTTTGCATAAAGAACTAATGATTGCCTGTTCACATATGTTGAAAAAAGTCAACAATTTCCATGGTTTCTACTTACTTTTTCACATGACGGCAGTTGGGGCGCGATCAGAGCAGGAATCTCATAGGTCACGTTTATGAGGTCATCCATTTGATGTCTTACCATGCCACAAAAAAGAAAGCGTTCTCATGAGAGCCCAGTGGTGCAGTGAAGAGAAAAATTTAAGAATGAGCAAAGCAAAGATACGGTTTTTCTGAAACCTTTTACTTGAAATTAGCTGGTTTTCCAAAAGCAGTGTTTTTGGCTGCTTCTTTGCCTTCAGAGTTTTGTTGGTTCGTTGTGAAACATTCACATTCTAGCTTTCACCAGTGGTTTCACAATTGACTTGGTTTCAATGGTTTCTTTTCCTAGTCAGATGTCGGCCTATTTTTTTTTCCTGACTAAATTGGTTACCATTTTGCACCAGGTATGTTATCAGATATTCTTTGCTGCTGTAAAGCTCTCCATCAATGTATTCCGAGTGTCTGAGAAGCTTCGTCTGATTCATCATTTTACTTCTAACCCCCACTAATTCACATTCCACTAAATAATTGGGGGCTAGCCGTTGATGTCTCCCGGGACTCTGCCGGCTGCTGGTTGTGGCCCCCTGGGGTGATCCTCTGCGCCTCTCGAGGGGGGGTTGGGGCTTCTCTGGTGACGGTCTCCCTGGGGTGTCCGCACTCTGGGGTGACCACTGGATTTCTGGGCTTGGAGCTCCCTCCATCTTCCGCACGTTTTTGGGGGCAGGTCTGTGGCCCTTCACACTCACTTTTGGACGCTCCTATAGAGAAACCTTACACATACAAGGGTGCGTACGCACACAGGTGCTCAAATGGTGCTTTCATAGGTATGACTTGGACATCTTCAGCACATGACCTAAGGCTGTGGTTGGCCCTAAATGCCTTAGTAATAATTACTGTGTGATTGTTAGCAAACATTTTTACTTTTATATATCTTGATGTAGCTGATGCAGCAATGTTTTTGTCTTGTGGTTTTTTTTTTTTCCCCCCCTCTCTTTCTGCAGGTCTAGAAGCGGATTCTGGTTCATTTATTGTTTATTCTATACGAAAATCCTCCCTTCCCCTTTTACCTCCATCTCCTCCTTTTCTCTCTTCTTTTTCTTTCATTTTTGTCTCTGTGTCCGGTTCGAATCTTAAAAACATCTGAAAATATTTCTAATAAAGTTTTGGTATCAGGCGTGGCGTCAGCAGAAGCTGTAACGCTCCACCTGAGAGAAAAACTGTAAGGCTAGTCGCCAGCATTCAGACATCAATTCTGATTGCTTCACAGCCGAACAGGACACGGTAAGAAAAAAAAAAAAAAAAACCCACTAATTAGGTATGGCCACACTTTATCAAATCAACATTACAGATTCTCTATTACTTACCTCAATCCTTTCCTCCTGCTCTTTATTTTCTTCCCCACTTTTTACTTACTTCATGATTTATGATAACAGCACTGATTACTTTTACGTTACTAAAAAAGTAATGTTCCTCAGAGACATTCTCGCAACCGAGATTGCGTATCACCTTAGGTGGGTTTCTGACTGAATTGTTGTAGTGTGCTGATGCTGTGTGTCAGGGGAGATTCCCACAGATTTGTCAATGAGTACCTATGTAAATGGACAACCTTAGGAAAACCCTCCTCTGGTTCAGGCCCTCCAAGAGGTTAGGGGCCCCAGGCAATTGCCTGCCTTGACTGTCCTGTCACTACACCTCTAGTTACACTGGTTGTCCTTTAGAATCAATTTTAAAGTATTGTATGGTATAGAAAGCTTTAGATAATCTTGCCCTCTCCCATATTTTTGAGTTCCAGTCCCCCTACATTTCAAGTCGTAATCTTAGATCTTCTAAGAGTGGTTTGCTTATTTTTCCCAAGAGCTAAGTATAAAAGAAGTCGTGAGGAGGCCTTTTGCTGTAATGCACCAAAATTCTGGGATACTTTACCGAAAGAGACACACCAGGCTAACCACGTGGAACATTTTAAAAACTCCTAAAAACCCACTCTTTTAACTTTAGTTTTTCATAGCTGCATTTCAGCTCTACATCTAATTGATTATATCATATTCTTCATGAATTTCCAGCCATTATTAAGCTCTACGTTTCTATGTTTCCTATTCTGGTTTTTCCATGGTGGGGTTTTGTGCCACCACTACCTGATCAAAGAACTGTAAGAGGTCACTTGTTATGTTGGAATAAAAGTGGATATGGCAACTGTCCATGAGACCCACTGCTTCCAATATTCAAGGACGAAAGTTAACAAACATTAAGGAACTACTTCAGCACATCTGTGGTAGTCTGAATGCCAAGTAGGGGCTGGGCGGTCTTTTGGCCTTGGAACCCCTGGAGATTTTGTTTTTGTCTCCAGCACCTTAAATTTGGAGCTTTTTTAATTCTGTTCTCCCTGGTCATCAGACTTATCAGTAGAGACTTAAAATGAATCTATAAATAGGTACTCCACTTAATATATTACTAGAATATCTGTTGTTAAATAAGTGCATATTGATTTATTCTTGTTTGGTATTTATTCATTCATATTCTAATCTATTCCTAATTTGTTTTTCTTTTCTTTCAACTTTTTCTTTGTCATTCTTTTTAGGAGTTTATATATACATAATCTTTTTGTGGGCTTTTTAGGCAATGTTTTTATACAACTTAAAGTGTCGCTGTGTGGGCTTATCAACCTCAGCGATGAACACTGGATGCTCTCACTTTTTTGCTTACAGTTCCTATGGGTTATTAAGCAGTTAAGATCAAAAGCTAATCTGTCTTCCTGCTCTACCTTCTTCCCACCCATTGCCAACCCATATTCATCTTCCACTACTTTGTTGGAGTCTATTTAAATGTTATTTAAGGTGTGCAACTAAATTTAATCAATTTATTAAACTAAAACATAAGGATTGAAGTAACCACCTGCACTACCTTTATGAGGATCTCCTCCAAGTCCATAAACTTACTTAAGTAATTATGAGCAAAACAAATGATGAATTGAATTATAGAGATACTTGTACACTATCCAGTGTGCACACACACACACACACACACTTCACAAATTACAGACAATTTTGCAACTGCATTCAGAAAAACTGAAGTGTCAGTAAAGCTCAACGCGGTGCGCGCAGTGCCACAGCTGTGCAGAGCAAGCTGAATTCTTTTTAAACTTTCAGTCTCTTCAAAACCGCAGCAGCACAAAGGTTCTAACTGTATAGAAGTAAAGTTTCCACTCCAGACTGATTTGCAAGGTCCCTTTAGCTCCTTTAACACCATTTTTTAAAAAGCAGGTCAAATGTGCTGAAATATGTAACTCAGAGGCTGCACAGTGTTGTCAGTTCTGGTAGCTGAAGAGTTTTCCATTACAGCTCTTCAGAATAAGTTGTGACGACAGTTCAAAGTTAATAGAAGTATTGTTTTAACTATTTATCTATATGAAAGGACTTAATTTTACCGCAGCCCACTTTGAACTGTCAAACAGTGATTCATCAGCAAGGTAAAGAAGCTATGAAACACGTCCTATTGGCTCATAACTCTTAAAGCGCCACAGAAAAGCCGCCGCATAAACACGCAGATGTTGGCAGTTGCTCAGGACCACATCAAGACCATGATTCAGTTTTGTGGGTTTATGTACACCGACTCTCAAAAATGTCATTTTTAACATAGTGACTGGTGCCAGTGTCCCAAGTAACCTGCCTGATCACTGTCTCTATGAGGTTTCCCAGCTCTGTCCATATTTCCATGATTTTTGGCATGTTTGGTTAGTTGGTGTCTTTAATTAGATCAGTTTGGATGAGGTTATGATGGATTAGTTTCCTATCCAGAGTTAGCAACTGCTCTGTCCCTGATGTTGTCACAAGAGTAGCTGGCTTTTCATGACACACTTTATTTATTCATTTGTATTTTTTGGGGAAGCTAATGAGCCCAATGCTTAGCACTCCTGCTCTTCAGCTTCAGAATTCAGATTTAAAGCCAGATGACTTCTGTGTGGAGTTTCTGTGATTTCCCTTGGGATTTTCATCTTTCTCTTACAGCTGTGCAGGTTAGGCCGATCGGTGACTCTAAAATAGCCCCTGTGTTAGCTAGCTTAGCTAAGTGTATGATTGGACTGTAACGCTCATGGTTCTGGATTAAGCAGGTTTAAGATGTTAACTTTTAGATTATGACAAGAAATAAAATGTACATCTACCATACTGTTCTTTTACTTTGGATCACTTTCAAATTTCAGAGGATAAAGGCCATTAGATGACTTTTCTGGCAATTTGTAGGTGTAGCCTTCATTTGCATAAATGTAATAAGTCAGATTCAGTCTGTGACACACTCCCGTGAAGGGCAGTTTCACAGTCTGACATACTCAGAAACTCACTCCAACTAGTCTGAGACTCACTCACTCAGTCAGTCACTCATTTTCCAACCCGCTACTCAACAGTTACATTTTCTCTTTAGTTGTAGGGACGAGCATTGTGTGTGAGAGCTGACAACCAATGAATACTCATCTGGAAGTACAATGCATTGAATGCAGAGACGAGGCGGGTGTTTTGGACCTTGCAAAGAGGAAAGAGGATCATCTGTCTGATGTAGACAGAATGGAAAAAAGGAATGAGAAGAGGTATTGTGGCTGAACTCTGCATACCTGTTAACCCTTCATACAGCACTGGCTCCACACACATTACTGGCTGTCATAAAAAGAGAAGAGCACAATCGTGTAAACTGACACGGTCTGACAATATGATCAGCAATGACAGTTGCCAACTCTGACATCTGCAACAACTTTGAGATATGCCATTTTAATATATCATGGCTCCTAATCTCTACTGATTTACAGGTAGATGACACTTAATGTTCATAATGCATTCTGTGAACTAGGACATTATATGATTTGGATGTTGAATCAACCACACTGGCAGCGCAATTGCTTTGAATACAAGAGGCATGAGATACTTGTGGTACATATAGGAAACTATTGTATTCATTATATTTTGTTACATCCACTACATTCTGTTCTCTGATCGGGATTTCTAACCTCGTATTTGTGGTCGGAGGTTGCCTCAACGGACAATTGAAATCTTGCAGTGCTGCAAGGTCCCCCCTGCTCAAGAAGGCACACGTACAAGCCCATGTTAAGTTTGCCAGTTAAAATCTAAATGCTTCAGAAAAGCATTGGGGGAAAGTGCTGTGGTCAGATGTGCATTCTTGAGCAGGGGAACTTGTGGGTGCTGCAAGATTTCAATCCATTATGGCATAGTGTGTTACCAATGGTGATTTTGGTGAATGTGATCCAAACTGCCTTCATATAATTAACAAGCTCCTCCCATGTAGTTTTAGGCTGATTCCACACCTTTCTCATGATCATCCTCATCCCATGAGCCAAGATCTTGCATGGAGCTCCAGACCGAGGGAGACTGATGGTCATTTTATATTTCTTCCATTTCCGAATAATCGCACCAACAGCTGTCACCTTCTCACCAAGATTCTTGCTGATGGTCTTGTGGCCCATTCCAGCCTTGTGCAGGTCTACAATCTTGTCCCTGATGTCCTTTGACAGCTATTTCATCTTGTCCATGGTGGGAACAGGTTGGAATTAAAGAAATTGATTCTGTGGACAGGTGTGATTTTTACACATAGCAAGTTGAGATCAGGAGTATCTGTAATTGATTGATTTGAATCTGTGTGACCCCGCCAATCTGTGGGAGCCAGAATTCTGGATGGGTTGTAGGGGATCAAATACTTGTTTCACTCAATATCATGCAAATCAATTTATAACTTTTATGTAATGTATTTTTTCTGGATTATTGGTTGATATTCTGTCTCTCTCCATTAAAATGAAACTACCATAAAATTAGAGACTATTCATTTCTTTGTAAGTGAGCAAACTTACAAATTCAGCAAGGGATCAAATAATTATTTTCCCCACTGTATGTGTAGTCAGAATCGGAGATGTCCCTGAATTTAGGGCAAGTGGGGCACGTCTCTTATCTTCCAGAATATGGCACTGTTGTGAAAAACTAGTAAACGCATCTCAATAATTTAATGAAACTCTAGCATGTTTATACCAAACTCAACTTACTTATCTCAATCAATTTTTTCCTATTTTGCATAATATGCTCAATGTAATTTCTTGTCCAATAAAATTAATTTCATCCATGCCTAGTGCCCTTAGTATTTTTTTTGAGGATTGCTAGGGCAGGCCATTGGACCTTGCAGTATTTTCAGCATTCCTTTGCAGCACTTTTCAGTTTTGCCTTGGAACTTGAAGGGTAAAGCCCATCGATTGTTTTTATTTTGTGATGGAATGTAAAGAGTGTGAGAACATTGTGTCTCTTCTTTTCTTCTTCTTGAGCCCAATCTTCCATGGGTTCTTCTATGCAGCTCCAATTTTCTTTTTTTCTTCCATATTCTTTGCCTGCAGGATTATGCTTCTGGCTCTGCTTCATTCTGCTCACTTGGGGTTAGAGGAAACACAATTTGAGTTCACCTACCCCAGCTCTGTGAGATGAGTCGACCCAAGCCAGTTTCCTTCCTGAGATTGACCATGGCCACATGCCAAGGCCAATGTATTTAAGCAGAGGAGCAGGTTTCATAAGTTCTGCATTTTACATGCTTGATACTCCCTCTCTCTCACACACACACATACACCCTCTGCTTAGTTCTCAGAATGGCTTTACCCCTTCTGACAGCATGTCTCTTCCCGGTCTCCAAGTTCCACCATGATTTCAATGGCAAAAACACCACTGATCAGCACAGTTTTATGCAGCACTGCTTTCTAAATGCAGAGCAGGTTTTCATCTCACCACAACTGCTTTGTGGTATTGTGAGTGGTTGGCACAGCTCAAAATGGAGGTTATAGTTCAAGTTTATTATTACACAATATAGTAAACTGAAATGTCTCTTCACAAAGTAACAGTAATACAATACTAACAAAAGACATACAAAACTATGCAACAGCATACACAAGACGCAACATACGCCATAATTAATAGATAGATAGATAGATAGATAGATAGATAGATAGATAGATAGATA
>JANRMT010062803.1:4193502-4215301 GCA_026402145.1 Polypterus bichir lapradei | reverse complement strand
ATAGATAGATAGATAGATAGATAGATAGATAGATAGATAGATAGATAGATAGATAGATAGATAGATAGATAGATAGATAGATAGATAGTGGAGAGGCATCATTTCTTTATTCATATTATGCAGTAACCAGTGGGGTGTAATTGCTTTCTTGCTCTGATGCCACTCCATGTTTTGCATCTGTAGAAGTGGCATCCCTCAGGTGGTCATATCATGCAGTAGCCAGCAGAGTGGCATCACTACTGCAGTCATGTTGTGTAGTACCCAAAGTGATGAAATCACTTCCATAGTTTTATCATTTAGTACCCAATGGGGTGGCATCACTGAACATAAAATGCAGTATCCCTTGCATCACACCTTTGGCTTAAATGCAGCCAGTTCACAGTTTGGCATCCCGATGACATTACATTGATGGCTGTTTGAGTATGGTGGGAGCTGGAAGAGGCAGGTCTTGTGGCAGTAATGGCAGAAATAATGTCAGTTGTCTTCCAGTGTTTTCTCCTCCACTCTAAGGGAAACAGAAACCATGTTAGTGGCACCACTTTACCCTCTTCTTCCAAATCAGTATCCATGAGACAACCAGAACATAGAAACTCTCTGAATCTACTGGTGAGACTGAGAATGATCCTCTAGTCTTTGCCAAATGGGAGTCATGAGGAAAGTATCTGTGCAGGGTGGCTAACATCTTTAACAACACAATTTCCCAACTAATATAGTGTCAGCTGTTCATCTCTGCATTCTTGACTGCTATGCACTTTTTATTTATACTATTGTAAGATTGATTTTTTTTGCATATTAAGATGCAATACATTAAAAGAAACAGTGCATGAGAGTAGCTATTTAATCAAAAAGGGTGCCCCAATTTTCAAAAGCCCTCCTTAATGTCAAGTAACAGAACCCCATGTTAGCACGGAAGATTTGAGGGAATTAGATACTCTAAGATTACCTCCATGTGGAAAAAAGAGCTTCACATAGAACTGATGTTACAGTACAGGTGGCTAGAAACTGTTAAAGACCACCTATTTGTTCAAACAGAAGAAGCGATTCAGGCAGCAGTGATTCTAGCAGCTTTTTTGAACTTATGGGTCTATTCATGGAAATGAATGACCCAGTGTGTCATTTACATTTATATGAGTAATGGAAATTAAAGGTAAAATAGCTGGCAACCTTTTTATCAGAATTTAGGTGAGGATCAGAAACCAACTTGCAATAATCATTTATCAGATTGAAAGTGTTGTGTTCTGTGTCACTGAAAGGAAACAGTGCAAACAGAAGGTGTGTTTTTTAAATATGCGGTGAAAATTTTAAGAAGGTTTTTAAAGAAACATATACATGTAATTTCACAAAAACACATCATTTCTTAAGAAGACAAAAGATCAAAACTCTAACAAAATGAAGGTTTATTTTGCTTACCACATCACAACCTTAAATAACATGCACATGTACAACCCTAAAAACACACAATACTTTAATGAAATGAGCATAACATGTAACAGGGATGACATCATCAAAACAAAAAACTGCAAAAAAAATTATTATAAAAAAATGTACTATATAGTAAAATGTTACTGTCTGTATGTGTGTGTGTGGGTATCCGGTCCCACCATGCAATCTGATTGATAAGTTTGGCTTTGGTCTGATTAGTTGGTTTGGCTTTGGTGGCTCAGTAGTATGGTGGTATTCCTGATTGTGCCAATTTTTTACGAAAAAAAAAGAAGTTAAAAATAGAGCAGTTCAATATCAACAAAGTAAACAATGTACCATGTGACATTGGGTCTCTAGATACTAACGTAAACACAGCTGGATTGCCTTCAAAGGCAGGGGAAGTATTTGCAAGAATCTTCTTCCTAGCGTTTTATTCTGCATTGACACAGGGACTGTTTTTTGGTATATCATTCTCCACTTCTTCCTGTCCAAGGCTTCTTCACATGCGGCATTGGCTTCTTTCTTGTTCTCGCTCAACCAATCCAGCTATTGCTTCTTCGGTCTTCAGTGTGGTCTTTTGCCATCAGGGTTGAAGTGAAGGGCTTTCTTGGACACTGTCTGGTCATCGATCTGCATCACGACATATTTGAGAGAATATGAATGATGATTTCACGGTGTGAAATGGGGGCCTGTCTACCGTTAGTGGTAATCAAAAAAGGATAGGAGGTGAGCAAAGTGCCTTGAAATGATAGTCTGAGAAACAAGCTTTACGGGAACACACTTGAGCATGGGAGCATCTGATTAAGAGAGGTTCAGAAACATGAGGATACTGAGGAAAGGTGTAGGAGGACCGTTGAAGGTACATGTAGGGCAAGAGGTATGAAATTTCAAATATTTTTAAATTTATTCAATTACCATGTATCTAACAAATAATAAAAAGTATCCAAATTACTTGAATGCTGACAGAAAGGGGTGAAATTTAAAAACACAAAGTCACTAGACAGGTCAAAAATTGAAATCATGGCATTCTCAATTATTATGACATTGTTCTTTATTCGTTAGATTTAGTTTTAAACAAAATGAAGACAAGCTACATAAGGTGAAGCTTGCTCTTAAATAATATGGCTACAACAGGTATTACTCCCAGCAGAGAAAAGGACAATGAAGGTTGAAGACCTGCTTATGCTCAGGAATACTGGAAAAGCTTACATGAAATAAATGAGAGATCAGCATAGCCAATCACACAAACTTACAGGTTCATTACACTCTTGATCACCACTAGAGGCTGCTGCATTGGAATAACCATAAAAAGGTGTTAACCAGACCGGTTCGATTCATGGTAAAATCTTGATGGTTGTTCTACACTAAAGCACATCAATAATAACTCAACAAGATCAAAAACAGTTGAACCAAATTGCTCAATTTTGTGAGGCCAGATGGTCTGTTCTAGATGTTCCACATATTTTGGTACATTTTGGCCCTATAGTTATGACATTGATAAATGTGGTGATGATCATTACAGGAAATATCTAGTGTTGGTTATAAAGTAACTGTGAGACCCATAAGAACTGCACCGTGGGTGGATCAAGAAGTTGTATAATATCAGATGTTTTACCTTAGACATGGCTCAGTGGATAACACTTTGGAACAAGAACCAATGAAACTGAAGTGGGATAACATTCTCAGTGTCCATTTTGCTAGACCAGTTCCCATTCCTGGCTAATTTTGGCCTGGTGTTGGATTTAAGAAGACTGGACTGTCATTCACTGATGTATTTTTATTATTAACAATGAATATCATAATTGAAACAATGATGCAGTCCAAACAACAGTACTGTACAGTACTGTACGTGTAATGTTGTGGCATCACAATAGCAGATACATCTGGGTCTTGTTAGAGGTAGTTGTAAGTAATGAACTAATCTTGAGGCAGGCACCCATCCAACCAGCACCCTCAGTTGTATTTTGCCAGTTTAGAATTTTCTCAATTAGCCAAATATGCATGCATTGAGGATTTTGGAGGAAACTACCCAGATATTACTCATGTAGGCCCAAGAAGAATATGGAATTACCACACAGTCAGACATGCTTTACAGCAAATGCACTCACTGATAAGCAAAAGAGCAGAGATTCTTCTCACATACAGTTTCAAAAATTACAGTTACAAAATTTCCTCTAAAATGTACTTAACATTTTTGCAATGCCAAACTGTTCCATGCTGCTTTTTCAGGTGGAGAAAAAGGATGCACAATATATGTGCCAATGATGGGGATTTTGTTGTTTGTTTTGTGAATTTCTGTGTGAAGCAAAGCTCGTTAAGTTTCGTTGCAAATTCAATTATGCACAAATAGTTTTTCCCATCACTACTGATCAGTGCACATCTTATATCCATGTACTCATCTAACCATTTATTATTAGTACTCAGTTTATTCAGATCAGGATGCTAGAACCTATGATTTAGCATCAGGTGCAAATGGCGTGATATGACCATGGACTCTGCACCAGTACATTTTAGGGCAGACTAAAATATTCACTCATATGGGACCATTTTAAAAGTTACTAATTAACCTGACATGCATCTTTGGGATTTAAGGTGAAACCTGTATCACCCACAGAAAAATCCAACGTGGGCATGCAAATCCCTAACAGACCGTAATTGCATGCAATTATTACATAATTTAAAAATACATATAGTCATGATTCAACTTGAACTTAGTTCTGTAAAATTTGACTTGCTTGTATGGAATGTTATTTGCTTTTAATACATTCAATAAAATGATTAAAAAAATACATATATTCTCTCATTATACATGTAATACATATTTTGTACAAAAAGTGTATGCTAATGTTTTTCAACATTTTAATTTAATTAACACATTTACAAAATAGATTGCAGAACTCATAAACAAAACTTAGTTGACTCATTCTTTAAATGTACTAATGTACTGTAACCTGTCCAGATTACACAACTACTTCACTTTTTGACCACTAGAGGCACTGCTGTCTCAAACAAAAGTAGTAGAGTGAAGCAGGCAGTTAAGGGATGTGCAATGCCTCTGATTCATCTGAATAAATGGATCTATATTTATCTGTGTATTTGCCAAATATGTTGCTTGTGGTGATTCAGTTGAATCATTCTGTAATCCTTTGTTGTGTAAGGAAACTAATAATGACAGCATTTATTCTCGGATAAATTACTGCTCATTTTTCGGAATGCCCAAATATTGTGGGAATGCTTGAAGGTGTGGCTTCCTGGCTGAGTATTCAATTCCTTGAGGGTATCCAGAAGAAAAAATGTTACAAAAGCAGTTTTTTTTTTGTTTGTTTTATGCTACAATTTGTAGACTCCTGGAAGGAGTGAAGAGGAATGGAACAGTGTTAAGAAGAGATTAGACCTGACACCCTACTCCAAGTTTAGGATAAGGTTAGAAAGCAGCTAATTAAAGGCAGTCATTTCCATGCCTTTTCTACAATCTCAGCACAGTTTTATCCACAGCAGAACTAGCAGACTAGGACATACTAATTTGGACCAAGGCTACCATACTCTAGAGCTATAGGCAGCATGGGGTTATTAGTGCCCAGACATACTGAGATAAAGACCAAATGGCGCCAGTGATTTACTCTTATAAATCTTCAGGCTCTTCTCACGTCTTATTTAAGTCTTTTATCTGGGGGCTGATTTATTTCACAGTGTACATTCTGCGCAGTGTCCGTCTTAGCTCAGTTTCTCTTAATAGCTTTTCATCATGTCTTTACAATGTTATGTCTCACTTTCTTGTTAATTGTTTTATTTTTTCCATTTCAGTTGGGTACTTTGCCAGCCAGCCATCCCTGCATTTTTCCTTTTTCTGCAACAAAGAAGCACAGCAGGAGTCTCCAGTTCCCTTCACCACCTTCTCAGTTGACAGGCCAATGAGTACATAGTGGGCACATTGGTTTAATGTCAGGTTTGTGAAATCAAAATGGAGCCAGCAGAAGTCTTACAAGCCTGTGAAAAAAATACCCTGAAAATCAATTGATCTTTCAGTTTTATTTTATCAGGCGTTGTTGCATAATGGAGTGCCATTTATTTTCAAGTAAGTTGATAATCACAGACTCTAGCGTCATTGTCATCTACTTGACCCCTTGAGCCAAAGTCACTGATTAATGATGAGCTTTAAACTGTGCTTGTTTATTCATCTTTGTTCACAATGGTATGCATATGAGCGGTAGGAGTAAAAAGTCCTATCAAGGTCCCCTAAATGCTAGGGGCTTCTGAAATGAAGACTCACACACATATGGGTTTAGAAAGGATATATTCATTACAATTAACTTTGCTTCTTCTCTCCTGCAGTATCCTAATGAAAATGCTAACCAGGTTCACTCTCATCTAAAGTTACATTCCTCACATATTTATCAAGGCAAGGAGGGCACTTTCCCATTGCACTGCATCATGAACTTCTTTCAATGACTTTGTTATTTTTATCATCCGATTACCAGCTGAAGAGTCTCAAGGGGGTCATAGACCGGAAAAGGTCATGACCATCCCATCCCTCCTACACACCTCAACCAGCTACCAGGCAGCCTTCAAATCATTACTCAAAGAAGAGTTTGCCACTTTTTTCATGAAGCATTTCAACAAGTGCTGACCACTCCTCAAATAAATCAGAACATTAGGAAGAAGGGTCAAAAGTTAACAAGGTTAACCCCTGTCATTTTACACCCAGTGTTGCAGATTGTGTCGGCTAAATATAAACAATAAATATTGTCATTCTGCCATTAAACGCCACTTCACATCTATGCAATGCATCAAACAGGTGTAACCTACTCATGCCAAGCTGTAAGCGAAATGTTCATTCTGCTAGCATCTGTTGTCTATGATCCATAATGAAAATCCACAAGCACACTTATAAAAATAACTTAACACTGAACTTGATATTAAAGCCCATTAATGCAATCTTAAATTTCCAGAAATTTGATTCACAACATGGTTGATAATAAATACATTTAGCATGTATAGTGCCTAAAGTATTTACACTGCAATTGTTTTACATTTTCCTATGTTAAAACCTTGTACTAAAATCAATAAAATTAATTTCTTCCCCACTTCAAGCACCATCAAAACCCCAGAATGAAAAATGAAAACAGGATTTTGGAATGCTCTTTTCAAACTCTTTAAAAATGAAAAATCGCCTTTTATTCAAACATAAAAAAACTGTTATGGTGCAGCCAGGGTTTATATTTTTTTGGTGCATTTTGCCATTGAATATGGCTTTGCTTTCTTTGAGTATGTATTTCATTGTATTGTTACATTTAATATTAGTTTGTGTTATAAAGTTAATTATTTGTAGCAAGAAATCTACAAAGGGAGAAGATGAGTTACAAATCTTAAAATAGCTTTTTATTCATAAGCTTTCAACTCCTACCAATAGTCATAATCAAAGAAAAATAATTAGACATTCAGGAATCAAAGGCAATATATAGAAAATAAGGAGGGGAGGGGAGGGGAGGTGGATGTGGTGGTGGGGGGAATTAATGAAGTGGGGTTCGGAGGGAGATTCTCATAAAGTCTTATTTAATATGCGGATGTTCTTCTTTTTAAGCTTGCATATACTGAGTTCATGTCCAAGTGTCTGCTGACACCTCTCTGGATCTTAAAGTATTAGCCTTGAATTTTACTTGCACCGTGACGTAGAATATTAAATGAAATAATATTTGGTGTCCCAAATCACTTCTTCGAAGGACAGGATGAGAAGCCAGCTTCTTGAGCTTGAGGCCAGAGTGGTTTTTGTTACTAGGCCGTATTTGAAGCCTTGCAGCCTAGTTTTTGGGTAAGCCTAGGACTTGAGTTTAGTAAAGCTCTGCAGAATCATAACACTGACAAGGACAGATGGAGAAAGTATAGTCTTAGAAGTACAGTTAAAAGGACAGTTCAAAAGGGCAGGTAGTAATAAGGAAAGTAATAATAAATTTCAAAATTTAAAATTAATTCCAAATAAAGGCACTAAGATGAGTGTCAGGATTACAGGTTTATTTATTGCTTTTATTTATTTTTTCTAGTTATGATTGTTAGGGTTTTATCCAAAATTGCAGTTTCTTCTCTTTTTTATGCAATTTCTTTGTATCTTGTAAATATTATTTTTTCATAGCATTTTCCTTTATATACAGTACTTAAGTATTTTTTTGTGAGTATTATTTTGTTGATTCATTTTCTTTATTTATTGTATTATAGTCATTATATTGTTTCGAGGTGTGTGTTATGCTTCTTGTGTTTGATGTTTTGTGCTGACAGGATGGTGTCCCATGCTTCATTCTTGTAGCTTAAACTCTCTTGTTCAGCTCTGTTGTGGATTTTGCTTTTGTAAGCTCTTTTCTATTACTGATTTTTGTTAATGGACTCTGGCTGTGTTTAGGCTAAGATTTTTGGTTTATGAACTGATTTGATTACTTCAGTTTTGCATTATAGATATACCTTTTTGATTAATTTTTGTTCTTGATTTAACATTTTGGTTTTATGCAGTTATAAATATAACAGAACATTGTTTTGGTCATTGTGAACTAGGGCTTTTACAGTTTCCTTCTTTGCTTTCTGGGTTGTTTGAATATTTAATCATTTACCCCTTTTTGTTGGGCCTGTGTATGCCAGATGCCTGCTTTAAGAGTTTGGAATGAGGCTCATTTTGATTTCTAGGTCTCAGTTAAAGCCCAAGGCTAGATTTTGGACACAAAATCTTATTTTGAATTGGACACAGATGCTTTTTTTAATATTTTCAAACTATCCCCACTCAATTGCCTGCTTTTGTCTTAAGATTTGTTTTGTTTTTCCCTGTTTATACTCTTAATCTAGTTTTCATTAAATATTGCTCTCGGGTCTTGCTTTGATTGCATAAGCAATTTCCAGAGAGTCTAATTTAAGATATCTGCTGCCATAACTACTTTGCTGTGGCATTAATTCTTCTAGCAGTGTTCTTTGGCTCTCCTTTGTGTCCTCTTTTGTAGTTTTGTTCAGTAAATTTGATCATATCTTTGCCCATTTATCACCTTTCACCCTTTACCAAAATGCTTAATAAAATACTGGGTCATTGAGACAGAGCCTATGAAAAGCCCTACACAGGCTGCACCCAAACCAATATTAAACCTAGAATTCAGTAGCTATAAGACAGAACCATCAACTACTTCACCCCATGCCACTCTTCTATGGGCACCAGTTGCTAAATTATTTGACTTTACCTCTATAACTTGTGCTCACCCATGCTAATTTTTAATTACAATCATGTAATGAAACTTCTCTACTTTCAAGACACTTATTCAAGCAACCGGGCTTGATTTTACTAGATGATGTGATTAGTGATTCTATATTTATTTGTACAAAATAAACTTTGGTGGGTAGCACAATAGTTAGCTCTGCTGCCTCATGCATCCAGCATTATGGGTTACCAGTCCATTTCTAGTCATTGTCTGTGTGGTGTTCTCCTCGAATGCAGTAGTTCTCAACCTGTGGGGCGGACCCCCCTAGAGGGGCGCGAAGTAACAAAAAGGGGAGTGCGAAAATGTGAAAAAAAGAAAACAAGAATCAAAAATATGAAACATCTGCTGAAACCAAAACAAATTAACTTAAACTACATTCCGATACTAGAACAATAAATAGAGAGTTAGATAAATGTTGATAAAAGTTAAGTAGGTATAATAAAATATGCATCTACATTTCAAAAAAATGTTGGGAAGAGCGCGATTAAAACTGTTATGAAAACTCAGGTCGCAAATACTTAAAGGTTGAGAAACGCTGCTCTAATGTGCTTGTTAGGTTAACTGGTGATTCCAGATTAGTCCTGTATGGGTTTGTGCATGAGTGTCTCGTGCGTTGGTTTGGCTATTGCATTGCACCTCTTGCTGCTTGGTTAGTCTGTCACTCAAAATATCCCTATCTAGATTAAGCAGGTTTGAAAATGTCATGTTCATTTCATTAAGTGCCTCTTTGTAAACCAGGACCATTCATCCGTGTAGACTAATGTTTATCTGTACTACAATGATCAAAAGTAGACAATTGTATGCAAGATGCTACACGAGAACTCCATTTGAATATATAGGGAGATAAAAAAGAAGGTGCAAAGAAAAACACAGTCATGTAAGGCATAGAACGCAAATACAGTAACTCAAGTGGTATAAGCCATAGCACTTATGAGATCATGGAATCAATATTTGAAAGGGGTATTAGGAAAATGTGAAAGATGACCCAAAGATATTCATTCAGTAATTTAGTGGTAAAAGAAAGGCCAAGGAGGAACTGAAGTGTATCAGGAAAAGTAAGTGTAAATTAATATACACAGACAGTAAACTAGTGCATTTTTTATGCTTCAAGTTTACAAGTGTAAAGAAATCAAGAATATCCTAACTGTTAGATTAAATTATTCCAGGATAGTAGTATTAGTAGTAATAGTAGGGACAGTGCAGGGAATGGTGTTAAGTCTTGGGTATGATGTTAAACTATATATGGCTCTGCAAGTGGTACTCCAAGTTACAAGGTAAAAAAAACTTTGGGGGTTGGTAGCAAGATTCGCACTCCAGCTACCACAAAAACTTCACGCAGCTACGAAAAGGCAGACAAGACTCCTTTCTGCTCTACATAGAAGTACCTCTGCTGCAGCTGTCTATAGGAAAACTGCTTGCATTATGAAGGGAATGGGGGAAAACCCTTGGTAGCTTCATCCTTAGGAGAGTTGAAACCCCTGGAGAGCAAATGGGGTCAAGCCTGTTGAGGATCGGAACTGGTGTGGTGCTGAGGTGTCACCCGTTGCATGGCTGCGCTAGGGTCCTAATCTGAGGTGGCCCATCCAGCAAGGCACATGGAACATCTTGTTTCTCTGGCATGATGACAATATTCCATTGCTGTTGGAGGAGTTTTGTAAACTTCACATTTCTACATACTCTCTGAGGTACGCAGACCAGGGACTGGCCAGATCTCTGTAGGGTACACCTTTTATTGGTCTGGTCGCTCCGATGGCTGTCATACTCAAAGAACAGCTGTTGCTATGGTGGATCCCATTGATGTCTGATGTTACTTGTTTCAATGAGCGTATTATGAGACTCAGATTAAGGCACTTCCTGGATGCCTTGTCTGTTGTCACAGTTTATGCACCAACCGTGTTAAGTGTTAACTGTGTCTCTATGAGGAAGACTTTTTATTCTCAACTTCACTCAATAGTTGATCGGTGCTCACAGAGTGATACTCCTCTGGTCATGGGTGATTTCAATGCAACTACTAGCACTGACAGGGCTGGCTATGAGGACTGTGTTGAGCATGGGGGGGTAATGACGTTGCTGGAAAGAGGTGTGTGGTGCTCTCGATATCTTTGCAAGAGGATGAAGGTCCAAGTCTATATGGTTATGTGATATGGATGTCTAGCTGATGACCTGAGATGAAGACTCAAATCCTTCTGTACTGTGTCTCTTCAGAAAACCCTTGGATACTGCTGGTTTGACTTTGTGTCGAATGAGCAATTGCTAACAGAGTCCCAAATGAGGCATGTTACCTATATTGTGAGGGTGCAATAAGTTATGGCACTATGGTCACACTGCGCGATCTCTCAAGGGTCATTTGGCTTGCAGGATCCTCATTGCAAAGGACCTGAACAGCTGGACCAGGCCACGGGAATGCCCATGTAACACCTGGCTACTGAAGGTAGATGGTTATTTCTGGAAGGTGGGATTGAACCACATGTCTGCCTAGGGTTTTGCCAACCGGGATCCCAAGCTGTTTCATCGTGTAGTGGGTGCATGCTCTTCAACCTGACCTGACCTGACCTGACCTTTAGGGATAGGTGTACAGAGTATAGAGAATTTCTAACTTTTGTGACAAACCAACATGCAACATGTCACCATTCCCTGGCATTGTGATACACAAATATATATTAAAATACATAACTTAATCTGCAGTGGGCTGGCGCCCTGCCTGGGTATTTGTTCCTGCTTTGCGCCCTGCTGCTGGCTGGGATTGGCTCTAGCAGACCCCCGTGACCATGTGTTCGGATATAGCGGGTTGGAAGATGACTGCCTGACATAAATTAATAGGGTAGAATAATGAAAAATTGTTAAAAAACATATACAAATGAGTGCACATGTAAAACCTTGACATATATTTTTAAAAATCACTGCACAATGGAGAAATTCCTAAAGAGTACAGCTTAGCTAATATTACCACATAATATAAATCAGGCTGATTCAAGTAATTATAGATCAGTAAGCCTGACACGTATCATAAGTAAAAGTAATGTAGCAATCTTTAATAAAAAGACTGAGCATCACATGCCAAGAACAGGTGCATTAGTAGTCAGCATGGCTTTAGATCAGTGTTTCTCAACCTTTACGCTGTCCCTACAGACTTTTTCCCATTTAAATTTCTACATTACCCACAAGGTGAATTTAGGGTAATTGGCACCACTGAGGCATGGGAGTCCATCAAAGGCATTCATCAGAGCAATCGTCAAAGTGGGCAAATGTTTGTCCATCTGTAATACTTTGGGAAACTCTGGTTTACAGAAATTCTATGAAAAGGAACAGAAGTAACAAACGCATATGACTGCCAAGGTGCATGTTATTTTATTCCTGTTATTCTTCAGACAGACTTTGGCAAAATTCCACACGAGAGGCTATTGCATAAGCCAAAAAAAGTGGATATTTAAAGCACATTGTGCAGATGTGGGCAAAACTGGTTTAAATCCTGGAAACGAAAAGTTATGATGCAAGGAACCTTTTCAGAATGAGATGATATTAAAGTGGTATTCCCTAGAAATCAGTACTTGAGCAGTACTTAATCTGTATAAATAATAATAACAACAACAACAACAACAACAATAATAATATCATCACTGGCTGCAGCTCGAAGCGGGGTGCCACCATCGAGAGAGATGTGGAGAGAGCAAACCTGATGAACAACTTCTTTAACAGGTTTGACCACCCTAACCCACTCTCATCTCAGAGTACTGTACCCTCCATCCATCCTTCTGCTGATACCAGCATAGGAGAGAGTTTCCCCCCACCCACAATTACAGCAGCCCAGGTAAGCAGAGAGCTGAGGAGACTTCGTACCAGCAAAGCAGTGAGTCCAGATGGAGTATCGCCACGACTGCTGAAGGCCTGTGCGTTGGAACTGGGGAGTCCTCTACAGCGCATTTTCAACCTAAGCCTGGAACAAGGGAGAGTCCCGAGGCTTTGGAAAACATCTTGCATCACCCCAGTCTCAAAGGTATCATGTCCTAGTGAGCTGAATGACTTCCAGCCTATCGCTCTGACATCACATGTGATGAAGATCATGGAGCGGCTGCTGCTTCACCACCTGAGGCCACAGGTTCACCACTCTCTCGACCCTCTGCAGTTCGCATATCAGGAGAAGGTGGGAGCAGAGGATGTCATCATCTATATGCTACACTGATCCCTCTCCCACTTGGACAGAGGCAGTGATGCTGTAAGAATCATATTTCTGGACTCCTCTAGCGCCTTCAACACCATTAAACCTCTGTTCCTTAGGGACAAGCTGACAGAGATGGGAGTAGATTCATACCTGGTGGCATCGATCGTGGACTATCTTACAGACAGACCTCAGTATGTGCGTCTCGGGAACTGCAGGTTTGACATTGTGGTCAGCAGCACAGGAGCACCGCAGGGGACTGTACTTTCTCTGGTCCTGTTCAGCCTATATACATCGGACTTCCAATACAACTCGGAGTCCTGCCATGTGCAAATATTTGCTGACGACACTGCTGTCATTGGCTGCATCAGGAGTGGGCAGGAGGAGGAATGCAGGAAACTAATCAAGGACTTTGTTAAATGGTGCAACTCAAACCATATACAACTGAACACCAGCAAAACCAAGGAGCTGGTGGTGGATTTTAGGAGGACCAGGCCCCTCATAGATCCCGTGATTATCAGAGGTGACAGTGTGCAGAGGGTACAGACCTATAAATACCTGGGAGTGCAGCTGGATGATAAATTGGACCGGACTGCCAATACTGATGCTCTTTGTAAGAAAGGAAAGAGCTAACTAAACTTCCTTAGAAGGCTGGCGTCTTTCAACATCTGCAATAAGATACTGCAGATGTTCTATTAGACGGTTGTGGCATGATATGGAGCACTTTGTGAATAAACATGTGTGGGGTGATTACAATGTGTCTGCCTGTCTGTGTCCGGCCGAGCTCCACAGTATACATGGCATAAGAAAATATGATTTAACCATGAATGGGCCGAGGTGCGAACTCACATTTTGAATCACGGTAGTACAGACAGAAATCTGCTTTCTTGAAAACATTTGTTTACATGTGCAAGTGCACTTGAGCCCTGCAGAGGACCCGCATACTATTCTGTGTGCTTCTTGCCTTACACCCGGTGCTGCGGGCATCATAATAATGCAGGCATTTTTACTTCAGTAAAACAAGTACTGTATTAGGTTGCTTGTTACTCTAAAAGGTAATCAGACTACTTAACATTAAGTAACATTTTATGCATTACCCTTACTGCTCTTGAGATTGTGTTGCTGAGTTTAGCACTGTACATTTATCTTATCAACTTACATTTAGTGATTTCTGAAATATTGAGACAGACTATTTTAACCAGGAGAAAGAATAATGCAATTGGCTGAGCATTAGCCTCATAAAATGTATCTTAAGTACACTTTTATCTGTTGCTGCTGCAAGCATCTGCTAAGTTAGCACGTGCATAGATGACCAGAATACAACAGATAAGTGCAAACTATAAAACCCAACTAAGGATTTACATGGCCATATAACTGGGTTATTTGCATAGAGATCTACGTGTATTAACCTGGTTTCTCAGAGACCAATAACTTGGTTTCTCTAACCAGAATAAAGGTTTATATGACATTTTAGAAACCATGTTACTATAAATAACAGAGTTATTAAAGCACATGTAAACAAACTCTCTAAAAAGCATCCTCGGTTTCTCCATAACAGTCTGGTATGGCAATGTATCTGCTCACCCAAAATATAAACTGCAGCTTGTTATTCAGGTAGCTGGAAAGATTACAAGGTTAAAACTGGACCCCACTGAGGCACTGCATACATAACAGCTCCTGAAACATGCTAGAAATATAATCAAAGACTACGCTCACCTAGGCCACCATCTCTTTCAGCTATTACCATCATGGAAACCTTACCAGTCATCAAAGGCAAAAGCTACTAGACATATAAACAGTTTCTTTCCTACTGTAGTCACTATGGTCAAACACATTCTCTGAATCATCTCTGTCTTTTTATGATTCTTATACTCTTCCATTAAATATAAAACATGTTTATTTTAAGCAGGACTCATTTATATATTACTGGGCTGGAGTGCAATTCTACATTACTATATCTTTATATACTTTTGTTCTGTGCAATATGTTTTTTTATTAGTGCTAAATATAATGCTGTGATGGTGTCATGTATTGCATATTGTGCTGTTTAATTCTATGTAACCTGTTATGTGTATTGTTGTATACCAAGGGACATTCCTAGCGACTATGTTGCCTGGCAATAAACTAAACTAAACTAAACTAACATTACTTCCAGTTTACTTTTGTTGTCAGAAGCATGCCTCAGAAACACAGAAGGCTTATTTTCATAAATCAAAACCTTTGCTACTTCAGAGTTGGATGTATATTGGATGTTTTAAGGCTTTTATTTTCATGTTTGGACCACAGAACCATTCACCTCCATTTTAAAACACAAAAACAGGCAATGTATATTTTTACATTTATAAAAAGTTCTTCACTTTTGAACAAAGTTTGATGTAGCATATTTATACTGTATATATCATGTCTGTGAAGACCTAGGTTTGAAAAATTATCCTTCAAGAACACTAATAAGATTTTATAGTGCAATATGTAGAGTACAAGTCAAGGGAAATTATGTTTCAGCTATGTACTAGTAAGGACTTATTTGGAGTACTGCAGCTCTGCACATAACATCTTTAATACCTGCAGCTTGCAGTTGAGAAGTTGTGAGTCACCACATCAAATATCTTCTGAAAGTCATCATACGCCCTACTTCCTTTTGACAAGGAGCAAATATGTGCAACAGAACTTCCCCTGTTTAAACCATGCTAATTATACATGATTGTAACGGGTACTGGCAGATTTCTTGATACCTAGCTTCAGTTCCACTTTGGGACATTAATGTTGTTGTTTTTAAGTCACTTAGTTGTTATGCTTGGTGCCATTGCCTTGCTAGAAAGAAAAAATTCGACCATTGTGCAAGTTTCTTGCAGACTGCATCAGTTTTTCTTCCATAATTTCCCTGTATTTTGCTGCATTCATTTTATCAGCTACCCTCACTAGCCTGCCATGGCCTTCTCCAGAGAAGCATTCCAACATCATGATGCTGCCTCTAACGTTCTTCATAGTTGGGAAGGAATGTTTTTGATAATAGACAGTGTTGGGTTTATACCTAGCATGGAATTTAGTCTGATGGCCAAAAAACTTACTTATTGTCTCATCAGACCACAGAACCTTCTTACAGCTGACTACAGATTCTCATATGTGCTTTCTGGCAAATTCTAGCTTGAGATGTCATGTGAATTTTTTATTATATTCAATTTCAGCCACTGCACTTTTTAAAAACTTAAGCGTTCTCGTAGGTCTCTTGGTGGCCTCCCTCACTAGCCTTCCTCTTGCATGATTATTCAGTTTTTGTGGACAGATTTCCAGCTGTGCCATACTCTTTCCATTTCTTAAAAAAATGATTTAGCTAGAATCCAAGGGATATTCAGTGATGTGGATAATTTTCTTGTTTCCATTCACTGTCTTGTGCTTTTCAACTACCTTTTCAGAAATTGCTTGGAATGTTCTTTTGTCCTCATTGTGTAGTGTCACACACGTGCATTTGGCAGTCGATCATAGGGGCTAGAAAAAGCAAATTCCAAGCCAGGCCAGGGGGTAGTGGCTTGCACTGAACCTCTTTCTTTTCTCTCGACAAACCAGACACGAGGTATTCGACCTGTCCCAGTCCCGAGGACGTCACTTCCTGTCCTGGCCTCAAGGACGTCACTTCCTGTCCTGCTCCAATGGCATCACTTCCCTTGAGTCACTGTGTAAACTCACCATCATCCCCACCAAGACAGTTCTACTTTGGACTTGAACCTATGCACAACCACTCTAACTTAAGCCCTTTTGCAGCCAGGGAAAGTATACGGGTGGCTGCCCCAAACCTTCATTGTGTGTTCAGTCTTTTATTTCACAGTAGGTTCAGCTGACATGTTGACTTCCAGATCTGGTGCATTTGTACCACCACACAAACCTCAGGCAGATGATCTCCGATGAACTAATTCTGTGACTTCTAAACCAATTGGCTGTACCAGTAATGGTTTAGATATGTCACATTATAGTGGAGGGAATACTTTACTTTGATAAATTACTTTGTAATTTGTAAATAATTTAGACAACTTTGCTGACATCTATTTTCACTTTGACATTAAAGAGTCTTTTTCTGTTGTTAGTATCAAAAAGCCAAATTAAACCCACTGTGATTCAATGTTATATAATGATTAAAATGTGAAAACTTTTAAAGGGCTGAACACTTTTATTGGCATTGTATATAAATCACTATGTGTAATTTTTCCTCATTCTGTCCTTCAAAAAAAGTAAACACCTATGTGAGTCCTGTTATACTTCTAAAATATAAAAAAATTAAGCTGTAATGTTACTGTGACCACAAGTAACCAGTTACCTTCCCAAGAGTGCATAAACATTTTAAATGACTCAGAATTAATGTATGTTAAAATTGGCTTGTCATTTAATTCTGCTACAAAGTATTTTTATATCTTCTCATTTGCCTTTTATGATGAAGCCACTCAAAACATAAGCTTTCTCATCTTATAAAATTAGCAATAACTCTGCTATTTTCAAACCAGTCAAAACAAATCTCACTGACACCATCTGCACCTGCTTTCAAGCGGCTGACACTGTGGTGTGATGTTTATCAGCAGGGTGTGTCCTTACAAAAAACAAAAAAAGGAAAATTTGCTTAGGGGGCACACCATGATTTCTTATTTTGGTGGAGACTTCATTAAAATGGAAATAACTCCATGCATTTACTCATCACCTCCCCATTTCTCCACCAATGCAGTTACACTCTTTGGACTTATTTTGCAAAAACTTCTGCACCTGAGCGTTTTGCAATTGAACTAAAAGTCGGGCAATGACTCCTATAAACTGTATAAAAGCATCTGTAAACTATTTTTTTTTACTCTTCACGAAACCCTGAACTTTCACAAAATAGTGCAGCTTGCTATTCCAAATGAAATCAGAGTGAAAAATATACTTTTACTATAACCACTCTCTTTCTTAACTATCCGATGAACACTTTTCCTGAGCTCAGTGTATCCATTACAGCATCAAAGGGAGCTGAAGCCTAATGTGGTAGCGTTTACTACAACTTAGGAGTCCACCCTTGATGAGATGCCACCCATGAACAGCATGACCAGGCCAAATTTAGGCTGATTAGCTGAAAGTAACAGGCAGATGAAGACCCAGAGGAAACCCAGGTGGATGTGTGTATTTAGGGTTGTGAAACCACAAGGCTACTAACTTTTGCTCATCTGTTCTACTCTTTTTATTATTTTTGTCATCAGTGCTATAATTATTATATTGCATTTTTGTTACAGCTTTTTAAGCTTTTTATCTTCTACTTGAATTTTTTTCGAAATATTTAGCTATATATTTGCATGTGACACAACTATACTCTGTGTACCCTCTTTGACAATCTGACAGAGAAAATTTGTTTTTCTGAATCGAAAAATCGGAATAACAGTAAACAACATCTTGTTTAGACGAGACCATTCTTCAGACTGGCGACGATGCAAGTTATCATGGCTACCAGCCAGAAGAGGTTCAGGAGGCCGGAATCTGGAAGTGACGTCAGGGATGGAAGAACCGTCAGACTTCTTTTTTCGCAGAGGGAAGAACAGGCAATAGAGTCAGCCCTGGTTCGGAGAGAAACAATTGTTAAATGAGCCCTGAGGTTACATACTCTTTTTTGGCACTCTGTCACTATATTTAAAGTTTTACATGGCCAAGGTCATCCATCTATCCATCTTCCTAACCCGGTTATCCTCTGGAGGGTTGAATGTTATTACAGCGAGCAGGTCAGGAACAACACCTGAACAGGGCACCCGGTCCATCTCAGGATGAACACACACACACACATTTATCAATACATACTGTACATAAATAGTGGAGAACACATTGCAGTTTCAAGGTGCTAATCTAGGAATTCAAAAACAATGGTGGAACGTCTGGCCTTTAGTTACAGGGCCCTAAAGCTTTGGATTTATGGATCCGTTTGTGTTAAAAATACCCTATTGATCCTAGCATTAAAATCCATGCTGAAGAAGCCTGCTTGTATTAAACATACCCCATTAATTCTTAGCATATAACTTCTGAGCTGAAGAATCATTACTTTAGTCTAGTATACCTGAATAAAGCTGCTAATTGGCTAATCAGATTGTACCTCTCTTTGGTAGTAATTTTCACAATGGCTGCAAATTATAAGCAAGACAATCACTATGAACTGCCACCGACCCTCCTCTTTTCTGATTTGCTTGTCTTCTGTGTTCTACCATGGCATTTGGTGCCACTGCTATACTGCCAAGCTGCTGGTCCTACCCTAGAGATACTGGGAGACTAGGAATCCAAGGATAAGATTATTTAAATATTTTATTAGACGGCCCAACACAAATGTATGTAATATTGTAGAATGCCCACATGGGGTTTTAGTGACAAGTTGGCCAAAATCACCAGAACTGTGTTTGTTACAACTGCGAGCTTATTGTCTCCAGAAATGGTGTCGATTGAAGTTTTTGTTTTGCTTTCCTCTGATGTTAACTGGCCATGTGATAATTATACTGTACAGGTAATGCTATTAAACCAGTATTGTCATGGTGGCATGTTAACCAAGATAAATTTCCTCTGTTTTACGGTATTTTGGAATTCATTGTCTACAAATGTTGTCATTTGCCCTTACTCACTGAAGATTAAACTGAATTTAACTGAACTGAACAATGAACCGATATATTATGGAGATATTAACTAATTCACACATTAATTTTTCAAATGCTGTCAGTTCCAACTAAGGAATATGGCGTTAACAAAAAAGTATTGGAGGAGGTCGTATAAGAATAGCTGTAGATTTGTAGCATCCTAATAGAAATCTATTTTGACTGACAGGAGGCAAAAAGATGATGATGTGCAGAACAATGGAGCCATTACAATACGTGTTGAGGTTAAAGAAGAAATAGTTCTATTATATTGGAACAGTTTTTTAAATTTTTATTTTAATTGGGGAAAACTGTAGGCATGCATAATGAATATCATGAGCTATGGTAGCACAGTAATTAATACTGCTGACTAATCTTGAACCCTGGGTTTAGATTTTGGCCTGCTCACCAGCTATGTGGACCTTGCATGATCACAGAATGACTCAGTGGGGTTTGTTTCCTCCACTATAGCTGTCTATCACAAAAAATGGCGACTCTGAATTGGCACCATATGAGTAAGTCTGGAATTATGTGTGATTGTCCTCTGTGATTTACTAGTACTCAGCCCAGGGTTGATGTTTGCTTTGTGCCCATTGTTGTCATAACTGGTCCCAGCAACATTGTACTAGATTAAGTGGGTTGGTGTGAGTAGGGCACATCCAGGTACTCTGCGCAAGCTAAGGAGTAATGACCCAGTGTCTGGGGCTTGCATGGTCACTTAAAGGTTCTTTCACCTGCAGTCCAGACGACGATGGATGCTAACACCATTGGCTCCAAGTGGGTGACCAAAAAACTAAAGCTAATACAAGTGAGTATTCAATCCCAGACTGAGCTAATAAAGAAAAAAAATGACAGAAGGATGAAGAAGAAATAACATTTTGTAAAGTATCTTTGCAAAAGGACACTTAGGTTCAGACATTAATTATTAATAAACATATTTAAATTAATATGAAATAAATGAGGGTGGCATGGTGGTGCAGTGGGTAGCGCTGCTGCCTCGCAGTTAGGAGACCCAGGTTTGCTTCCCGGGTCCTCCCTGCGTGGAGTTTGCATGTTCTCCCCGTGTCTGCGTGGGTTTCCTCCGGGTGCCCCAGTTTCCTCCCACAGTCCAAAGACATGCAGGTTAGGTGCATTGGCGAAAGTGTGTACTTGGTGTGAATTGGCGCCCTGCCCGGGGTTTGTTTCCTGCTTTGCGCCCTGTGTTGGCTGGGATTGGCTACAGCAGAGCCCTGTGACCCTGTAGTTAGGATATAGCATGTTGGATAATGGATAAAATAAATTAATTAATGTAAAGTATTTTTTCTGCTCATGGTTTTATGTATGATTTATGTGATTGATCGAAATGTTCGAAAAGGCATAAAATGTTGAACCTCCTTTCCAGATTTAAGGCTTCAGTAGGCACAGGTTGAAGCCAGCAACAAATCCCAAGAAATGGTTTAGTTTAAACAGTGGCTGTTTTTTAATACAGTGTGTTCAAATAACAAAAGGAGTAGAAGTTGATTTATGTTTACCACTCTGTAATAATCAAGTGAGAATTCAGAGCATGGAAGCTATTGAAATGTTTAGGATCTGGTTGTTTGCCAGTTGTAAAATTTTTCTATTTGAACTTAGTTAGATTTTTTTTTCTACCTTCATTTACAGCTGAATTAACAACTTTCAGGACTATCACACTTTGACATTTAAACTGGCCTGGAATGCTAATGTGTATGAAAAATGAGACCAACACAAATGATTTGCATTAAAAACACAGTATCTTTTTTTTTTAATTTTCCTGTTGCGCGTGTTGAATATGCATACTGTACCTAAAACAAAATATTAAGACTAGCGCGGGCAAGCCAATCAGTTGAACTTTCATATTGGGTAAAAGCAGGCCTTCCAATCAAGGGGAGTGCATTAATCAGAAAACTAGAATTCTTTACAAAATGTTAATTTCTTTTGCAAGAGGGAGAGAATGTGTCCTATATTTCCTAGTTGCAGTTCCTCATTCTTAAGTAACTTGAAGTGTGGGATGCCACCTTACTGAACCGTGTGTTTCATTAGCTTTTCTCCAGGAAGGATAAATTGCATAGAAGTGACACTAACTTTGGATGACATCATCAAAGTTGTAAGACATAAATAAAAATGCAATTTGAAAATCCAGGTGATGAATAAATATCCTAAGCACTACAAAACTGACAAACCTTATGTGAGGTTATGGGTCTGTTTTATGTAATGGTGCCAAAATCACTTCCTAGATACTTAAGTGCAACTGTGCCATTATAATATTCTTTTGAGTTAATAAAGCTATTGTAATACGATCCACCCGTGACCCTCCCTGTAGTTAGGATATAGCGGGGTGGATAATGGCTGGATGGATGGATATATATAAATATATATAT
>JANRMT010062803.1:4136167-4183502 GCA_026402145.1 Polypterus bichir lapradei | reverse complement strand
GGGGGGGGGGGGGGTTGTTTGAGGCTGAAATCACCAGGAGGGTACACACAACGCCAAAATACACAAGTCTGAACACTGCATTATTTAAAGTATGATCGACTCTTCGTTAAGGAGCTCTGTTCATCAAATCACCCTGACCTGTGGGGGTCTTAATCCGGCCTTGGTTACTGAAGTGGATGGCACCAACTCTAGTGACGCCACTGCTTGCCATACTACTATTTAGTTAATTCAAAACTTGGCAGCAATAGTCATAACTAAGACTAAGATCGATGATTGTATAACACAACATAACATTCTGAAACCTTCTAACTCACTAAGTCTAAGTTCTCAATTAAGTTTTTAAGTCATTCTTATTAAATATAAACTTCTAAATGGTTTAGCCCTATTAACTTAGTGGATTAATGCCATTTTATCAGGGTGTCATGACAATTTCAGCTATAGGGCATCCAAACTCTGTGATGATTTATTTGCTTATATCAGACAAGCCACATCAATGTGAACTTTAAAAGTAAACTTTCAGCTTACCATAATTTACTAATTTAGAGATTCTTCTGACACAGCCTCAATTTTCTTTTCTTATATTCATTTTTAAATAGGTGCAAGGTATTATTTTTAACTTGACATTACTAAGTCTTTTCATTTTCTTTCTCTTCTCTATGATAATGGTGCTTCTTGGTCTTCCTTGGATTGGATATGTCATCACATAGAATGGTTCTATTTTCATTCATGTTATATGCAAATAAAATCATCATAATTTCAAGTTCATCTTCATATTTGTTGTCATATTTCCTCAGCACTGCATCTCTTGTACAGTTTATTGATAGTAGTTCTTTATAAAATACAGAAAATCATTAAAAATGCAGGCAATGAATAACACATTAAAGATTAAATTCAAAATCCTTCGGAATGAGTGTGATTGGCATCAAAAAGTCGGAATTTGGATTAAGCACCAATCAGCATATATGGTGTTACCTGCAGAGGTTGCTCAAGAGATATCTCTGAACCCCACAGTAGATGAAGAGGCCCATGTAAATAAAAAGGAGTGATTTACTAACACTAAATAACTCAGAATTAAGAAGGATTAAAAATACATAAAATAACAAAGACTAAAATCTCTCTGGGCTTACCTAAGTACAATTAGGGTTCATTACTATTGGTGTGTCTGGTACAAATTATTAATTTTTTATTGTTACATTGTCTTTTTAGTTTTATTTATTTTTGTTTCTTTTTTAATCATAAGTGCATTGCCATTTTGTATATGTACCATGTAACAATTTAAAATGTTGATTTGTCTGTGAGTGTATGTCCTTAACATGGGGTGTCATTAGTGTGTGAGTGGTGGCAAATCACTTGCTGGCTAATCCACCGTGTAGCTCTGGATAGGGATTTCCTGAGAAGTAGTGACAACCTCATCCAATAACAGTTGTTCTTGAACCTTAATGCCCTACCTCAGCTACTTTGTAAATGAAAAAAGGAAGTGGGAAAAGGAAGGGAAGAAGAAACAGAAACAAGAGAGAGAGAGTAAGCGAGAGATGGCTTGTTCTTGTCAAAATTGTTCTAATGTTTGAAATGTGCTGGCCATAAAGAGTATAAAGTCTATCATTCCAGGGGGGTTGTCAGTGTTAGGCTTTAAGATTCTTCAAATGATAAAGGATCCTGCATAAGCATTCTTCTAAATTCAATTAGTTGGATCTAGGCCAGACTTGCACTGTACATTCTTGTCATCAGCAACTGGTAGGGACCTAAAATTACTCAGGTTTTGGAAAGCTATTCCTCATCGATACCACTGAATGTGCCATCACTGCATTTATACCAGTATATGTTTGATTAGGGACTTTTGGACTTTGCATTGGACCTACATTCATGACTGTTACATTTAATATATACATAAAGCTTATATGCCTGAGGCGTCACTGGGAGTGCCTAATTTCGAGTTATTATCTCATACTGTGTAATGTGGAGTTAATTTTTTTCTTAATATAATCATATTATAATTTTTGCCAAATTGGCAGTTGCAAAATTCTCTGTATACATGTTGCTCCTGGGCCTACTCCGGATGTTAATTGGATTTATGGTTGGCCATTACAAAATTCTTTATTTAGCTAGCTACACTTTAGTTATTGGGGGAATAACAACTCTTCTGTGGAAAACCAGAAGTCAGGAAGGGGCTTGCTATAATTCTGTGTCTCTGTATTTCATGGGCACCACCATGTTATGTGTCTGGATGCTATGCCTAGAAAAGCATCATGTTAGATAGTTTCTCTTATTAAACAGTGAAATTCTGAACCATAATTCTTCAAAGGTTAGTCTTTGTGAGAAAACAAAAAACTCCGATATTAGCTCTATTTCTGACTCTTGTTTTGCTTACACTTTGATTTTCCATTTTGTTTTGTCCTAAAAACAAAATTTATTGATTTATTGATTCAAAGAAATATTTCTCTTGATCTCTGGCAATCAATATCCAAACTGTCTAATAAGATATTGTGGCGAGTGGTACCATGAGGGGGCGACCGCCCTGGTGGCTTTGGGGACCACGGGAACAGAACTTAGAAGCTCAACCCTATAGGGGCCCATGGTCACTGCCAGGGGGCCCGCCAATGCCTAAGGGTGTGGTAGAAGTGCTGGGGGGACAAAGACCAGGGACACCCAGACTGCTTCTAGGTACACGGCCAGTACTTCCACCACACTTGGGAGTGCCGGTGCAAGCTAATCAGAAAGCACCTGGAGCACGTCCGGGTGTGTATAAAAGGGGGCCGTCTCCCTCCATTTGTAGGCTGGAGTCGAGTGGAAGTGGATGGAGCTCGGAGGAGAGGAGTGGAGGCGGTCAGAAGACAGAGAGAGGCATTGTGAAGAGGTCTGGACTTTGGGGGTGATTGGTGCTGCGGCACTGGGTTTGTGTGTGTTTCACCTTTGTAAATATTGTAAATAAACGTGTGTAGTGCTTCAAGAACCATGTCTACCTGTCTGTTTCCGGGCTGTTCCCCACAATGTACAATGTTTAAATTCTTTTTGGACATAATGCTATGGAGTGCCAACTGTACTAACAAATGCACAACTCACACTGCTTTCTACCTCCACCTTCTTGAATAACCATGCTGTAACTCTCCTCCTCCCACCTCATGAGTCCTTATCATCAGAGAGGCTTTTAAACCCTGGTCTATATCTACTTCCCTGTATATCCCAGGATCTACTTGCATTGTACCAGATTATATTATGAAGCCCTGGGTCTGTACCACTAGAGATATATCTAGCAAAGTGTTCCATCTCTTTCATAGTAGTAGTGAAGGTCAGATGATCTATCATCTCCAGTATGCCTGAGGGACCATGAAAAATTATTCTAGCTCTATGTTGTGCCCTCTGTTAAATTCTGCAATCCAAATTAATGTCTCCCAGGGTTTTGCATTATCCCATGCTGTAATGATAGATCCCATTTCTGTCCATAAATAGTGATAACAAGGATTCCCTCCACAATGGGCTATTTAAAGAACAATGTGGTCGGAAGTTGGTGTTCACTTCTGGACTGAAGACAGAACCAAATGGAACTCTGCAGCAGAGGACATTTCAAACCAGGTTTCTTTTCAATTCGTCCTTTTACTTTTGTGCACATTAAATGGAATCCCGGCTAGACCTGAACTCTTTGACATCTCCCTGTTGTCATTTCTTTTTACAATGTGTATGTTTTTGTTTTTGTGTTTCCACTCTTCATGCTTCTGTGTTATTTTCTTGAGTTTATACATGTATAATGTCTGAAAGGCATTTAAAGATTTTGATCCAGAATGATGTTAATTTGGTGCAGGCTCAAAAATATATGGCCCAGTGAGGCTGGAATTTGATTGCGACATTCACAATTTGGATCTTGCCCTGGAAATATTTTGGACAATTTTAACGAGGCAGATGTGCTCGATATTTAATTTTAAGTTGAAAAATTGTATGCTTTGCGCATATGGAGCTCGAGTGAATTCTGTGCATCTGTATTTCCTTTTTCATTTGTAATTATTGTATAGATGGCTGGGCTGATGCACTTAATAAGAATAGACTGAACTAAAAAACAAGCTGAAAATTTCTTAATACAGGTGGTTTGCTTTTAAATTGCATTCTTGCAAGTGCTTTTTATGATACATTTTAAATCTTCGAAGAAGAGTGAATAAAGCTAGAGTTTAAGAAATGTATTTGTAGAAGGGATTCCATTAAAGGGGCCTCTAATATTGATTACAGTGGTAAGGGAAAGCTACCAGAACCATGCTTTGCAGTTGTAAGGCTGATTTCCTGATGTTGGTTTGGTTTCTTGATAGATCAGACTTTACAAAATATATTGGGTTGAAAGCAGATCTTCAGCTTGCTTCCTTTTGTTCTGAACAGTTGGATGATCACTTACTTCTGGTTGATTTGCATCAGATGCCTCTCACAAACCTTGCCGTTCCCTTTAAAAAAAAACAGCAGGTGAGTAGGCAGTATCTGTATCTCTGAGCCCATGCCTAGCAAGTCAAGACATCCAGTCAGAAAGAAAATGACTGTACAATTAGGTATTTATGAAAAAAATGCTAAACAGTAGGCAGTTAAAAAAAGACATGTTAAGTAGTTAAATAAGAAGGAATACATAGGAAAAAGTAGGTCACCACATGCATTTTAGGGTGTTTATCTCTTTCATTAAAAACCAGGACTGCGAGCTGCGTTGAAAACTGGAGTCACCATAGTCATCACAGAGCCAGACTTATAAGACATACTGTATGTCTTGAGACACCCATGATTGAATTTGACCTAAAAGTGGGTGGGAACAAGAAGACAGTTCACTCATTTTGAAGTTTCTAAAGAAATCCAACACCTAATGAAGATGGAGTTCAGAGTAAGGGTGATGATTTAAACAACAAAAAGTGAGAGCACAGTTGATAACCTGGTGTGATAAACAGCAAGCTTGTAGTCATAAACTTCTAGGGCTGGATAGTCTCTTAAAAAGACCTCTGTTAAATATACATGTGTTTTGTGAGTATGCAGTGAACACATCACATGTGTTAAAATTAAACGTACCGTATATACTTGCGTATAAGTTGAGTCTTGAAACGTGAAAAATCAATCATAAAATCAGACCCCGACTTATACGCCTGTTCAAAAATACACTTCATTTTTTTTCTCAGATACATTGAATTTTGTTGCTGCAGCACAGTTACCAATTTCTTTCGCCACTTCAACGATTTTTAATTTAAAACCAGTTTCATATATTACTTATGATCAAACGCTCCATTGTAGATAAGGGATGTATGAGGGTGTGAGATACAAAAAACTCAAAACAGTGCAAACGTCAGTTTGGAATAGTTTAGTATTACCGTGTGGTCACGTAGGGTAGAAATAAAAAGGCAGTGTGCTACGTGGTCACTCTCTCAGGTGAGTGTTAGCATATCATAATCTCTTGTTTTCAGCATTCGACTTATGCGACTGACATTATAAAATACCGGAAGTTATACGGTAAAAATCAAGCCCCGACTTATCCACAGGAGAACTTAAACACAAGTATATACAGTAACCTGTTGCAAATGGAAAGCTTTTCTCTAAATCCAGATTATACGTTGGCATTCAAAGGCATACTGGACTCCCGCTGGCTGTATGTGGTCATTGATCTCAGTTACAAGTCAGCAATCTGCTGTCAAAGAGATGCTGAAAGAAACAGTAGCTACATTCAAGGAAAAGATGGACTTTAAATTATACATTTAAACTATATGGTATGTTGTCACACCCATTTGAAAGGATGTGAAAAGAACTACCATTAAGTGAGTTGTTAAAGAGATATAAACTTCAGTCCTTGGCACACCGGAAAAAGTAAATGTAACTAAAGACACTGACACCGCTCCAGCAGAACCACGCATGAGGCTGCACAGCACCCAACATCTCACAATGCCGGTTAACAAATTATTAAATTAAGTTAAGATTACTGTCTAATTGGAAATGCCAAACATGCCATATCTGAATATGTTCGCAGTGTGTTGACACATAGTATATATAATTTGGCTGGGTGCAAGAATGATAGGTCGCAGAAAAATAAAAAGTTAGGATACCAAACAGGTCATCTCGTTTAATTGAACAAAATCCAACAAAACAAAATGCCTCTTGGCTTTATACAGCCAGCCCTGGGCCAAATATAAACAAAAAGTATTTGGCTCTTAGTCGTAGAAGTGAGGGTCATCACACTGGAGCTCTGCCCGGCGCGTCGGTCTGATCGGTAAAGACTCTTCCTTCCAGGCAGCCAGGCTTCTTATAGAGGACCGACTGGAAGGGGCGGGGCTAAGTGCCTTCACTGGGTGGTTTCTCTGAGCTCTAAGTTGAGAAGAATGTTAACAACACAGCCCCTCTCGCTCCAGAGGGTTATCACATATCACATCAGAAAATGTTGTAATTATAGACCACAATGCTTCTCAAAACACTATTTGCTGCTCTTATGCCATATGACAGCAAGATAAATAAATTAATCTCTATGCTTCAGGTATTGAGCTCTTGCATTGATAACAGCAATTGTACCATTCTGTTTTGTATTAGTGCCAAGTCTTTTGTTCAGTTTCTTTTTCTCTGTTCTTTCCAATTTACATTTGTGGACACTGCAACCCCAAACATTTAAAGTGAATGGAGAAAAGGAATTCTTGGCGTGTTTTTAGGGCAAAACCTTTTGGACTTGACCTTTTCAGTAGCACATTTCAGTACTATTTACTATAAACTTTTTATGAAGCTGTCCCCCTAAGAATATTATAGGGCAGTCTACATAAATCACCTTAGAACTTTGTAGAGCACTCAAGGTTTTCATTATAGCATTGTTAGAAGAAGCAAAACACAATGAATAAGTGTCTCTGGTTTTATCATTGGAAATTAAATCTACACTATACAAGGTTCTTTTCCAAAGAAGGGATAACTTGATGAAAATGGCAACAAATTCCATTGTAATACACTGGGGAAAGAAAAAGAATGGAAAAAACTTAGTAAAAAGCACTAAAAAAACAAACAGCAGTGAGAGCACCTCTAACAAGAGGACATGACACTTAAATCAGCCTTATCAATAAAGGCTATGTTTCCCACAGTGTTTTCCTTACATTTGGAATTTTAAACAGGTCTGACTTTTGTACTGCCTTGCCCTCTCTGGAGTTTTTAGGCATTGTCAAACTCTGTGAGGTAAGTAGGGGACTAGACCATTTATGGCTTTATATAAGACAAGTGAAGGTTGTCAGAATTTAAGTAATTTTTTGTTTGCTTTAGTTTACTTTTCACAGTCTTGTTCATTATCGTCATCATCTGTGCCATTCTGAGAACCTGCTGTTAAAACGCAGACAGTTCTCAGGGAGTGTGAGCATGTGAGCATGGCTTGGTGTGTGATTCACAATGGTCACGCTATATAAGACTGACTTGCGGTTTGTTTAGTGTCTGTTCTTTGCTTTTTCAAAGATAAGACTCCCCAGTGCAAATAGTTTCACTTTTTCAGCTAATTTAATTCTAGTTTGGTTTAGTGGTTTTTAGTCTCTTGCCTGTTTGTAGTGTGTTATTTTTGCTTTTAATTTTTTAATCACACTTCATATATGATTACCTTCGCTATTTGCAGCCATAACAGCCAATATTTTTATTTCAGTGTCTTTCTTTAAAATCCATTTAGCCTTCATGGATGTTCCCCTGGCACCATGAAATAATATTAAACACTGTACCTAGCACTTGCCTGAACCATCTGGCATGCTGGGTTTGAATCCCACACATTCCCTATGTCTTTGTAGGACAAATGTGTGGGTGTCTACATATAAGAGCCTTTACTTTTGGTCTTACATGCATAATTCATGAGATTTACTCACTAAAACTGTACACTCTTAAAAATACTGGTTCTTTAATAATATTATGCTTCTTTACTGGGTTGTGGGGTTGCTCACAGAACTATTTGCTTGACTTCCCATTTCATTCTGGGAAGGGTACTCTGCATTTGAAGTTGGTTCTTTGTGCTTTGAAAAACCTACTAATATACAGACAAAAAAAAAACTTAAATGTCTAAAGTATGGTAGGCTACCTAGCAGGACAATAACAGATTAAGAAAACCTGGATTTAGCCTGTGTTGTATGCAGCAAGAGTCCTTTTGAAATCATAACTCATTAGTATTTCAAAAATCTGTCATGGGGCAGCATGGTGACTCAAGTGGTAGTGCTGCTGCCTTGCAAGAAGAAGACCAGGGCTCACGTCCCTGGTCCTCCCTGTCTTGAGTTTGAATGTTCTCCCTTTGCCTGTATGGGTTTCCTCAAGATTCTCTGGTTTCCTCCCCAAGTTCAAAGACTTTCAGATTTGGTGGTAAATTGGCCCTAGTGTGTTGCTGGGTGTGTGCGTGAGTGTGTGTGTTTGTCCAACAATGTACTGGCACCCTGTCCAGGATTTGTTCTTGCCTTGCGTTTTATGCTAGCTGGTATTGGGTTCAGCACCACCACAACCCTGTATTTGACTAAGCTAGTTAAAAAAGAACTGACTGACTGTTACCATCTATTCATGGTTATTTATAATATGGATTTCAATAAATTGGGGAGCCAAAAATGGTTCCCCTATGGCATTGTTCTGAAGAACCACTCTGGAGCCTTTATTTTTAAGAGTGAATTTATGTCACTAATGTTGTACTATAATCAGACTGAACAAAGTAATTGGTTGGAGCACCAGCTAGATTGACCCCATTTAATAGGCAGGCCTGTTAAATATAACAACAAAAGTCAATGAACATAATGATGAGGATCACATAGGTCCATTCTCTATCCTAAGGGTTGCTACTAGAGTAAGAGACCTCTTCTACCAGTTGTGGATGTAAAACTGAATGCTGATTTCCAGCTATTGTTGTACTGTTGTTATATGCAAATTGGGATGGAATAGGCAAGGGTGTTTGAGTTCTTCCAGATGGTCGATGTGCATTCCTAGGGCAAAAGGAGAGAAGGAGCCACCAACATCACTGACCCATGGTTTTGAGGCGAATTACATTTCACATAAGAACCTTAAAGAAGTACAGTGCTTTCCCATGTCTGCAAATGTATAACAGCAAAGGTAACAGTCATAGAACAGATTTCTCAATGACTTTGCTGACTACATCAATTGATGCTGTAAATTTTCCTCTGTTTTACATATTTTGTCTCCTGCCTATAACCTGCTTGGAAAGGAAGTATTATAATTTACCACTGATGCCCACTGATTAGAGGCTTCAGGATTTATGTTCAGTGCTGAACTGCATCAAAGGTTATTTGATATACTAAGTAGTCAGAAAGGCAGAGAGAACATGGTGTTGTCACTTAAAATATTGATTTTATCATTGTAGCCTTCTAGTTAATTTATTGGCATTGATATAAGAGATACTTTGACGTTTCTGCTAACAGATTTCAGGTGATAGGCCTTAACCCCGAAAGTTATGTTAAGATGAACATGAGTGCAGTGTATTCTGGGAAATCTGAAAGGCAAAGCAGGATTCAGAGTATTTTGCTTAGTTAGAAAGTGCAGCTATTGATTCCCATAGGGAAATAGCCTTGAGCTTTGTGATAATGATTCCATAAAATTCGATTTTTTGTGATTTTAATAAGAAGTTAAGCAAAATGACACCTTTTATTGGCTAACTAAAAAATAAACTGAAAAGTATCATGGCATGCTCAGCTAATGTAGATGAATTCAAGTAAACCAGGAGTTCCTTATGTGCAAGAAGGAAGAGTGAGAGTAACTGCCTTTTATTATAATTTTTTTTCCTAAAAGAGTTTTCTTTGTTCAGATGCTGCTTTTCTGACACTTTTGTAAAGAGCTCAGGTCACTTATATTTCATGTCAGGCTCAGAGCCGTTCAAAGTTTCTAATCTAATGTGGCACAATGTAATTCACAAGGGAATCAGAGATATTGTAAATCTATAGGAGTTGGCATTTTGTCATTTGTAATGTGTTCTAGATTAATTTCTGAAGACCCTGTCCCGTTTTATCAAAGTGTAAAGAAGCAAACTAACAGATGCATTATGTAATCCTGTTGTATTCAGTAAAACACAGAGGCAAGTTGAAAAAACAATGATTAGTTTAACTGAAAAATATAATAACACATCAGCAGCTCTTACTTTCACTTTCAATCTTACATACTCATGAAGTGTACCACTTTTGCTACTCTGCAGTGTCCTGTGACCTCTTGTCAGTTCAGTGAGTTTCAGAGTTCAAAACTGTCTTGTCTATGCTAACCTTACCAAGGCACATTCCCATGGCAGCCTCAAAGAACTTGTACAATTTTTAACAAACTCTCCAATGAAGAAAACTCCTCCAGCCTTCACAACCATTTTTTCTGTGTTGTTATTAGTTTTTATATCACTCTCCTATATTTGAGAATTGTTTAGATTTTAACTTTGTGGAGGCACTGCAGTTGAGTGGGTAATCATGATTCAGCTATATAACATTAACACACTTATAGTGTATCTTTCATCTGCATTAACATTGCTAGTATGTGCCACAGAACTTATTACTCAGACTATACAGGCTACAGCATTAGTGCACTACTGACAGCAGGTTATGCTGGGTGCTTTTACATAAGTGAACAAGGAACAACATCTTTACAAACTGACATCATATTAACGAATAGCAATCAGTGATGACAGAAGCTGTACAATGGAAAAGGAATGCATAGGGATGCAGAACAGAACTAATTAGATAAGAGCATTTGTTAAGGGTGTACATGGCAGGAACAGGAGGTAACACTGTGTTTAGACTGCCTGTGGGAAGAAGTTATTGTACGAACTGGCAGTGTTGGTAGGCAGACGTCAATGCCTTCAGCCAGATGTAAGCAAGGAAAAGAGATTCTGGGATGAATCCTCCACAATACTTAGGGCCTTATACATGCACTGCTTTGCAAACATGTCCATGATACAAGGGAGAAAAATCCCAATGATGGTCTTTGCAGTGCTCACTATCCATTATATGGTCTTTCAATTAGATGCACTACAGTTCTTATGCTAGACAGTGTTGTGGCCGGTCAGGATGCTTTCAATGGTGCCCCTATGTAATGTGTTTTGTACAGGGTGGTCCAGATCTAATTATGCAGATCCAGATCGTCTGGATGACTTTGATTTATGCGAAGACGATTCTTCATGTGGTCGGTTCGCACACTTCTCAATGGTCCGGAATTTTTCGGGTGATTTTCTATGTAATAAACTTAATAAGTTATTGCGTAATGAAAATTGCATAATTAGATCTGGACCACCCTATATATGTTATGCCAGGCTTGCCCTCTTCTGCAACTGGAGTCACTGCTGAGGCTTCTTGGTCAAGGGGGAGGTATTGATAGACCATGTCAGGTCCTCTGTCAGGTGCACACCAAGGAATTTGCTGTTTGTCACTCTCTCTACTACAGAACTCTTGAGGTAAACTGGAGTGAGGGCATGGCAGATCTTTCTAAAGTCCATGATCATCTCTTTAATTTTCTCAACATTGAGAGAAAGGTTGGTTGCACCAGTCTATTGGCTACTCCACTTCCATTCTGTACTTTTTATCATTTCCATTGCTGATGAGACCCATTACCACAGTGTCATCAGTAAAACATTATAAATCTGTGGGAGCTCTATGTCACAGAAGAGTCATGAATTGGAAAGGTAAACAGAAGTGAGTTGAGCATCCATCTCTAGGGGGCTCCAGTGCTCATCACTATGGTGCTGGAAATGTTATTGCCAATGCTAATGTTATTATAGTGCTATAGATGTCATTTTTGATGCAGACTGTGTAATTTTTCTACCAGAAACTTCACAGTTTTCTTACAAAGAGTTGAACTCAAATCCAGAATTCTCAGTGTTCCTATTGGGTGCTGAGGTATGATGGTATTGAATGATGAACTGAAGTCAATAAACAGCATTCTGATGTTGGTGTTTTTCTTTTCCGGGTGAGACATGAATAGGTGAAGGGAAGATATTATGACATCTTCAGTGAACTGGTTGGAGTGATAGGCAAACAACGGGGGGTCATGTGATGCAGAGAGTTGTGTTTTCACAAGTCTGATGATTAACCTCTTGAAGCACTTGTTGATGATGGGTGTGAGCGCTACAGGGAGATAATCATTGAGGCATGAAATAATTGATTTCTTTAGCACTGGTATAATGTATTGTCAATGAGCTAAGTAAAAAAACCATACACAGTTTAAAGATAATCACTCTAATTAGAAATCAGTCACTTTTGAAATATGGGACTAGTGAAGATTTCTGAAGAATATGATTTGACACTATGGACTATAGGCAGTGCTTGTGCATCGGCCCAGAATCCTAATGATGACCAGAAGGAGGAACAGGGGAACATCAAAAGTACGACATAACAAAAAATAACAAACATCTATCTCCTTTGGGACTACTTAAGCTGCAGTGATCCCTGGCTACTTTTCTCCATGCTTACTTTCCAATATTTTGTCTCTTCCTTCTCCCTCTGTTCAGCTGAGGTCTTGTCACCAGCTGCATCCCAACTCTAAGCTCATTGGACCAGAGGAATCAAGGCTCTTTTATGTTGTGTGCCAGACTCCTTCTCGGTACCCCACCCGCAAGCACTTCTGGGGTCCTGGATGATATCAGTCTCTGGTGTTGTATGGGTAAAACTCCCCCTAGCATCACCAGGTGTCCATGCAAGCCAACCACACTGCAGTGGTATACTGGAGAAGGTCAGATTGTTTCTCTTCCCAGTACCTTTGCAAGGCTACAATGTGTTGCACCCCTGTGGCTTAGGGAAACTCAAACTCCATCATAAGGCTTACACGACTAGTTTTGAATGACCCCCAGCTGTGATGGTAGTGTTCCTTGGTGGGTGTTCAGGAAAAAAATTTTGTATAAATTTGTAAAGTGCTTTGACTCCTGTTTAACTAAGACATTCTATAACATTTGTACCTATCACATTACCAAATAAACGAGATGATGACAATTAATAATTTTTATTTTGTTCTCAATCCAGACTTATACACAAGATGTCCTCTTTTAGATATAAAAATTTCCCAAAAACTATTAAACTATTTAACAATTTTGGAATTTTTAGATAATATTAGGATAGAGGTGCATTAAAGATTATACCATTTACTTGTATGCTGATTGGTATTAACTAATGCGTCTATTGACTGTGTGCAAGTTAACTTAACTTGCTTAAGATGCTTTTTTATATTCTCCAGTCTTGTCATGCTGAACTTACTTCTGCACATGGCAGGCTTATTGTAATAAAGGACATCCTGCAGGTGGGTATTCTTAATTTAACTTGAACCTGAACTTTGATTTGGCTATCACCATACTTTTGCTTCTTTGGGTTCATTTTCCTTCTCACTAGTGGATCTGGATTACTTAGAGCAAGTTTTGCATCAAAGCATGCCACAATTTCTTAGAAAATAAGATAACCTACCTTCCCTTTCAACTCTTTAATAATGTATTTACTGTACATTTCTTTAAACTGACACTATTCACTGTTTTACTGATGCCTTCTCTCCTGCTCCATTTTTTGTGTTTTTGATGCGCATACAAATATCCTTTGGAAAGGAGCATAACAAATATTAGCCCATAGTGACATTATGAGTGTAACAGAAAAAAGGCTAATGTAGATGGCAAGAAAAGAACATTAATCATTATCAGAAAAATGTCTTGTTGGTCAAAATATCTCAGCAAGCCAATTTTGGCACATGATCTGTGGTCTGGATAGCTACTGAGGGCCATTGTCAGCTATTTCTGTTATCCAATAAATAGAATTGCCCACTAAATGCTAGTTTAGCTATACTGGTAGCAAAATAACTCAGCAGTAATTCACGTATTAGTGTGTGTGATTCAGAAAACTGGCAGTTATTTCATCTTTCAAAAAAAGCACTCCATGTAAGCAATTGGATGTTCTTTAGTGATGTGGTTTCAACTGCTGCTGCTGCACCTTGTCATTGTCGTAGTTCCCTCAGTTTAACTACTGTAACAATTGTAGGGGGCGTGACAGACACCCAACCCGACACAGACAGACACTAGAGGCACACTAATAAAAACAAAGACATTTTTCTTTTCTTTTTTTCTTCACTTGTGGACAACGTCTCTTTCTTTTTCTTTCTCCTCCACTCCTCTCCAGCAAGCTTAGTCTCCCTCCTCCCAGAGTCGTGGCTGCTGGCTCCTTTTATAGCCCACCCGGAAGTGCTCCAGGTGTTAGATGACCTATTTCCGGCTGCACTTCCAGGTGTGGTGGAAGAACCACCCACACAGGCTCAGGAACAACTGCATCACCCCCTGGTGGCACCCCTGGATCCCAACAGAGTTGTACAGAAATCCGTCTCCTATGTGAATCCGAGGCACCACTGCCACCTAGCATCCCGGGGGAGGTACTGTTCTGTCCATGTTTGCTCCCCTGGTCCCCTCAGTGAAGAGGCGTCCCGGCCGTCAAGGACCCTAGCCGTCTGTGACACCACAAGCTGCTGCTCAGCTGTAACCATTTTGGAAACTGGCACATGCATCTTCTTCATTTGGTCATACAACTCTGACAAGTGGAGCAGTCAATTATCTGGTCTCTGAAGAAGTCATTTTGAATCGTCTGAGCCTCTGTCCATAAAAATTCAGTTTATTCACAGTTTTTCTAAAATAAACGTATTCATTTCTAACAAAAAAACAAGCCCAACAAATTTTTTGTTTGTTTTTAATTTATGAAGAAGTCATTCACTTTTAACGAAGTTAAACACAAGCTGCAAAACTCACTCTTTTATAAAATTACTGTGGTGGCTATGCATTTGTCAAATAACTCAGTGTCCGAGGCAAACAATTAATATTGTAGTTGAAGAACGTTACTTAACAAACAAAACATGATAAATAAAATAATAACTTCATATATATTAGTTACAAACAGTAAATCCAAGAAAAACACTTCACCACCTCTGCAGAACCTGATGCAGTTTTGTCATTCACTTTTTACATTCTCTTTTTGGATTTTGCTTGGTTTTGTTTAATTTGAAGTTGGATGTTTGTGGTATAACACACGAAAGTTATCATCTGTACCATGCTTGACATCACTTACATTTTTTCCCCAAACTAAATTTGGCATTTGGTACACTTTTATTAATCCCCAACAGTAAATTGTCTTTTCACGTGAAGTTCAGAGTGCACAGTCAGTCATCGTACAGCACCCTGTAGTAACTTTAAGGTTAAGGGCCTTGCTCAAGGGCACATCTGAGTAGGATCCTTCTAGCAGTAATGGGATTTGAACCAGCGGCCTTCCCAATACAAGCAGAGATCCTTAACCTCAAAGCCACCACTCCACCGTAAAGAAATATTTTTTTTTCTGGTAGTATTTTGTGGGTTGCAGGTGGGTTTCAAGGTCAGAGAACACAATAATGCCATTAGTTTCTTATTTTGTATTTCAGGGACAAAGTTGAAATTTATTTCTGTTATGTTTCTTACTAACTGCACCACCATTTTGGGTCTTTTTGGCAGGTGCTGCCATTTTGTTATCCGTTGCCATGATATGGGGAGGTGGCCTTCAGTTGTCATTTGTTGTAACATTCTGAAGTAACATGTTATAAGTTGATATCACCTGGGGAATACTGTCCAAGTTTTTGGAAATATTCTCTAAATGAAAGAAAGTCTTTGTGTGTGAATGTGTGTGAATTTATTGGTTAACACCTTGTGGTTCTTTCGACTAAGATTCTTACCTTCCATATTGGGTTTTAACATTTGCTCCTTGCCCTTTCGCTTTTGACTCCTGCTAGTTTTTATTTGTTTAAATTTAATCTCCTGGGGCCTCATGTATAAAACCATTGTTAGATTATAAACTATAATTTTGCTTATGCTAGAAAGACAAAAATGGCATATGTACAAGAAAAATCAGATCTATGAAACCGTGCATAAGTCAGGTCCCAAGGCAAGCTAGTTTATGATCTCTTAAAACTATGCATGTGTCCGCACACATTTAGCTACTCCCCGTCACCTTCTGCCAGTAATCATGCATGGCCTTCAAAATGGCCATTTTGATTATTTATGACATAAGAGCCATATATAGTACATTTGGCCGAGTTTTTCAGTGACATCTTTCCTTTCAAATCATTGGAGAATGGAGGAAAATGAAACTTCAGTGAATGTGAAATTGACATTACTGATATTTGGTGGAGTTTAAGGAGTGGCCGGGGGTGCCTACTTCCTCCAGATGAATACACTATGCCACTAAAATAAGTCTCAAATAAAGGATATTTTTCCTCAGTTTTTAAAGTCACAATTAATGTAAATATCTTAATCAACAAATTAGGTGCCCAGTGACACCGTGATAGCACCGCTGCTGTTTTATCGTAAAGAATCTAGGGGGTCGCACCTGTTGTATTCTCTGCGTGGAGTTTGCACGTGGGAATTTGTGGGTTACCCCAAGTCTACAGTCCAAAGACATGTGGGTTAGGTGAACTGGCAATGCTTTAAGTGTGTGTGTGTTCACCTTACGATGGGCTGGTGCCTTGTCCAGGGGTTGTTCCTGCCTGCATCTGTTGCTTGGTAGGATAGGCTCCATCTGGCCCCTTACTCTGGATGAGTAGGTTTAGAGGATGGATGGACAGACTGGTCAACAAATACTGTAATCTGTTCAATAGCCAACCCTTAAAGCAGGTATTTCAGTCACATGTTAGTTCAGATTTAGCTTGAGAGAGGTTATTTCAGCTTGAATTTGTTGTACTGTATTCAATATTTTCTGTTTTACACACCCAAAAGACACCCCAGTTAGCAAACACATCACACAACACAGTAGTCTTTCCGAGAGAATGAAATGGCTGAACTCATGTGCTGAGTGCTTATGCCTGCCAAACAGTGGCATGTCCATCTAACCAAATCATCACCATACATTACATTACAAATGTGATATCTGTCTGTTTAATGAAGCAAATAAATAACAGAAAACGCTCCAACTTTCAAATCAGTTAACCAAGTCATACCTGAATGTTACATGCATACATTTTCTAACTTTTTAGAATAAGAAAGCTCTTATTTTGCCAAAATAAAAATACATAAACAGACAAAATCTTGAACAAAATGCTTTCTGTCCTTTAAATATTGTTAATGGCATTTGTGACGTTATTTTGTAATTAAGACTGAATTTTAAGCCTATTTAGATGTCCTAGAGTGGTGCACTTGGAGTTGTGTGCTGAATTGGAGCCTACATTACAGAGCCCATCGCACACAAATTATGATGCTTGTTCTGTTACAGGATTGGAACAACTGGGTTTAGAAAATGGATGGATGGATGGATTCATGAATGGACATCAGAATGTGACTGATGCGTCAATGAAAAATGCAATGCAATGACATTTTATGTTCACTTCATTGCCTTGCTGCCTGGTGTCACTAAAATGCCAACACTAAAAAAGATTCCATAGGACTTATGATTGGTCAAAACTTTCTGTAATTTTAAGCCAATCTTAATGCCACGTTCAAGATGGTGCAGCCCCAAGTGTTACACCAAGTTACAGAGAAAAGAAACAAAATAGTGGAGGGTTAGTAGCGGTTTAATATTTTATTAATATGATATTTTTGTACAAGTGACTAAGAGGGATGCACCAGGCATGGCTTATCAGGAGGATTAAGCAAGTATACTATAATAAAGCCATGAGTGTTCAGTGCAGATTTAAAAGGTGAGACTAAATCTCTTATATAAGCAGACCGATCACTGCTTTGGAACACTATAACTAAAAGCTTGATTTCCTGCTGTTATGTTATTAATGTTTGGTATCTTAAGTAGGCTGGTATCTTGAAATCTGTGCTCTGGTTTGTAAGTAGTGACAGGTTCAGATAGGTAAACTGGACCTTGGCCATTTTAGGATTATGATGTTAAAAAGAGGATTTTGAAATCAGTCCTAAGCTTACCTGTAAGAACATGAGAACCAAACTTATGTGTTTGTACTTTATAGTTCTTGTAACAGTTCTTACAGCAGCATTTTGGATTAACTGAAAGCTGCATAAAGAACAATTTGAGAAGTCAGAGAATAATGGATTGCAATAAATGCATGGATTTGTGTCTGTCCTACACTGGCAAATTTCATACACAATCCACAGCACTTTTGTATTTATCATTGCTTTGCAGATGCAGCCAGGCACCACAAATGTGGCATGGCTTATTTTATTACTTTCTATTTTAATACTTTACAATCTACTACCCAGCTGAAGGATCTGTAATGCCTTGTTGATCTTGTGGGCTGTCCTGATAGGTGACTAAAAGCTTTGATGGTTTCAGTTTTAATTTATGAACTTTGGATGTTTTATGATTATTGATAAGAACTTTTGTTTTAGCACTGGATTTTATGATTCTGGTAGATCTGATCACACACCTTAAATTTTTGCCAATTTAGTTCAATGAAGAATTTTGTGGTTTCAAGCAGACCATGGTTTTTGTCTTTCATTTTGGTACTTAAGCTTTGTCAACGAAACAAAACCACACAGGTCCACCAGGAAAAAGGGAAATCTTTTTTAGTTTTGTTTACATAATGAACCTAATACCACACACCTGATTCTTCTATTTTAAATCACTAAACTCAGGGTTAATTTTACTTCTTTTTGAGGTATTCTACTTTTTTCTTCTGTTGTTAAAGTTTGAATGACATTTGAGTGAAATCTTTATTTGGTTGTTATTTTTGTCTTTTGAGTATTACTTGATGAGTTATACTGTTAGTCATAACTTTCCTACATATTTTTTCTTAAAATATATGATGATTTTTGACCTCTGTGGTTGATATTTCCAGTTTTTAATTTCCCGTGGTATAATCTCTTTAATCTAATTTTGTATTTTTAAAGTACTCATTTTAAATGTATTCATTATGAAAATGGAGTAGGGTCAGAAATGCCTGCACATTTCAACTGAACACCTGTCTCCCCACCTCAGTCATTGGTCAGGAGTCCAGCCCAGTAACAGCTCATTCATTAACTAAGAATGCAACGATGGAAGGAGGTCTTTAGTTCAAATGCTCAGGCAAGTCTAAGCATGCTTCATTTTCATTCATTAGATAATTTTCTAGAAGTGGTTTATTTAATAATATACTGGTTAAAATGCATGTTTGGGGCAATATGAACATACATCAGGATGGCTGTACATTGGATTATGTGAAACAAGAAATATGATTTTTTTTCATGGAGTTTTTGAAATTGTTTCCTGTTGTCCAGTGTTGGTCACCATAAATGTCTCTTCCATCAGAAACTTTGTTATCTCCATTATGTGTGAAAACATGAGATTAAAAACTTCTAGGGCGATGTTACAAACTACTGTACATTGGATAGGGAACATTTACTTCTTCTTCTTCTTCTTCCTACATCTTTGTAAGGTTGATGTGCTTGAAGAATCTTCCCCAAGCAACTCGGACAGTCAACCACCCCTTCAGATCCACCTCTGCTTTAGCCTCCCTCACTTCCCTCAGATAGGGAATATATATATATATATATATAACAAACTTATTTGGGTAGAACAGTTCTTCCCAGACTCGGTCCTGGGAACCCAGTGTGGCTGCAGGTTTTTGTTCCAACCAGCTTCTGTTTTTTTATTGGACTCCTGGGCGAATTAAGTGAATGGTTATTTCCCAAGTTCTGTGTTTTGGAAACAATATAGAAATTAGAAAACTAAGTTTGGTAAATTTTATATTTTGAAGAGAAGGTCTGTGATATGGTTTGCATATTTGCAGCTGGAGATCCACAAAGGAAGAAAAATAAATCACGTTTCATAAAGTTTTTTATTAATAAAAACTACTTTATGATACATGATTCATTTTTCTCCCTTTGTGGATCTGCAGCTATATATATATTGTATTGTATATATATATTGTAAGCAACTAGGGGGTGTACCACCAGTTTAACCCCCAACACAGGCGGGACACAGGTTCACTCAACACCCATGTTTATTTACAGCTTATGCACCTATTACCAACACCACAATTATACAGTACAGTCCATTTAATTCCATTCCTTGCTGCCAGTCCATTCACCTCCACTCCACCTCAGGCTTTGCCTCCTTCATCCCGACTCTGGCCCCTCAATGGAGTGAGGTGGCTCCTCTTATTCAGGTTCTGGGAGCATTCCAGGTGGCTCATCACTATTACCTGGAATCACTCCCAGTTGTGCTGGAGGTCCTCTACAGGGCTCTGCAGCTCCCCCTGGCAGCCCCCACAGAACCCAACAGGGCTTCACCAAACTCCAGTTCCCGACATGCCCTGCAGGTAGCACAGCTGCCAAAGAGGACTGCCCTCTAGTGTTCCAGGGGAGGTATTGCTTCATCAATGCCCTTTCCCCTGCATCCTTCTGCCCTGCTGGCGTCCTGGCCAAGAAGTGGCTGCGGCTCTCCATCACAATATATTAAAATGTACCAAGCAGTTTTATGGGAATTTTTTTCTTTCATTTTCATTCTACTTTTCCAGGAATCCATTATTTACTAATTAGTGGGTCTGACGCTAAAGTCGTTGCAGCCTTTGATTATTCAGTGTTGTTTTCTTGGGTGTGTGCTCTGCTTGTTTTTAATTGTCATTAATAAGATACAACGAAGGAGGAAAACTGCACAGAGAAAGGGCAACATATAATGAAATACACAAAAGAGAATTAAGCATTTAAATCTATAGTAAAAGCAGAAATACTGTATTTCTAAATGTCTTATAAATGTAAAAATCATGCTCTGTGCTTTTGTGAATGTAGAATAAGAGAAAGAAATACTAGCTAATTAAATGAGATCAGTGTTATCAGGTGATGTCAGTGATTATGAATCTGGTTGGAACAAAAACGAGTTTGGGAAGCATTGGGGTGAAGTATTCCATTTGGATTCTTTACTAAGTTACTTCAGCTTCACTTTGGGTGAGGGCTAAAGATTTTGAGTTGGCACTAAGACCTTCTGCTATGTTTATTTTGACTACAATCTGCTTTTGGCATTTACTTCTGAAACGTCTTTCTAGTAGTTTTGTCCCTAACCTGTCCAATGAGTAAGATTTCTATTTGCTCTGTTGAAATTTGTCCATCTTTTGTCCTCTTATCTATTTCAGTATGGGAGACAGATAAGTGATTGTTTTCTATTAGCAAGCTTCCATCATGCTTCATTTATGTCATCATCATTATTAGTATGTGTAATATTAATTTCCAAAAACTGACATTTTGTCACTTTGGCATATGCTTGGAATGTGTAGGCTAGGAGGCACTGAACAATGGCACTGTATCTTAATCGTTTTAACAGTAGGTTAAAGCTTGCCCAAGCCAACAAGGCCAAGCTACTAGATAAATAATCCTGAAGCATGACTAGCAATGTACAAATCCCAGACCCCATTCCACTGGGAGCTATCATTCGTCCAATACAAACATAGCTCCTGTCATGGCCACGCTGTGAGGATGCCCTGTAACATTTTCGGACACGATGAAGGTGTTTTTGTTTTTTTCCTTTTTTCAGCAAGCAGACAGCAATAACAAGACTTGTTTTCTACGACTGTCTAGAATAAATAAAAAAAAAAAACAAAATGGCAAAATGGTAAATAAATAAAAGAGGGATACAATCTAATCTGCAATAAGAAAAGAAAACAAGTTAGAAAGTAAAAAAAAAACAACTGGTATGAAATCTGGAATCAATTAAAAGTAAGATGTATGTGGCCTTCATTATTACTTTGGTGTCTGAATCTAGTGTGGTCCTATAATTGACTAAATTACAACCTTTAGTTGAGCAAAGTGTGAAGTACAGGAGAAACTGGAGAGTCTAATTAACAGGTTTCTGGTGACGCAATTTAAGTTGGTATGAAGGAGAGACAAGAGGGGTTGTTTTTTAGTCTGTTCACTTTTTGCAACCATAGTGTAAATCCTGGGAAATTAGGACGCATTGTTGTATCTACTGTTCTTGGCCCATGCCAATCATCTACTCCTACAGCCTACCCCATAAGTTCAGACATAAACTATAAAAGTTTATGCCTCAACACCATCACATTTTTCATTTTCATGTGAGTCAGCCACACCCGTTAGATGGACCGCCTGCTGTTCTTGGAGCCTCTCAGAAGTATGCAGATGCCACAAGGCACATTTTAAGGGTGAATGTGATTATACAGTTAAGGCAGCAGCAGAAATAGAGGTCATAGTAATGAAATAAAACCTGTTTATTAGGCAATAAGAAGGACAGAAAAAACTAGGCCCCTAACACATTAAACAGGCAGAAACGAACAAATACTGCCAGTTAGGACAGAGACAAACTGCTTTCAAACAGGCTAAGACACCCTGAAAGGAGATTATATTTTTTAAAGATTTATATGCCTATGTACTCTCTTTCTCAAGCACCCCTCTCCACTTGTGATTTTTTTTTTTATTTTGGATGTAAGACAGAGGCCACACAATTATTTTGTCCTTCTCTCCTGTGAGTTTATTTTACCGGCCTAAAGCGGCCCTCACAAAACTGAAACATCATTGTAAAGAAACAAAATTTTTAAACAAAATACCTGTAACATAAAATGTGAAAAAGAGTCTCAGTACTTGGACACCCTGCAACACAAAATATATTTACATTTAAATACTTCAACAATAATTATTATTAAATTAATACATAAAAGAGTACAAGAAACCAAAAGAAAAACCTTCACCTTAAAGTGGCCATTAGAGAATCGAGAGTGCACCCAGTATAACCTGGTTTAATTTCTTCCTCTTTTGGAAAGCCCCATCCACACAGCAGGGGTGTTTATGCCAATCACCTCTCAGTTCTGCAATGGTACTGTTTCTCACTAAAATAATAAAAAAGGAAACTTAAAGAAATATATCCCTGGGATTTTATTAGCCCTTGCAGTCATATAAAAATTAAAAAAACAAAACTACATAAACTGGATGATTGCAAATGGAATGCTGATTGACCTCCGTTGCACCTACAATCACGTGACTGTCAGATAATTAAAAGAGAGGAAATGGAGCAGGCAGCAAGTGAATGGAGGAGTGGAGCCAAAAGACCAACTGCATAAAGCAGAAGAGAGAGACTGTTTAGTGCCTTGTTTGATTAGCTACTGTAACACCTTTAAGAAATCTCTTAAAAGGTTACAAATACAATTCTGAACAGTTAGTTAATAAAGTTTGCATTTGCACTATTCAGATTGCACTCTCAGCATATTTACATTTTAAAATTATTCGACATACTATACATTACCTTGAAGTCTACACAGCTCTCTATTTCAAATAGCATGTGCCTTTTGGATTCAAGGAAGCCCCTGAAACGACTCTGTTGACTCTATTACTATTGAAATTCTTGTTTCAAAGTGACAATCTGAAAACAACTGCACAAAGGTATGGGAGTTTGGTTTCAGGAGAAGTCAAGCATGGCATAACCTTGAAGTATATATATTGTGGCGTACAGCCAGGACGCCTCCACGCTGGAAGGACCGGAGGAGGGAGCATATCCAGAGCATTACCTCCACCGGAGCGCTAGGTGGGTTGCAGATGTGCCTCTGACTCCCACAAGGCTCCTTGAGAGCTGGAGTGTGTTACAGCCCTGTTGGGTTCTGTGGGCGCTGCCAGGGGGTGCTGCAGCTGCTGCTGAGCCCTTTGGTGAAGCTCTTCCGCCACACCCAGAAGTGCTGCTGGAAGTAGGTTAACGGGCACTTCCATGTGCCTTATAAAAGGAGCCAGCAGCTACTACTCGAGGGAGCCAGAGTCGGGTGGGAGAAGAGGAAGCTCTGTCAGGAGGAGTGGAGGAAAAGACAGAGAGAAAGAGTCAAAGAAAGAGTGAAAGAAGAAGAAAAGGATTTGGTGCTGGACTGTGTCTTGTGCTTTTGCTGTACTGGGTACTGTGCTATACTTGTGGGAAATGAGGGAAAGCATTTCCCACAAGAGAAAAAGAAAAAAATGAAAAGTGTGTATGCTTAACGTGTGTCCTGAGTCTGTCTGTGCCGGGTTTGGGTGACAGGAGCGCCCTCTGCAAGCCACAATTTACATATTTTTTACATTTTAATAAGGAAATACTAGATTAAAATTATTTCATTTAATCTTGTACATCATCCAGACCTAAATTGTGTGTACTATTTTCTTGTGCACAATTCTTGTACTTCTTTAGATAGGATGCAGAGTTCATGACTTGTTCTGAAGACAGATGTTTTGTGAAATATTCAAACTGCTACTAAACTTCAAATTCCTGATGCCCCAAACTTTCCCGTGTGGAGTAATCCTTTGTGTGAAGCAGCACCAAAGAAGACTCAAAAGTCAACATAAGAGCAGAGTCATGAGATGCAACTAGTAGATGAGCTCTTGATTGATCCTCTGCCTCCCTTTTGGGAAATGATCTTTTACATGTCCTAATCCAGTACTAAGGCAAAAGCTATCTAACAGGCATTGAGATCGCTTTATTGTCTCATGTTTCTGCCTTGCTTTTTTTTTTTTTCTGAAATTCGATATCCTTAGTAGAGCTTACTTGTGTTATGTAACACTCATTGCTATGAGGCTGCACAATATTAGAAAATAAAAGGAACCATTTCTCAATCTGCATGGAGGAGGCTGGCTGGAGACAGTTCCTCTAGCCATTAGAGGGTGCTCTGGATAAGCTAGTAGATTAGATTAGCAAGACAAAAACTGAAATCTTAACTGTCATTTTGTTAGTGTTGAATCTACAAAATATTTGTTTTTGTTACCTATGGGAAAAAATGCTTTTTGTCTGAATAGATAAGTTTGTTCTGGATGACATTGTTGATCAGCTGGAAAAACATGGAGGTGTAGCTTTTATAACATATTGATATACCTAAACTGAGTTGCTTTCAAGTTGTATAAAATAAGAGAAAATAAAGTCAGTAGATGGACTACTTAAATATTATTTGGTTCTGTTCAGCCACAACAAAAAAACTGTCAATTTTGTTGATTTTTGGCAAAACAAAGCAGTAGTTTTTCTTTCTTAATTATATAAGATGAGCACCGTTTTGCATAGAATGCCATTTTGCTCACAGGGCTTATTTACTATCTGGCCTCAGACACAGGTTGGCAGCTTTTGCCTTACCAATCAACTGAACAGAAAATCTTTATATCGTGGGAAGATGTGGTCCCAAAAAACATTTACATGACAGGTTAAAGTAAATAAATTTGATCTAACTCTGTTATTAGGAAAACTTCATTGCAGTTGATCCCTATAATAATTGCAATATCAGTATTTTGTGTTTCTTATGTCTTTTTTACATAAAGTTCAAAGTATATCTGGATAAATCTTAACACTGGAATCAGGTGAAAGGGATCATTTTTATCCGTGTTCTAATCAGAAATAAATCACATTACCCAGAATTACGGTATTAGTCATATCTGCAGGTTTTTTTTAAGTGGGCTAAAGTTTTCTTTATTTTGTTAATTCTTTTATCAGATAAGCAGATATGCTCAGCAGCCTTATAAGAAATGTAGTGCCCTTCCTTGCTTCAGTATATTGAATATCTCTTCATCAGGCTTTTGTGGTGAGAGGGACTGAATACAAACATGACTGTGTTTCAGAAGTGTTCATTCTGACAAGCTAACCTTTTAAAAACATATAGGAATACTTATTTTATTTTATTCAGTTTAAATAACATTAGAAACATTGGGCAGCAGAGTGACAGAGTGGTTAACTTTACCAGCACCGAGCTCTCGGGTTCAGGGCCTGGTCACTGTCTGCGAGCAGTTTGTACAATGCCATCATGTCTGCATTTGTTTTTTTCTGAAAACTATAACATTTGAAAGATGTGTTAGGTTGGTTGATTGGCAACGTTAGACTGGTTTTCATGAGTGTACTATGTAATGGACAATGTCCCATCTAGGACTGCTAACCGGATTTCTGGAATAGATGTTAGCTCTCTGCAACCCTCTGCTAAAATAAGTGGGTTAGGAAAAAACATGAATGTCTCATCCAAGGCGACTTGCCCCCAAAAAGCCCTTAAATTAGAAAATGCAGCACAGCTTACAGCGATGTTCCTTTGTCTTGTAAGTGTGTAAGGCATAAGGGGAAATACGCTGGACTAAGATTTAAAGATTTAGCTCTCTTTTTTCATAAATTTATGACCCATTACTCAACCACTACAAGCTTTTTTTTTTCATTTTCTTTAACCCTTTGTTTGTGGCTTTTTTACTCTTTTGTGAAACATGTCTGAGTTAAACAGTCCCACACATGAGACCAGGCTCAGCAACCTCAGACGTATCCTGAAACATGCAGATCAGAAAAACCACAAGAAAAACAAGTGGATGAGAAAACAAAGGTATTGTCTACAAAGTTTTTACTTTTGGCACCATCTCATAAATATTTAGATTGCACTGCTTTTAGTGACATGAGAGTGTTATATAAAGAGACCTGAAAAATAAGTGATGCTAAAATATGATATGTCCCACAAGTTAATATGTTATCTACTTATATCTTTGAGGACACTAATTCAGCATTTTTGATCATTTAGTTTATTCTCCTATTTTCTTTAACCTCAGAGGTCCATCCATCCATTATCCAACCCGGTTTATCCTAACTACAGGGTCACGGGGGTCTGCTGGAGCCAATCCCGGCCAACACAGGGCACAAGGCATGAAACAAACCCTGGGCAGGGTGCCAGCCCACCGCATAACCTCAGAGGATTGGCTGCAGCAGACCCCGTGACCCTGCGTTAGGATATAGCGGATTGGACAATGACTGACTGACTGACTAATTATTGGTCAAGTGATAAAGCCCTAATTGTAACTGTACTGTTTTGAACTCACTTTCTATAACTTATGGAGATCAAAAAGTGTGTAAACTATTTAATTTACTACTCAGCTATGTGCAGTTCCATTGCAGTTTAGTAGATGGTAATCTACAGGTGCCTACATTAATATAAGCACACAGTAAAAGTTCTTTATTTTGTTTTCTGCTGACTGTAGGATTGATTTAATATTAAATGATTCCTTTTTTTTCATGGCTAGAAATATGTTGAAGAATAATTCAGACAAAATTAAAACAAATAATAAGCAAATAAATGAAAATAATGTGAAATGTGATAATAAATAAATAATAATATGAATTGTGAGCCTAAATAATTACATTAGTCACAAAATATATTTTTGTTACCTATTTCTATATACTGTATATTCATTTAATTGCTGGGAAACCCTCGGACCTCCGGTTCTGGAAGCAAGGTGCTTCATGCACTTCTTATGAAACACATTACCTCAGGTCACTCTGCCAAGGGTGATGCCACCTTTTTCAGGCCCTAATGGTGTGTATGTGTGTATTTTGCACTTGGAGAGTATGAATTGCAAAGAACCCAAAACCCAGTTACATGGCGGAGCCAGCCTGCACCTCCAGTTCTTTGGTTGTTTATGACCTCTTTTTGTGCTCCTGAGTAGTGTTCATGAACTGTGATCTTGCAATCTGCATCCTGTATTAAAGGCCTTCCATTTTAAGTGTGACACTTATTATTGTTGATGCCGTATATGTGTTGTAAATAGTTTGTTCTTGTATGTTATAATGTGTTGTTTGTCGTTTTTCAACAGCTCTTGCATTGTGTATGTCACACTTGATACTGAGCTTTAAAAGCTGACCTCTCACTTTTGTTTGTGCAGCAGTGTCCCATCATCTAATCATTTCTTGTTCGCCAACAATTAAAAGGCTCCCATTTTTGGATGGACACCAAGCTAAGTTTGAGGTTGTCTTTGTGGCATAATGGTGTGTAGTTGATGCATGGTTGATTGGCCTGTGCAATGTGCCTCACTTTCAATAGATGTCAACGTCATTGTTTTCCTGTGAGTGAACACATGGCTGTTTTCATCTGTCAGCTATGGGGTGTCACCACACCTCCACTTGCCATGAAAAGGACCCAAACCCATTTAATGTGATATTGTGAATTCATCTAAAATCCTGTACTATCTTGAATGAGATAATAGGAAATCTGAATGGAGGGGCTAGGAGAATAATGTGGTCTAAAAACAAAGCTTAGGTCAGGAATTGATTCTCAGAACCCATAATTCAAAGTCTTACTTCAAGTATGGATCAAATACCAAACTAACAAAGATAAAATCAGATGTAATCACCAGTAAGTTTATAAAATCAAAGCTAGTTTGGTGCACTGCAGTGGGCTGGCGGCCTACCCGGGGTTTGTTTCCTGCTGTGCGCCCTGTGTTGGCTGGGATTGGCTCCAGCAGACCCCCATAGTTAAGATATAGCGGGTTGGATAATGGATGGATGGATGGATAGTTTGGAGCAGAAGAGGATGGACCTTTTATTCTGCCACTGTTGATGATGTCATTGATGCCTGGTGCATGATGGGAGTGTCAACGAGGTGTCGCAAAGCTCTCAAAATGGCATTACCAAAACAAGATGGCGTGGAAAATAATGTTCTGAATTTAACAACTATTAAATTAAGGCTCCAAATAGAAAACAAACTTCAAAAATTGATTTTCAGGTTAGGAAAACCCCAGAATAGATATAAAGATGAGTTTTTTTGGCTTAAGGAAAACTCTTGAAAAAAAACAAAACTTTAAGTCACAACAAATGCTTTGTGTGATTCTGGTGTGGTTTAAGATGAAAGAACTTTAGCAGTTCCTCTTTGACTACAAGCATTTTGGGTTTGATGACAGTATTACAGTCTTTGCTAGTTTTGACCACAGCAACATTACAGGCTTAACAATTCATCTCCTCTTTCTAAAAACTCTGTTTTTCTGCACATTTCTCTTACTGGCAGCGCAGTATTGTGTTAGGTAAGCCCTGAAAGACTGTAAGCTTCCTTATTGTTTTAGTTATTTTCATGTTCTTACTTTCTCAGTTATATATTTTAGTTAATAGGTCACCTAGGCTTCCTTCAAGTTATTCTGGGTTCGAATTGTTGACTAACAACTGCCACCTACTGGCCAAACTGTGTAGAGCCGTTATTTTCTCACACATCAGAGGGATATATATGTCAGGCTAAATAATAACTATAAACTGTCCATGTGTGAGTGCATCAGTCTGCCCTTCAGAGATGTTTGGCTCCCACATTTAGCTCGACGCTATTAGAGGCTCTGGTTCCCCGTGACCCTGAACTGGATTAAGCAGGCATGGAAATGGATAAACAAATTCAACTTGCATTTTCAACTTTATCATTTGCTTTAGTCTTCACTCATAATTATTTGCTTTTATTAACTATTCTAAGTAGAAATCTGAGATAGTATGTAGAGAGAGAAGTGAAATTCTTTTTGACATGTCTGATCAACAGTCAGCATGTCGCCATATTGCATAATAACTGTTTATTGCTTTCTTAAGTACTTTTAAAATTCAGCACCTTGTAACGTATTCACACTGCATTTAATATATTTGGTAAATAGTGGGAAAGAATGACTATAAATTAAATTGAGTTACATCCAGAATCAGTTCACTTATGACTGGTTTTCAGTTAGCTTCAGAGAACCTGAAAATGTGGAGTGTGTTTTGGTAGTTTGCTTTAAAACAGTGAATTTGTATATGATCTGATAAACCAACATACTATAAGTTAAGACGGAAGTAAAAAACTTAGGGGTAACTGTTGACTGTAATCTGAATTTTAAATCGCATATTCATCAGACCACTAGGACAGCATTTTTTCACTTAAGAAACATAACAAAAGGTAGACTTCTTATATCATTGGAAGATGCTGAGAAATTAATTCACGCTTTTGTTTTCAGTTGACTAGATTACTGTAACGCACTCCTGTCAGGACTACCCAAAAAAGACATAAATCACTTGCAATGAGTGCAGAATGCAGCTGCTAGAATCCTAACTAGGAAAAGAAAATCCGAACACATTTCTCCAGTTTTGATGTCACTACACTGGTCGCCTGTGTCATTCAGGATTGACTTTAAAATACTGCTTATGGTTTATAAAGCCTTAAATAATTTCGCTCCATCTTATATATCGGAATGCCTGACACGTTATATTCCAAATCGTAACCTTAGATCTTCAAATGAGTGTCTCCTTATAATTCCAAAAGCTAAACTTAAAAGAAGTGGTGAGGCGGCCTTCTGCTGTTATGCACCTAAAATCTGGAATAGCCTGCCAATAGGAATTCACCAGGCTAATACAGTAGAGCACTTTAAAATACTGCTGAAAACACATTACTTTAACATGGCCTTTTTATAACTTCACTTTAACGTAATACTGATACTCTGTATGTTCAATTCTTCTTAATAACTATTTACAGTGGCTCCAAAATCCATACTGACCCCTACTCTCTCTTCTGTTTCTTTTTCCGGTTTCTTTCCGGTGGCGGCCTGCGCCACCACCACCTACCCAAAGCATCATGATGCACCAACATTGATGAACTGAAAGCCAGAAGTCTACGTGACCATCATCATCAGGTCCTTCCTTGAAAACCCTAAATATAAAGAGGACTTTTTGATTTATGTTAGGTAGATTGCCCAGAGGGGACTGGGCGGTCTCTTAGTCTGGAACCCCTACAGATTTTATTTTTTTTTCTCCAGCTTTTGGAGTTTTTTTTTGTTTTTTCTGTCCACCCTGGCCATCGGACCTTACTTATTCTATGTTAATTAATGTTGACTTATGTTTATTTTTTATTGTGTCTTTTATTTTTCTATTCATTTTGTAAAGCACTTTGAGCTACATTTTTTTGTATGAAAATGTGCTATATAAATAAATGTTGATTGATTGATTGATATAAAAGATGATTTCATAACAACGGTAGGACTTGTTGTGTGTAAGCTAGCTGAACTGTGCTCTGAAACCTGTCATCTAATTTCCCAAACAGAGCCATGTTGCATTTAAAATGCAGAATGGCCTATTACTGCATGTATGATTAGCTGCTGGAGACAAGCCTCATTAAGAGCTGTCACAGAGAACTGATATGTCATAATGGAGTGATGATCTCCTCCTTAACCCTCATGTGCTCTGGAAGCTTAAAAAAATTACACCTGTCATTTTATATCAACGACCAGGCAGCACAAGATAAAATTACAGCTTGCCATTCGCAGGGCATGCATTGTAATTTGTTTGGATTTGACAGTGGCCACATCGTGCGAAATGGGATCTGTTGGACAGTAATGAGGTGATGCTCAGTGTTTTTTCTGGAAAAGTATTTGTCTTAACTGGAGATGAAGTGACAACCTTGTGGGTCTTTTAAGGTGCCAGGCGCTATTTCAATGTCAAATCTTTTTAGCAAAGTTTCTCTTTGGATGTAGATATGGAAAATTTTTTAGTTTGGTGTTACAGAAACTCTTAGAGCATAGGATGAGCTACTAAACACTCCTGCAATTTGTTTTTCCATTACAGTCGTTCAATCAGTACAAATGCTATTTATGCCGTGTGTGATATTTTATTCCTTGGTAACATAAGCAAGACCACATCATTCACACTCTTAAATTGTTTTTCAGGGCTCCTAAATTTTATTCTTATCTATTATTGCTGTTTGATGCTGAGCTAAAATGGAAAATTTTAAATAATGTGTTCTACCAAAGGCGCAAGGGGCCCCCACATTCATGCCAGCAGGGTTAGGCTCATTTTGTTATTATACACATTGAAATACAGTGAATTTTTAAAAACGTTTTTGACATTAATCAACAGAAAAAGACTAATCTTTAATGTCAAAGTGAAAACACATCTCTACACATTCCCAAAGCCCCTGTCACATTACATGACTTTTCCAGTGATTTTTCAGTCGTAAATTTCGTTCACATAATCTTAGCAAGCCAAGGACTGCCCCCCATTAACTAGCCATGGCAAAATCAAGCTGTTGTGAATAAACAATCCGAATAAGGCGCTATATTGCGCCCGACCTGGCACAGACTGACGCAGAGGCATGTTTCAAATCAACAGACTTTTTTATTTTTCTTCAGCTGGAGGGCATGTCTTCCCTGTAATCCCTCCAGCCACAACACAGTCCCAAAGCACTTTACCACAAAGCCAAACCTTCCTCTTGCACCACCACTCCTCCTAGGCCACCTCGTCCTCTTCTTCCTGATTCTGGCTCCCTTTGAAGGGAGGCAGGCCCTTTTTATAGTCTTCACCGGAAGTGCTCCAGGTGCTGGATCAGCTGGTGCTAATTGCACCTCTGGGCAGGGCTGTAGAGTTGTCCAAGTTGCCTCCGGGATCCCTGCAGCCCCCCCCGGTGGCCACCCCATATCCCCACAGGGTTGGGGAGCACTCCAACTCCCATGAAACCCTGCGAGAAACTGAGGCACCATCATGAGCCAGGGAGGCTGCCCCCAAAAGTTCCAGGGGAGGTACTGAGGAGCCCCTGGCTGCTCCCCCGGAACATACGTAAGTAGAAGGGGTGTCCCAGCCAGGCATGGGATCCGGCCGCCTGCCACAACAACCAATGAATACCAGAGAAGAGCAATGACTGCCTCAAGACACCAAGGAAAATGGGAGTTCTGGACTAAGAAAGCTGAGCAGTGATTAGTGAAAGTTTTGAGCCAGCACAAAAATCTACTGGACCTCTTAGTCTTTGTCGTACCACAGCAGAGAGGAAAAAAAGGAAAAAGATACTTCATATTGATTAGACTCCAAAGCAGGTTGACCTCACAATAACTTCAGAGCACAAATTTGAAACTGTACTGAGAAGTCATGAATGAGTCATCTAATACATCATCCCCTGCAATTTCTTGTCATGTAATCTGACATTCTCAAGACAATGACATCCAGCAACCGCAGTAGGGAAACGGGGAAATTAATTAATCTGTGTATTTCTAGTAGGTTCGACTACTGCAATGTAATATTCATTAGCTGTTTAATTTGTTCTTTATGTCGATTTCAGTTAATTTAAAATGCTGCTGCATGAATTATTACTAGAACTAGAAAATACAAAGACATAACTCCAGTTCTGAAGTCCTTACACAAACTCCCAGTAAAGTTTATGGCTGATTTCAAAATCATTCTTTTAACATATAAAGCCTTAAATGTCCAAGGCCCAGTTTATTTCTCTGAACGTATCATTACTTTCAAACCTGAACGCACAAAATCTGAAGATGCTGGCCTCCTTATAGTTCTAAGGATTAATAAAATAACAGTGGGAGGACAAGCTTTTTTTAATTACAGGGCCCCATAGTTGTGGAATAATCTGCCTGCTACTGTAAGAGATGCCCTTTCACAGTCAGCTTTTAAATTCAGGATGAAAATGCACAACTTTGGTCTAGCATACCCTGACTAGAGCTGCTGATAAAATGTGCACATTGAATCTCTGTTAGCCATTTGTGTAGACAATACAACATTTATAAACTATTAATAACCCTCTTCTATTCTGCTCATCTTCTTGGTATCCAGATGTGGCTGTTGGTTCTACAGATCTACTGCTAAGTTGTTCTTCTGCTTATGGAAGAACAATCTCAAATATTGGGAGCACTGGAAACATCAAGTAGAAGGGTCCTTTCATTAGACTGGATGGCCCAGCACTGACTGTTCTAGAATGCCCAGACACAGGTAGGATGCTAGTTGGCTAAGAATTTCAGGAATGTTATTGTGTCTGACTTTGTCTTTGACTCTTTTTCTTATAATTTTCTCTCCTTCATTGTCAACTTATGTTAATCAGTTTCTACTTTGTTTTGTTAACAGATCTGTTTCTATATATGTGCTAGTTCTGTATTTAGTCAGTATTATAATCTATTCTTGCATTTTGTCTTGAGAGTTGTCTTGGAGCTCAGAACGTGAACTTGGTGAGGAGCATTGTGCTAGAACAGATTAAATTGTATTACTCTATTGTATTTCTTAGATGGAAATGATATATTTGCCATCTACCTCTGAGAAGATAATTCCTTGTATTCTGTTTGTGTGCTGCAGTTACTCTATTTGTTGACATCAACTACACATTTCCTCCATTTATTTCTGTAAAGCTTTTAGGGAATTTTTTTCACTTTCTTAGAGAGTCAAGGCTGGGGGCTGTCAATTAATCAGGAAGTGTTAAAGCCCATTTTGGCGTTCTTTGTTTGATTGTGGGCTGTACACAAAGAAATAAAAACATGCACGCCAATTTCAAGACATGTAGTGTGAAGCTGGCCTTACATTTTACTTACTTAGTTAATAACTTGCAATTGTGATCGGAAGATCCTAAAAAATTGGTTAGCAAGCTAGCATTAGAGCCAGGTGCTTCATTGAATAAACTATACTACATTAGACTGAAACTTGATTTAAAATAAACTGGCATTTCTGTGCAAATATATCAACCTAGTAGCTGCTCTTATGCCATTTACTTTTGAATCTGTTGAGTACGGATTTGTTGATTATGTGTTGAGTGCCTGCTACCTGTGTTGTCAAAAAATTTTTATGCTGTTTTGAATGCTCATCATTTTCAGTTTATTATTTTAAAGACTTTATTTTCATAATGATGCACTTATTTAATTCATATGGATCATCTTATTGCTGCGTGAAGTTTTTTCTGTATTCATCAAAGATTAAAAATGCAAGCCACAAATCACACATGCTCTTCGGTGATGCACTGTAAGGTTGAAAATAATACACGTTCTATTTTATTCTATTATCATTTACTGAATTTATAATGAATCATTCATGTTTTCCAGAAAACTTTGACTTTAGTCATTGATTTTCTAAGAAGTCTTACTTCAGCAGAGGGTTGTAGAGAGGCAGAACCAATCCTGGTTGCATCAGGCATGACTCAACACCCAGTCTTAGATGGGGCACTTGTTAGGGTACGTCTTTGGGACGTGTGAGGTCAATGGAGTACACAGAGAAAGTACGTGAGCAGGGTAAGCAGATGAGATGTATATTGGATTCGAACTCTGGATCCTGGAGGTATGAGGCAGTATGAATTACTACCAAGCTGTTGTCTGCCTGACTGTGATGTTAGTCTTACTTAATAACATTTTTCTTAAAAGACTGTTTTTTTGAGTTTACAAAGCTCCATATTGATATTCATCCTAAACCTGAGAATTCAGGGGTCTTGGATAGCTCTATAAGTAATCAACCTAAAAATACTAATAATGACATTATACTGTATATTCATCTGACATCCTCCACACAAAAACTTTGCCTCACGTTTTCATCTCTTATAAAAACGTACAGGAAACTTTGTCCCATTAGTGCCAAAAATGCAATGTGCTCCTGATTAATGTTTTATTTCCAACCAATAGGCCTTCAATCAACTCACTTATCAGCCATAAATTTATCACAAGCATCTTTAAAATCCATTTCTGTTGTCTCAGAATTACTTTCAAGGCTAGGGTGCTCTGTTGTCATGATGTCACGTGCATTTTTAATTTTTTAGGCCTTTAAAAATAACCAGGACATCTTTTTGGTTGAGCGCTGTGGCCTTGCAGTTAGGAGACCTGGGTTCGCTTCCCGGGTCCTCCCTGCGTGGAGTTTGCATGTTCTCCCCATATCTGCGTGGGTTTCGTCCGGGTGCTCCGGTTTCCTCCCACAGTGCTAAGACATACAGGTTAGGTGCATTGGCGATTCTGAATTGTCCCTAGTGTGTGCTTGGTGTTCGGGTGTGTGTGTGTGTGTGAGTGTGTGCGCCCTCCGGTGGGCTGGCACCCTGCCCGGGGTTTATTTCCTGCCTTGTGCCCTGTGTTGGCTGGGATTGGCTCCAGGAGACCCCCGTGACCCTGTAGTTAGGATATAGCGGGTTGGATAATGGATGGATGTATGGATCTTTTAGGTTGTTTGTGAGGCCAAGAAACACAATGGTTGCGTTTTATTTTTTTTATTTAGGCACATTCATAACATTGTTGAAAAAGAAATACATTTTGCCGCAGAAACATTTTGCTTTACATATGGATTGATATGTTTGGTCCAGGTGCCGTGCAGTTGATACGTGACATGAATTGGAATTATGCTGTGTGTGGCATCATTGGGTCAAAAGTATAAAGGCCAGTGTCATACATTTCCTAGTTTGTCCAATTTTGTGGATACTCACTAAAAATATGGCTAGCTTATTACTGTTTCTCTTGATTTTCTCGTTATGATCCCTTTTGTTTTTGATTACAACTTATGTCTTTTGTTTCAGCTTTAGTTACTGTATGTATAACTCTTCTAGGTTCTGTCCCTCTCGCTTTGATATATTCTTACTACATTTTAATTTTGTGTGCTTGGTTTTTTCTGACTTTCCAGTTTCAGCCATGGCTTATTTTCTGACTTTATTCCATCTCTAGGGTCTAATTAAAAATTCTATACTGAAGTCTTCCAGTGCTGTCATTACACTCCGTACAAGCGTTTCTTTTGTTTTTTTTTTATTAAACAGGGCTTTGCAGGTTGCTTGTCCTATGTTGCCATCTACAATTCTCAAGGAGAAAAAATTAATTTATTTTTGTCCTCCTGGGCATCTACGTCTTACTCTGTTACCCTTGGAGAAGTAATTTTCAAAAATATATGAGTCTTACTACTTCCTCGTAGTTACAGGAGTGTCACATGAGATCCTGTAGGGCCAATTACTGCTGTTAATGAAGCAGGCTTGTTTTGCCTGAGTTTGAATTGTTTCTCTTTTTAAGACTCAGAACCTTGAATTGTCTTATTTTCCCTTAACCACTTGTCCAGCACTCATAAGATGCAAAATTAACCAACAGATGCTAACTAACTCAGTCCAACTAACTTGTATCCATTATACAGAACTGTTTCAATTATTTTCTAAATGTATTTTATTTATGCAAGCCACAACAATACAATAGCATGCTACTTAATCAAACATCATAATAACAACTAATTACTTTGAAATGAATGCACAGAAAAAACAGAAAATTATAAATGCAAAGGTAGAGAAAAAAACAAACAAAGCAAAACAAGACTCCCACCCAAACAATGAAATATTTTAAAAGAGTGATGGTCTGAGCGACATTGATCTAATCTAGTCCAGAAAACATTTTGACGACACTCTCGAGCAAAAAAGGAAATCAGTAATTTTAGAAATGTCTGCTGTGGCTGAATGAGGGCAATAACAAGGCACAGAATTTACTAAAATGTTTCATTAACTGCAAGAATTAACTTCTAAGTAAGACATTATTTGCTGAGAACATGCTGTTCCTTCAGGAATTCAAGATCATTCTTTGGTGGAACTCCTAGTTTAGAAGATCTTTTGGTCGGCCAGTGTGGAGGTTTTGCTCTCTCTGAGTGAACCCTGAGTGGATTGTCCGTTTTGTAGCGTCCTTCATCCACCTTGAGCCTGAGGATTATTTGTCCTCCTGTCCCCCTCATAAATTATACAAATAAAATACATGTCCCTCCTTTCTGACCCACAAACACTGTGTATTTTATAAGCGATATAGTAAACGAGTGCAAGTAAATTATTAATTTTAACATGATGTTTGTTTTTAGTAAACAGGCTCTCTAAGAATTTGCATTATCTGCTATCTGAGCTCCGCCTAGGGAGTGAATCGGTCTGAATAAACTGGCCTCTTGCTGCTCTTTTCCGTAGTCTGCGCGATCAAAAGAGAAGCTACTTCCTCTGACGTTCGTTTTGTTAAATTCTCCCCTGGTGCATAATTTTCTTTTACAAGACAAAACCAGTGAATCTCTCTCTGGAGAGTTCAGAACACACTACCTGATTGGGAGATCACTGTGCCACTTCATGTCAGTCCCGTTAAATGGCTTCTTTTGTCATTTCCTTATTGTTTCTAAAGATGGCCCTGACCTGACGGCTCGGAGTTCCTATTTTTATTTTGGCTTATTCTATTCTCTTATTGTCACCATCTCCCCAAGCCCCCCCACCATTACTTTCAACCTGTTTCCTGTAAAAACAGATTTTTTTATGTCCAAGGGTGGGGTAGTGGGCAGTTGGTTGTCTTTTCCTCTCCTTCCTGTTTATGAGTTAGCCTCCGGCTACTCATGGACCTCTTTGATTGTTTTAGGCAGTCTAAATAAAGGGAGGACATAGAATGGACAAAGTGTGAGCTGAGTCATCTGTTTTTTCTGCTTAACTAAACTGTATTCATGAAGAACATTTATTATATCAGAGATTACATTCTACAAAATGTTAACCGTATTTCACAAATCGGAATTGTAGAGGAGGGTAAATCACAGACTGGGAAAAAGACTAAGAGCTTTTACACACTTTCAATGATGACGTCAGATCATTGTACCAAAATATCAATCATTTAGAGGTTCTACTTCCAGAATTTGTAAAATATTTTACTGGCCTTTTAGAATGAGAGTGCCTACTCTACACACACACCCCTTCATCGTCTTCAAGCTGTATTTATCTTCCTATAACACTGTGTCCTATGCCAATGTCATTGGTAAGCCACAGCCAAGTACCCAACCACTACAAGCAAGAGATCCTGTAAAGTCAATTCAAGTGAAAAAAGAAAACCTTGCCCACCTGCAATTGTGTGATCTCCATTACCAAGACTATGCTCACATTACTAAGCTAAAGAGACTCCAGTCCAATTTCTTGCCTTAATGTGACACAATTTTGATGTTTTCAGGGCTGTGTGGACACAGAAAAGCAAATCTGAGTCACTTTCACATGTGATCCTAGATCAGATATGGATCTAATTCATGGCCATGTGACACAAATGAGAATGTTCAGATCAGAATTCATGGGTTTTTGTTTCCTATACACATGAACTGATCATCGTCAGCTAGCACTGGCAGTCACCAAAACAGCAATGGAGGAGAGCTACATCTGTGACAACAGTCATGTCCCTCCATTGCTGGCTCTGTCCTCATACCCATACATCTCTTGATGCAGCAGTGCCAGCAAAAGCTGCAAACACTACAAAAGCTTGCCGTCTGGCTTTTTTTGCCTTCTTCATCTAATCATGTACAGCTGATGAACAGTTTGCCAGAGAAAAATATGATGCATACACAAGCTACTAACATGTCTGTTTAATCAGTTTTGATACCATGAGTTGTCTCACAAATATGACGTTTTTCCTCGTTGGTAACGCAGATGACTTACACACAAACATGTCAATGTGTGCATGCAGTATGTGCCATTTCAAAAAAATAGACAAATCCAATGTGAACCAATAGATTCTAGGTAGAAAATAATTTCAACTAATTAAACATCCATTTAAGACAAAACCACATAGGATGTAAGACATAGCAGGTTCCTCCGTCTCAAAACTTCATTTATTCTTTTTATTATCCTAATTTTCCATCAGAAAACACGCAAGACGCTATGAAATAATAATAATAATGAAAGATTTATTACCATTTACAAGGTGTTTCTGTCTTCTTGATGGAAGAAAAAAGCAACCGCACAGATAGATTGGAAACAAAAAAAGATGTGCCAGTTGTGTGATGCGTGGTTTCCAAAAGTGGTGCATGGCATGGCAAATTGGTGCTCTGAATATTGAATTATTTTTTACTTATTGCTAGTTTCTGGCTATTTGTTGTATTTTTTGGGAGTTATCATTCTGTTTACATCTTTTGTTGTTTGAGGCACGACGTCACAGTGGTTAGCACTGCCACCTCACAGCTCAGGTCACATTTTTGGTCACAATAATCAGTCCAGTACAATGAAATCTAAGCACTTGAAACATGTTTGTATCATGCTATTAAACCTTGCTTGCCCTATTATACGATTTATTGACTTATCAAGAAATTTGTGTTTAAGATTATTTATCTTATTTTAAGAAATCTTGTCCAGTAAAATTTGCTTACCTTGTTAGAAGATTTTTTATGCTAAATAAAAGCAAAACAACTCCCATTTCAAGCCATTGTTCTTACATATGCCGTTTTTTGCAGTGCATACAGTAAATGGCCGACGCTTCCCTAGCCCCATAGGCTTAAAAGACCATTGCATCATTATAATACATCATTGCATCATTATAATCCACTCAAAACCAGTTCTGTTTCTCTTTCCCCTTTGACTTTAGTGCAATTTTCCATGTTTGGCAAAGTTCCTAAACATTTCTATAATTTCACAGAATCCATGACATAGCAAACTCCATGGGGTTCACTCATGCTTAGAATCAACCCTTAATGGTACTGAGATGCATCATAAGGCACACTCACACCTCTACGTTTATTCATAGAGCCCCTTCTTAGGACATTGAGGATATTCAAGGAGAACTTGTAAACATATAAACTGTACCAAGCTGCAAAATGAACTCAGGGCCCCGGAGCTGTGAAGCATTAACACTAAGCACCATCCTACCATAAGCACCTACTGTATAATGTCTGTTACATTAAAGCATACAACTCATTGCTTAAAGACCTCACATTGTGTTTGCTGTGAAGGTCCACCACCTACGTCAATAAGGTGCTAAATATTCATTGTGTTTTTAATTTGTTGTTTTTCATTGTGTGTTACATTAACTTGAAGTACGTTAATATATCCATTACACAAAGTGGCCTACAAATTAAAAAAAGCAACTCAACATTTACAGCACTGGCACATGAGGTGACTTGTTCACCGTGAGTCAATGGTGTGGACTGACCCAGAAACCCTGTGGTTTTTATTTTTGTGGTTATTAGTTGTTCTCTTTTTTGTGCCCAAAGTGAACTTTTCTACAGGATGTAATATTGCATTTTGTAACTGAATAATTAAAAAGGATATTAAAATTGAAAGAAGTAGAGCTTCCCTGGTTTGACTGACCTGGCCACTGTCACTGTGCCACTTCATCCTAAATCTGTCATCAGAAAAGCTGTTAAATCATTTAACTTACTGTGATCAAAAATTATTTCATGTTGTTTTGGGTTGCTCATTTGCTTTCAATGTATTATGGTAAAGCCTTTTTTACGTTTAAACTGTACCTCCGATTGTTATCTTGAGTGATTCTTTGTATCCAAGTTTACAAGAATACTCCACAAAGTATAGGGTGGTCCAGATCTCATTATGCAATTTTCATTATGATATGACTTAAGTTTATTACATAGAAAATCACCCGAAAAATCCCAGACCATCGAGAAGTGTGCAAACTGACAACATGAAGAATTGTCTTTGCACCGAACTGGAATCGTCCCCACATCAGCCAAAGTCATCCAGAAGATCTGGATTTGCATAATTAGATCTGGACCACCCTGTATAAATACTGAATGGGGCCAATGCAAGGCTAACAATAATATGCATTACTGGTCTCTGTATGATTTACTGAAGTGAAATGAGTTATTTGTGCCTTCCACTCCCCACCAGGTTAAAGCTGATGGTAAATCTGATGTTTGATGCTCTTCATTGAATTTCCACTCCTGCTCATTGAAATGCAGAGTTGCAGGGGCCTCGGACTACCCTGGGTGCATTGGCCAAATCAAAACCTGTGCTAAATAGGACACCAGCCTGCAATGGGCTGTATTATTAATACTTTATTAAATTTTTTATCATTTGTTATATGTTCATTTCTTTTGGGGTGGGGCATCTGAACCAGATAATTCATTTCTGGCATTTATTTTTTGATTCTCAAAATGATCTGTTTTGCCCACCACTTTAAGTTCCTATGATCACTTTTGTTGTGTCTAACCTGTCACTAGCTCCCCATCACGTGTTGCCAGGGGCATGGCTTCAGGGGTCATAACCTGTTAGTAATCAGCATGATGGGTTAAAGATTTGGCCATTGACGTGTTTCTGTATCTGATCTGTGGATTCTTCGCCTTTACCAGCCCTTTCACTGAGTTCTTAGTTTTTATTATTTTCTCTGCTCTGCCCTCTTATTTTACCTTCTGACTTTGCTTTTGCCACACACTCTGGTTTAGTTATAGTTCTATTGATCTTGTGGCTTTGACCCTTTTCTGTTTCATTGTGCATCTCCTGCTGTCTAATTAAAAATATGCCTGACAGTTCACAGTCTGACTTAAGGTTCTGTCACATTACAATTTTCCAGCGATTTCCAGCTGCAGACTAGTGATTTAGTCCAACCAGTCTGCAACTCTTTAAAAACAATCAAACAAGTTTGATTTTGTTTTAAGTTGTTGCTTGTGTACATGTGAGCTGACAACCAATGAGTGCTCACCTAGAAGTACAATGCATATGCAGCTGTTGTGAGTGGAGTACCAAAATGAGTGTGATGTATCCTGAAAAGGCCATAAATGCTGGGCCACAATCCAACCGATCTCCCCAATGAGACTCAGCTTAGATTCAGCTAACTCCACAACAGCTAGCTGCATGGGGAGCTGGAAAAATAACAAAAATATCCCAAAATTTAGCAAACGTCTCACACAGATGATGACTGTAAACCCCCAGCTTGGGCACAAAAGAGCAAACAAGGAATCTTTGTAAATTAACACAAAAATACTCAAGGAAATACTCAAAACAGCATAAATAAAAGGAGTTGCATAAAAGGAAATCCTACAGCAAACAAGTTCCAATATGGTATCCTGTAAACAGAATTCTAAAGACAGAAGCAAGAAACCAGTAAAATCGAGAGAATACAAAGAAATCAGCCATACTCCTAAAGAACACCAAACACATGCAATGATCCACTGGCTGGGTCTCTTCTTCTGGCCTTCAGATTCAGGGAAGAATCCACAGCAGAGTTGTCAGAGTGGACCCACCCCCTGGGGCTCCACCCACAAAATACATGGAATGGTGGCACATTTAAAGTGACAGAATGGAATACAAAACAGCAGAAAAAAACATAAAAACATGAAAAATAATAATCAAACAAAATGACAGCAAAAGTAAATACACATAAATTTAGACTATTAAATAAGAGCTAGCTACATCTGAGGTCTCGCCTCCCCCTCTCCTCGGCCAGCTGTATGTCTCTCAGATTTGAGCAAATAAATTGGAGCCGCAACCGAACTATGATACTTAGCGCAATGAAAGAATTTGCAAAACCAACCAGAATATTCAAGCAAATTATAGAAAAAAACCAGATCTAAATCCATTAAGTAGTTCTCTTGTGAAAAGCAGACAGACTTGTATATATATATATATATATATATATATATATATATATTTATATATATATATATATATTAGCAAAATACCCACGCTTCGCAGTGGAGAAGTAGTGTGTTAAAGAAGTAATGAAAAAGAAAAGGAAACATTTTAATAATAACGTAACATGATTGACAATGTAATTGTGTTGTCATTGTTATGAGTGTTGCTGGTATATATATATATATATATATACACACACACACATATAAACATATTTATACACATGATATATATATATACATACATATATACATATATATATACACATATACAAATATAGACATATATATGTATATACACACATACATATATATATATACATATACATATATATATATATACACATATATATACACACACATATATATACATATATATACATATACATATCTACATATATACTGTATATACATATATATATTCAAATCTACATATATATATCTACATATATATATATTAGGGGTGGGACTCAATTAAAAAAATTAATCTAATTAATTAGAGGCTGTGTAATAATTAATCTTGATTAATCGTATGTAATCACACATGAAAATTTGCCCCAAATCACAAATGTTTTTTTTTTTTAATTTAAAAGGGTTTTAGTGGGCGACAGAATCAAATAATAGACATGGACATGAATATTGTAAACTCAAGGTCTTTTAATTTCTGAAAAAAATGCATTTAAACTGCATTTCAATTCAAAACAGAAACAAAAATATCATCCCTGGTTAAAATTGGGCAGACTTAAAAATAAAGTGGTAGTTTAAGTACTTTAAGTACATTTTCAGAATGGTATTGTCTTTAAATAATAATAACCAATATTTCAACATAAAGTGCAGTTTTTCTTCTTAAAAAAATAAGTCAGAAACATAAATGGTAATTTGACCAGCTTCATCTTTAAACTCTGAGTAACCTTAGCCAAAATTATTTTGTACATTAGGCTAAAACAGTGTGATCATTGAACATTTTGTAATTAGATGTAATTAGAATTACTAACAGTCACGGAAGTCCAATGATCCCCAGTAAGAGCCACAAAGTCTGCTTTCTGTAATGCATCTAATTTTGCTTGCTTTTCAGTGTGCATCAATGTAATCGATGTTAGATGTACCAGGAAATCATGCATTGACAAAAGTTCCCCTTTGCTTGGAATTGAAAGTGTGATTAAATGCGTTATTTTTTTTAACGCGTTATGGACTACATGCATCGAAGCTTCTCAGCTGTGGTTGTGCTAAGAAAAGGAAACATTTTAAAAATAACGTAACATGATTCTGCATTAACCGCATATTTTTTCTTACGTCTCAAACCAAGGGGATGCGAGGCTAAAATGAATCGGGAATCGAACCTCGGATGTCGGCACTAGAGGTGAAGCCTCTACCATTGCGCCACGGCATGTGGCTTGTCTATTTGAGAGTATGTAGATCGGGGTATATATATACATATATACCCGCGTTTTGCAGCGGAGAAGTAGTGTGTTAAAGAAGTTATGAAAAAGAAAAGGGAACATTTTAAAAATAACGTAACATGATTGTCAATATACAGTAATTGTTTTGTGAGTGTTGCTGTCATCAAGGATTTGATCATCATTATTTCTTGCAATCAGGTTCGTATTTGGAGGATGTGTTTATTTAATGGTAGCTAAGACCCGGCACTTAAACGTTTCTTGCTACAGCAATTTTAACTCCGTTACAAAGTGATCCAAAGTCTCGTTTATACCTCGTGTCTTCTCAGTAAACTTGTATGTCACGAATACCGTCATTCGTTGTGGGCATGACAAACGGCAGCGGGAGTGTGTTTATAAACTTAATGTAAACTTACGGTTCACGCCGTGCTTTGTTTCCGCAGTAGCTGCACTTATGAATATGCATTGGCCTCGCTCACTGAGTGCAAGAGAAAAAAATAAAATGTAGTCTATAAGTTATTAATAGTAAAACATTAACGTTTTGTTCAGTTTCTTGCTACAGCAATTTTAACTCCGTTACAAAGTGATCCAAAGTCTCGTTTATACCTCGTGTTTTCTCAGTAAACTTGTATCTGGCGAATACCGTCATTCGCCATAGGCATGACAAACGGCAGCGGGAGAGTGTCTATAAACTTAATATAAACTTACGGTTTACGCCGTGCTTTGTTTCCGCAGTAGCTGTACTTATGAATATGCTTGTATTTATGAATACGCTTGTATGCATCACTTGCTTCATAATCTTTTTCTGCCTTCTCAATTGTGAAATGGTGTTTTTTGTTCAGCGCTGTTTGGAGGTCTTCCTTGTTCTCTACGTACTTACGCAGGAGGCGTGATGATGTCACACGAAACTCCGCCCCCCACGGCCATCCAGCTCAACTCCATTACATTATATGGAGAAAAATAGGTTCCAGTTATGACCATTACGCGTAGAATTTCGAAATGAAACCTGCCCAACTTTTGTAATTAAGCTGTAAGGAATAAGCCTGCCAAATTTCAGCCTTCTACCCACACGGGAACTTGGAAAATTAGTGATGAGTCAGTGAGTGAGTCAGTCAGTCAGTCAGTCAGTCAGTCAGTCAGTGAGGGCTTTGCCTTTTATTAGTATAGATATATATATATATATATATATATATATATATATATATATACTGTATATATATATATAATACATTGGATTTTTATAAATATAATAATATTTGGGGTGCCAAACAGGCAAATATATTGATTTTTGGAATATATAAAGTCAGTGTTCTGAATATATAACACCAAAACCTGATTATATAAAGTCGGCATCGGAATATATAGTCATTACTGAATATATAAAGTCAAAACTTGAATATATAAAGTCATTCCTGAATATATAAAGTCAGCATCGGAATATATAAAGTCAAAACCTGAATATATAAAGTCAGCATCGGAATATGTAAAATCATTCCCGATTATATGTAACGTCAAAGCCTGATTATATAAAGTCAGCATCGGAATACATAAAGTCATTTTTGAATATATAAAGTCAACGTTGGAATATATAAAACCTTTTCCGAATATAGAATATTTCTGTGCTTATCATTTTATTCATACTAGTAAAAGGTAAACTTCGACAGAAGCCACTCAGAGTCAATCGGGCTTGGGAGGTTTGTCCAAAAATGCCCCCAATACAAAAAGAAAAAATAAATATAGTGTTCAAAATGCCAGGCACATACATCATTTTGAATTAATTAACTGAACAGTGGGGTTTTTTTTTATATTGTTCTGAAGATGTTTTTGTTAACTTATTTCATTACGTTGTATTAGGAATTCATTAAGTTTACTAAAAATGTGCCTGAGTTGTTTCAATCAATATCAATATAATCTGACTTTAAATTTATATATTCAGGAATGACTTTATATATTCCAACGCTGACTTTATACGTATATTCTAACTAACTCTGACTTTATATATTCAGGAATGACTTTATATATTCTGATGCTGACTTTATATATTCCGAAAATCATTGTAATTGCCTGGTTGGCACCCCATAATAAATATATATATACTGTATGTATTTGTATGTAAGTATAAATAATTTTCACTCAGTACTCACATTTACCTTAATGTTTAACAGTGAAAATAACTACATAAGTTCTGTTCTATTCCATATTATTTTTCATGGGTATGGAAACACATCTAGCATTTCATAAGTAAGGAAATTGTTTCAACTAATATAGAAATATGTGTGTATGGACTTGCAGCCCATGGGGCCAAGGGACTGAAAATCGTTGTATTGGTGTTAGAGGTGATTCAATAGATACACACCTTTTGTTTTAAAGATGAGCACAATGGTGTTGGAATACAGTACTTATTTCCATGAAAAACTGAATAGCTTTTTCTAAGGGTCCAGAATGATTACAAAACAACACATTTCAGGATGATATACCAGGCACAAAATATAAAAATACTTAAGTCTTATTTTCCTTATTCTTTATTATTTTAATGAATGCATTAAATGCACAGATGAAGTGCCTATGTTTTCTACTTGAAATGAGACAGGATGTCTAGATATACAATAATAAAACAGAAAACTCAAGAATTGTTTTTAACCTGGATCATATGAAAGAGTTATACTGTAGGATTTTTGTGCACATTCCGTGTTGCCAAGCTACAGATAAGAATTTGTGGTTATGATGATTAAAATCAGTCAAATGACATTTAAGTAAAAGTGATTAATGAAAGAGCTTGTTCTAAAAAAAAGGGCAGATTTAACAAGAACATTTTTAACACAGAATAATAAATGACTAACTTATTTATGAACAAAATATTTTAAATGGAAAAATGCCAAACGTGAAAGTAAATTTCATTTTAATTGATCATTTTAACCCTTTGGCTATATAGCTCCTCTGGAACTGTATTATAAATGTGAACATGCAGTGCCATAGTATAGTAAGATATTTTTGAATAATATAGGTAGCAACAATGCATAAATTAGCAAAGCAAGTTAAGAAATATGCCAACATTAAGCTTCATTTCATCTTTATGAATATGAATATCCCTTTCAGGTTTGTCATTTCTTTCTGCATTCACTTTTTCAAAGTTGCTCATACTATTCATGCTAAACTTGAGTTAGAGTGATGGCACCTTTTATTCATGCAGATGGTATTATCTGCCAATGATGTCAATTAAAAAAGAAATTGCTTAAATAATTCAGATTTTAATGACATAAAATAAATCTACACACCTAATACAATTTCTAATAATTAGAAAGAATCACATATGCAGATTAGTTTTCT
>JANRMT010062803.1:4060370-4135767 GCA_026402145.1 Polypterus bichir lapradei | reverse complement strand
TTTTTTGCTGTCACCTCAGTGTCTGCCATTCCTCTATTCTAGCTATACCAGCATCAATGTCATTAATATAAATCAGAGAAAGTAACAGTCCATGCATTTTTGACAATATGTTTGAATTCAGCCTACAACAAAAAGAATAAAACTGTTTCCGAATCTAGAGTGAACAATACAATATGCCATCATTAGACCACATCTGGAAATGGGGCCGACATGAGTGAGCGTGGGATATGAATGAGTGGCTCCAGGTTTGTGCCCATTTTTGCTGGGGTAGGCTCTGTGCCCTCGAAACCCTGTAGTGCAGTAAGTGGATTCAGAATTACAGGTAGAAGGATGGCAGGATACATTCCCCTCATTTCAGTAGTGCTCTCTTACATGGTCCACAAAAGGTATAGAATATAGCTAGCAAAAGCCCGAATGAATCAGTACGTCAAACATTTGTCTGTATTATCAATAAAATTTAATTACAGTTTCATTCGTGCCTGGCTAACATCTGGTAAAATCATTTGCATGAAATAAGCTATTACTGTTTAGAATAATGGAAACAAATGAGAAAATAAGAACAATAGCTAGCTACTGCTGTGATTATCTAAAGCAGTACCATATTTCATTTCTCACAGAGAGGAAGTTTTTGAAGTTACTAATTTTTCAGATGCTGAATGCAAACAATAGAAGATATACAAGTGTGGCCAAAGGTTTGCATGGTGACTAAGAGACTGGATGAGGTGTTCTTTATAAGCAAGCAGATGTACTGCCCGCACTCTTAACTGTCATTTTCCATTGATTAACAGGTGAGCAACAGTAAAATTATATTGCCCTATCAGCCAGTTCCTAAATAACACCTTTCAAAGTAAGCACAATTCCAGAAAACTTTATATTAAAAACACATGTTCCATACACGAGACATAGTCATAGAGTTAGAGTGCACTAATATGCTTGTGGTCACAATGTCCCAGGTTTAAGATTTGAATCTGCAATCTTATCTCAATAACTGCCAGGCTGTGAGAAGGCAGTCTCTGGGTTATGATAAAGAATATTTCAGAGGGGTGAAACATTTGGCTCTCTGCAAAAATGTAAAACTGTAATTCAGTGTTAATCAAATTGCTTTATTTATTGTAGCAAATCTTCTGGAACCAAATACCAAAGTAGGCCCTTTCTACATTAGATACCATCAACATTCTGCCATGCTGTAATGTAATCTCTTAATGAAAAGTATTATATGTACTGCTAGGAAGGATATAAACTAGCAGCAAGTAGTTAAAAGAATCAGGAGAAGAGATATAGTCGTTGATCGAGCTAAGATTGGAACCAGGAATACGGTAATCTTTTGACAAAACAAGTTGTCAGCTATCTTCACTAATAAATTTATTTCAGTGTGTGAGCATGGGTGCACTTGTATGTGCCAATGTGTGCAGTCATGTATGTGTATGTGTACTGTAAAATGAAATAACATTACTTGTACCAAAATTTTGCAAATCAATAGGCCTGGACCAATAACTAAACAGAGATGGCTGCAAAATCCTGGTTAAACTGTACAGTTCCTAAGGCAGTTATCGTTGGACATACTGTAGGTCATGGCATTTTGAAGGACATGGAGATTGTGAACGGTAGAGGTTGCTGTCACCCCTTTAAATGCAACAGACAGATGCTCAGGACACAGGGTAAAAGTACTAAGAAGTATTTTAATACTTTGTCTTCTTGAAAACGGTGTCCAAAGCACCACAGCCACAATAAGCAGGCAAATAAAGACAATAATCAATACAAATCTCTCTCTCTCTCTCTCTCTCTCTCTATATATATATATATATATATATATATATATATATATATATAAATATCTCCTCCACACCGCTTTATCTACTACCTCCCGGCGGCTCTGGCTCGCTTGCTGGGTTCACAGCAGTCCTTTATATAGTCCTTGACCTGGAAGTGCTTCTGTCCTTCAGTCCATGTAACTTGCTAGCACTTCCGGGTCAGATAGAGAACTTGTTTTTTTCTTCAGCCCGGAAGTACTTCAGACCTTCCGTCCTCGTGACTTAGCAGTACTTCCTGGCTATGGATGAGACATGACTCCTTCAGTCCGTTTGCGGCATCCCCTGGCGGCACCCATGGTACCCTTCAGGGCTGCGTTGTCAGACTCCATGTCCCGTACTGCCCTGCGGGAACTGCTGCAGTCTAGGGAACCTGCCATCTAGCGCTTTGGAGGAGGCAGTGTCCACAAGTAGATGCCTTCCCCCATCCTTTTATTCTTTGGGCATCCCTTCCGGGTTGAGCTGCCGGCCGTCCATCACAGGATATAATAAATACTGGACTAAACTCGTCCAAAATCAGCAGGCTTGGAGCCTGTAACAAGGCATACATGACCCAACTGTTTAAAACAAAATCGGCCAATTATTTGGAAGTTATCGCTATACATGCTGTTGGTCTCACCATTCAGCACAGATATGTCAGAAACAACTCTTTCTTCTTCTTCTTCTTCTTCTTCTTCTTCTTCTTCTTCTTTCAGCTGTTCCTGTTAGGGGTCGCCACAGCCACCTCCAGCTCTGTCTCCTGCTTTGTGGTCAGTGCCACCGTCTTCAACCCATATAACACAGCTGGTCTCACTACCATCCTGTAGACCTTCCCTTTCACTCTTGCTGATACCCGTCTGTCACAAATTACTCCTAACACTCTTCTCCACCCATTCCACCCTGCCTGCACTCTCTTTTTCACCTCTCTCCCACAATCCCCATTTCTCTGTACTGTTGATCCCAAGTATCTAAACTCATCCACCTTCACCAACTCTACTCCCTGCATCCTCACCATTCCACTGACCTCCCTCTCATTTACACACATGTATTCTGTCTTGTTCCTATTTACCTTCATTCCTGTCCTCTCTAGAGCATATCTCCACCTCTCCAGGGTCTCCTCAACCTGCTCCCTACTATCGCTACAGATCACAATGTCATCAGCAAACATCATAGTCCATAGGGTCTCCTGTCTAATCTCATCTGTCCACCTGTCCATCACTATTGCAATTAAGAAAGGACTCAGAGCCGATCCCTGATGTAATCCCACCTCCACCTTGAATGCATCTGCCACTCCTACCGCAGACCTCGCCACTGTCACAATTCCCTCATACATATCCTGTGCAACTCTTACGTACTTTCCTAGAATGTAGCCATCCAGAAGGTCTACACAAAGGTCTACACAAAGCAATGTGTGTACCTTTCTGACAAAAACTGTAATTTAAATACGTGAAAGTTAATTTCAAACTTCCTCAGACACACACGCACACACATACAGACGCCATGTTAAAATCATCTTTTCTCGACGGTCTAAACAGAACCAGAATCTGAACTTGTTTTGAAAGTGAATTTTTGGCCCCTGTACTGAACTTTTGCTCAGCAGAAAGTAAAACAAAAGACTACTAAATTAAAGTGCTGAAGTGTTTGGAGATATCCGCAGTCTCACAGGACATTGACTGCCATCTTTTATTTTCTCACTCTGATGATGTCAGGCGAGGTGTAGTTTTGGGTCTTTGCCAGAGAAATAAACAAGAAATGGTGGTGGCTGTAAGAAAACAAATAAGCAGATGAAAACAGTAATATATTGTTTTTAATAATGCAGAAGAAACATCAAAATGAGACACCAACACCATAATCAAAATCTTTGATCAAAAACCTACACGGGGAGGAAAGCTAATAAAAATGCAAAGGAAAGTTCAAGAAAAATGAAATATGAAACACCATCTTCGTTTATTATTAAATAAGAAACTATAAACACAATATACTGTAATTAAATTACCAAATGAGACACTTTTCTATTCGTGATAAAGTCTTGCAGTGCTCTAGTATAATTTCACCGTGAAAACCACCAAGGGACATATCAATTTAAAAATGAAATCAATTGTGTCCCAGAAATCTTAAAGCACTTTTATTTTATCCATTCAAAACTTTACTTTATATTTTACATCTATCCATCCACCCATCCATCCAATTCTGCTTAACAAAAATGACAGTTTCGTTCTGGAGCTTACATCCAAATCTGACATTTGTTGGGCTGTTACAACTATTACAAACCATTAAACCTTAAATTTTGGTCTGATTGTCTTAATAATAAAATAATAATGCATTTTATTTATATAGCGCCTTTCCCATGCTTACAAATATCACTTATCTTTCTTTAGAATTGGATTCTAACATAAAAATATTGCCAACATATTTTCCCTAATAAAAACCATGCAAGAATAAAAGAATAATAAAAACAACTCACCCCACTTTTATAATGAGACTAGGCCCACATCTAGGATCTCCTGCCTTGTAGACACCACTGTCTGGACAGACTCCAGCCCACAGCCCCCATACCCCCCGGCCCTGAACTGCATTAATTATTGTGTTTGACGGAAGACTGGACATGCATAATGAGATGGCTGGGCCTTGCCCCGTGCCTGATGCTGCTGGCCCACAACAAACAAGGCGGCTGGAGAAAATGAATGAATGGATGGAAGTATAATAATTTAATAAAAAATGAAAAATCAAAGTTTTGTAAGGGGATCGGATATGACGCAGGCTACAGCCAGTGAGACAAAAAGCACGTTTAATGGGACTCTCCTGAGACTGTCTAAAACAATAGATCAAAATGAGGCACCAACAATGGAACTGAGTCACAGAAAACTCATATGGCCAAGCCCAGGTGCCTTTTCTCTGTGAGAAAACATGTTTGTGTTAATTATTTACGTCTTCAAAAGTGTGGGCCAAGGTTACATCCCACCTGAATTTGAACAGTTCTGGCTGGAGAGAATGGTGGTTGGGGGTGTTTGGGGGGGGGTGTTAGTGAAAGAAGTTGTGGGAGGGAGTGAAGAGAATTTCTAATCTTCATTAAATTTATCGGACAAAGACATCTGTTCCTTTCAAACCTGCAGATGTTTCCTAACCTGCTTCTGGCTGACTAAAATTCCAAAATTGGGCCATACGTCTATAATTCTTTTTTTTTTTTTGTGCGGAGCAGAACTCCATCAGCACTGTTTACTCAGCCTCTTTTTGCATCTCTGGCTGCCTAGCAACCAAAGCAAATAAATCCACAATGCTTTAGTTCTCTGAAGGGAATAGGAAAAAATATGTTGGTGTATTTTTAAACAGCTTTTCATTTATATTCTGAAAAACTGGTCGGAATACTTTTGATAATTGAACAATACTATTTTAAGACAGGAGTAATGCATTTGCTGTTTTTTTTAATTTGGTCCTTCATCTGAAGTAAAAAGATCCGTCTTGTGCCTGTTTTAGTCCCTCTTTCATCTGTTTCAGCCATGTGTCCTTTTTAACATTCATTTCAACATAAAAGTTAATAGTCAAAGAGAGAAAAAGAAACCAAGGGCCTCCACTAAGAAAGCCACAAACAGAAGCTTATCGAAGTCTTCAGAGCAAACGGTAACTTACTCCACACTTCATTCAAACCTCTGAAATGTGAACGGAGCAAACATACAGCAAACGTCCTCTGATAGCTGCATTTCTCAGATTGCTGGACTATACAACACTTAGCATCCATTTGCTTTGCCTTCTTGTCAAGAAAGCCAAATGCATGGCTTCTTACACTTTGAACTAAATTATGTAGTTATGACACACCTATTTAATACAAGAACACAAACATATTTTTTGCAACATCCTCAGATTTGATTATTACCAACACACAAATTAAACTCACAGTTTCTGAAATCATTATATGTTATAAAAGCTGTAAAAGGATAGAAGTATGTCATTTGTAGTTTAAATCCAATTGTGTTCAGTTTGTTTTTGTATAACCCTCTACACTGAGTGAAAGCACTGAGCGCTGTAACAAGCTTACAAGTAAAATAGAAATAGCAAACTGTAGAAAATACATAATGTACAAAAATAAATATATGGGTAGTTTAAACACACAATAAAACAAAGCAAAATGATCAACATTAAAGGTTACTAACAATATACATTTACTGAGCATATTATTAGGAACACGTGTACACCCGCTTATCCATTCAATAATCTAATCAGCCAATCATGTGGCAGCAGTGCAAATCAGAAAGTCATGCAGCTACAGGCCAGGAGCTTCAGTTAATGTTCACATCAAATATCGGAATGGGAAAAATTGTGATCTCAGTGTTTTGACCGTGGCGTGATTGTTGGTGTCAGACAAACTAGTTTGAGGATTTCTGCAACTCCTGATCTCCTGAGATTTTCATGCACAACATATCAAGTTTACTCATAATGGTGCAAAAAAAAAAATACAGTGAGCTTGTTGATGAAGGATGTCAGAGGAGAATGCCCAGACTGGCTCAAGCTGAAAGAAAGGCTACAGAGACTCAAATAACCACTCAGTGCAACTGTGGTGAGCAGAAAAGCATCTCAGAATGTCGAATCTCAAGGCGGATGGGCTACAACACCAGGAAGAACACATTCAGGTTCCACTAAAGTCAAACAAATGAGAAAGATGAGGCTGCATTAGGCACAGACTTGCCAAAACCAGAGTGCTGAAGTTAGAAAACTGAAGCCTGGTCTGATGAATCATGATTTCTGCTGAGGCATGCAGATGGTAGGATGAGAAACTGGCACCAATAGCATGAACCCAACCTGCCTAATGTCAACAGTACAAGCTACTGGTGGTGGTGTATTGGTGTCTTCTTGGCACAGTTTTGTATCATTAACACCAATCAATCATTATTTGAGGTGCTTACCATGTAGTGGGGCTACATAGTAATAGTATTGTTGAATGTTTGCACTGAGTGCGTTTTGTTTCCATCGTCCCATTTGCTGTTTGTGTGCGTCAGTAAATGTCTTTCCCGTAAATACAAGGGGGACAGATGATGGAAAGAGACAGCAGCCCCAAATTGGAAAACACCTGTTAACTATCAATCAATTACATCCGGCAGTACTATATAAACTATCGGGAGAGAACACAGGGAGAGAGGAGTGAGACGAGGATCACATTTCACCACGATGCATCATCTTACCTGCTGTTTACCACATCGTGCCATTGCAACCAGTTTGTTTTCATTCGGCCGGACTGACTTCAATTCCCTCATCACCTGAGATCCCGGGGTAGGATTACATCATCCACCACAAACCGAGGATTCACGGTGAGGTTGCTCCTTTTATTCCGGGAAATACAAACGCTTCTCATATCAGTTGACTAGTCTTCTGCATTCAGGACAGTTGTACACTCGGACTCAAGTTCAATATCATTGCCATTTTCTGTGTTCATTTATTACTATCTGTGTTTTGTGTTCGTTATATGTTACTGGGGCAAGAGAGGGTTTGTCATTGAGTATATGTATAGTGTTGTCACGTTATTGCTTTGGTGGTGGTTTATACATATATATTTTTTCTACGTTGGGAATGTGCAGTAGTGTTTTGTTTTTCATTTAATATATTCGCTTATTTGACATACCTGTTTTTGTGTGCTTGTTTAAACCATCGATTGTGGGGAAATTTTCATTTGTTTGAGGTACGGATTGATATTTAGATTAGCTTCAGTAATTTATCCAGGCCACAGGTCTTGGAGGTGTAGCTGCCGGCTGGGTATGGGGTCGGCCGTTACAACGATGTGCGACCCCTCTTTTCTACAATTGACCCATCTTCTAATGGCTACTTCCAGCATGATAATGCACCATGTCAAAAGGGAAAGTCATTTCAAACTAGTTTCATGAACATGACATTGAGTTCATTTTTCTTTAGTGGGCTTCCAAGTCACCAGATCTAAATCCATTAGGACATCTTTGGAATGTGGTATGATGGGAGATTCAGAGCATGAATGTACAGCTGACATATCTGTAGACTTTTTCTGATGCAAACATGTCAACATAGACAAGAATCTTGAAAGAATCTGTGCTTCAAAGCACTAAAGTGTGTTTTTATAGCAAAAAGGGACCCTATCCAGTAATACTATAGTGTGTCTAACAATATGTTTAGTGATTGTATGTCCAGTTAATAATATCATTTATATACTGTATGACAAGTTGACAACAAAGGAGGGGAAAACAAAAACTCCAGCAATATCCCTAGAGAAAAACAACTCTGGAGGATCCACAGCTAGATCCACCACAAAATTAAAGTTAAACATAATCACAGTCCTAGGTCAACTGGCCACCCACCACCCCCATAGTATAAGGCAGGGGTGCCCATAACGTCAATCGCGATCGACTGGTAGATCAGAAAGTTAGTGCAGGTAGATTGCGATGCATTCAAAAAAAATTTTTTAAGCGTTAGTCTATCATATACAGTATCCTCCCTATGGCATTTGCACTTGATTGACATACAGGGTGGCCAGTCTGAGATCTCTTCTCTTCTAACACACTGGTCATCCCGCACGCATGATCAAACGTGTGAGCTACTGCAAAACTCCGGCTATCTAAATGATCTAGTTAGCCTTCCAATTTATATCGATTAAAGAAGGGATTTAAAAAAAAATGTTTGGGGAGGGTATGGGCTGGATGTGGAATTAGAAGAGGATTTTTTTCTCACAATGTCACAATCGAAGTGCGTTTGTCTGATCTGTCAATCTATCATTGTTATTCCAAAGAAGGAAAATGTGGAAAGGCACTTTCGAACTGTTCATAAAAACTACGAAACTGACTTCCTTCCGAAAAGCGATCTGAGAAAGAGAAAGGAGAGGGAACTAATAATGGGAACAGAAAGCCATCATTTTTCACTCGGTTGAATTCAAAAGCAAAGGCAGACACACCGAAGCATCGTTCCGGGTGAGTCACTCGATCGTTAAGCATAAGAAGTCCTTCCAAAATAGAGAGATGCTAAAAGATGCCTTTGTTGAGGCAGATGGCTAAAGAGAAATTCATGCTGAGATTTCTAGACCCCTGGCCAGAGATAAAGGAGTTTCGCCTTGTCATTAAACATGCAGAATATAAGCAACTTAATAACGAACAATGGCCGCTAGACTTGGCATTTTTTTTCCGATCTGACCAACATGTTGAATGAGCTTAATTTACAGCTGCAAGGAAAAGAAAAAAACATGGTCAATATGATTAGCTCAGTTAATGCTTTCAAACGAAAAATGCAATATCTGTCCTCAAAGCTGCAGTGCCTTGATTTGGGGAACATCCAAAACCTCGCGTCAGAGCTGGAGACACAATGGAAGGCGTGTGCGCAACTTGACAGCATTCGCTACACAGATCAGATTGAAAATTGCCTGTCAGACTTTGACAGATGGTTTCAAGACTCAGCTTTAATTGAGCCAATCGCCACATTTAAGTGCTATCCATTTAGGGAAGATGTGGAGGGTGATCGACTCGTGTCACAAATTGCAACACTGTTTCACCTAAAACTCCTCTACACTGGAGGATGAGATTTTGACACTACAGGATGACATTCAGCTGAAGTCCAGGGCTCATGGATAGTTTTGGAGCTTACTTACAGAGGAAAAGTACCCAAACATGAGGTATTGTGCTTCCTCCTTGACTGCATTATTCGGCTCTACTTACAGTATTTATGCGAGTCAGCCTTTTCCCACATGAAGATTATTAAATCCAAATACTGTAGTGACCGTAAACGTATTGAATTGTTATTCAGTTATGCAAGGTACGACAACATATATTTTATGTATAAAGTATACTCGGTGTATATATACTATATATATATATATATATATATATATATATATAAAAATATATAATATAGCATTTTTAATGTAGGCAGATCATTTTGACCTGGTCATTTTAAAATTAGCTAATAAGACGAAAAAGTGTGGGCACCCCTGATATAAGGCATTCCCTAATCATTTTGGTTATTTAAGTTATTATTTTTGGAGTTTGTGCCCAGGAGTTGGAGCATTACAAGATTTATTTTTAAATTCATTTTATAATCATAAAATATATGTGCTGGACTGTCTAACATGACAACATTGTGATTTCCCCTCAATAGGGATCAATCTGTGGCTCTTGCCCAAACAGCTAGATTGTGACTGTAAAACAATGTCTATCATCCAAATAGTAGGGTCATTCCAGTTCTCATTCATTCACTCATTCTGAAGCTCATTTAATCCAATTCAGGGACACAGAGAAGGCGCAATGCAGGAAACAGCTGTGGACAGGATCCAAGTCCATTACAAGGCATACACACACCCACACTACACTCAAAAGGGGCCATTTTTGAACTTGCCAACCAATCATGCACAGCATTGCTTTAGTGATATGGTAGAAAAGCTAGAATATCACACAAACATGGGGACAAAGAGCACACAGGTTCGGATCAGGAGCAAGGACATTAACCCAGCATGACGCATCCGTGGGGCAGCAGCACTAGCCACCATGTAACCATGTCACCTCTTAGGATTAGAAGCTGAACTTAAACAATAAATTGTGTAATACACCTACTCCTGGGCACAAACTCCAAAAACAATAACTTTAATATTTGAAAGTTATACAATTGTAATTGATTAGGAAACATAATGAACACGGGAAGTATTATAAAAAGTATGAAGAAAGTAAAGGGCAATAGTTGCTGTTGGCAGTTCTATCTGACTATTCAAGTTTTTATCTTTGTTATCTGGTAGGCCTGCTTGTCTGCTTGCAAGCCTTCAAAAAGTAAAAACATACTCCCATCTCACCTCACATTCACTCTCAGGAAAACATTTTACTGTACTTAATTCTTGCCACTGTCCTACATTGCAACATCAGGGCTCAATTGGTCCTGGCAGGCAGCAGTCATTTATCTACCTTAATAAAAGGATAAGTGTCTGTCTGTCTGTCTGTCTGTCTGCCCATCCAGTTGCTATGTTTCTGTCATTCCAATAGATTGCTCATCATAAACATTTTTAGTAATAAAATGCATTAACATGTGTCATTCCAAAAGACAGAGTATAATAAACATTAACTCAGCTTTTATGAATCTCATGCCAAATGGCATATAACAGAGACAAATGCATTTTATGGTGCACTGCAAATGTTAACGCCAGGGTCTTTGTTGATTACTTAGATTTCAACCCGACTTTGACGGGTAGTACAACTAGTACATGTTATAAGAGTTTAGTCCTAATTCACACCCTGAGAAACTTTATAGTCAAGGACTGCTCAAAAGAATATAATGGTCTCTGGAGAATTCACTGGTTCTACTGCAGTCCCACTGCTTTACCTAAAATTGAAATGCTCATAGAACTTTTTGAGTAGTCTAACTTCTAATGTAAGTAAAAGACCACACCCATACATCCATTCATCCAACGATTCATCATCCTTCCATCTTGCCTTTGATCCATTCATTTTCTCCAGAGCAGAATTCCAAGAAGCTGGAGAATGTTGTATTAATCTGCTGAAATAGGCCTTCCTGCCTTTCTTGCTATCCCCCACTTATCACCTGCACTATCTTGCACTGGTGTCCTCAGTGAATGTTTCTCCAGAGCAGATGCAGAAGTGCAGATTCCATATTTACCTCCATGGGCCTATAAAGGTTCACTCCAATCTCTCACATATAGCTCCTTTAGGTGTTCTTTGTCAGCCCATAGTGTTTGTGTGTGCATGTTTGCGGTGATTCAAAATTCTTAGGTTTCACAAAACTAAGTTACCAATATTCTGAAGCTAAAGGACAATAGTTACCTACAGTAGGTCAGCTGTTGAAATTAATATTTATGATATTGTGTTAGGGTGGCACAGTGTCGCAGTGGGTAGCACTGCTGCCTTGCAGTTAGGAGACCCAGGTTCACTTCCTGGGTCCTCCCTGCGTGGAGTTTGCATGTTCTCCCCGTGTCTGTGTGGGTTTTCTCTGGGTACTCCGGTTTCCTCCCACAGTCCAAAGACATGCAGGTTAGGTGCATTGGCGTTTCTAAATTGTCCTTAGTGTGTGCTGTGTGTGTGTGTGTGTGTATGTGCCCTGCGGTGGGCTGGCGCCATGCCTGGAGTTTGTATCCTGCCTTGCGCCCTGTGTTGGCTGGGATTGGCTTCAGCGGACCCCCATGACCCTGTAGTTAGGATATAGTGGGTTGGATAATGGATGGATGGATGGATATTGTGTTAAATTTTAATGCATTGGGTTGATTTAAAGGTTTCTTCTTGTTCCATTATGACTGACTCCTTTATTGGTAAGCTACACATTAAGTGATCCACCATTAATGAACTTTTGTTCCGTCTCTTTCTACTTCCTTTACACTGCTTAGTGTTTGATTTACCAGGTATGACTGTGCAACCTTTAAAGGCCCAATTGAGCACTTAGAGTTTAGGCCAGCTGAACTGTTTGTTCTTTGCTGTGCAAATTTCAGAGTAACCTCACGCAATGATGCCATTTATTGTACGTTCATATTCACATGAAATATGAATGTCTCATATTAAACACGAAAGAAATGTGCACATCTGGTTCTAAACAGTTATAAGCCAGCAGCTTGTTTTCTAGGGTAAGGAGAGTTGGAGAAGAAAAGCTATATGTGACATCATCTTTTGGTTTTGCACACACCACCGTTACTGAACAGCGCCTGTGCAAATAGCCTGTCTTGATGATACCAGGGCAGTGTTGTGGTTATTTTTCTGCTTGCATAGCTTCATTCCTCTCCCACACATGAGCACAGCTGCCACTTACCAAAGAGAAATGTGCATTTTGTTTCAGTTGTAAAGAACAAAATTTAAAGGATAAGCCAGCATGCATACATCTCCTTCACCTGTGCGTATACGATACATGCTATAAATAAGAGCAATTTATTTTTTTGTCAAGCTCAAAATCACACAAGGAATGCCTCAATGGTCTTTAACAAGCCCTGTTTTTGACAACCCCACACAGCAGTGACTTTTATCTGAGAGGACAACAAAAAGGAGACAAAAATGGAAGAAATCTTGGGAAAGGCAATTCATAGAGAGAGACCCCATTACAGGTTGGCTGCACATGCAATTGTTGTAAAACATGACTAAATACAACACAAAGAATACAAGTAAACCTCTTCACAGAGCTAGATGGCCAGTCCATTATTGGCACCTCAGAAATACAACACAATAGTAGAAATTCATTTGCTATTGCACAGCACTCCTCACCAACTGCAGGAGCAGAGTCCCATGACAACTCAAGGCAAAATGTAGAAATAGATTATACCACTCACTAACTACAGTAGAATCACATGTGAGGATACATATTTATTCAAATACATCAAAGTAGAAGGTAATTAATGAAACTAATAAACAACAATATCTCTCTATCGGCTGATAGTAGAACCACTGCCAGAGAGTAGAAAAGGAGTCAGACAAGCCAGATGCAGTTAGAGTCCCGGAGACCTCAGCCAACTTAGCCGCCTACACCCTACCATTCTATAGCTGAGTTAGTGCTGGGCCAGCCAATCACATGAAAGGGCCCCCCTAACCCATGATTCCAGTGATCCTTTATCTGAGATGACATTTCCATGGCAGGCAAACACCTGGGCAGTAGAGTAGTGGCACAAAGTGCCATATGTGGATGCAGGAGAAACAAAATAGATAGATAGATAGATACTTTATTAATCCCAAGGGGAAATTCACATACTCCAGCAACAGCATAATGATAAAAAAACAATATTAAATTAAAGAGTGATAAAAATGCAGGTAAAACATACAATAACTTTGTATAATGTTAACGTTTACCGAGGGTGGAACTGAAGAGTCACATAGTGTGGGGGAGGAACGATCTCCTCAGTCTGTCAGTGGAGCAGGACGGTGACAGCAGTCTGTCGCTGAAGCTGCTCCTCTGTCTGGAGATGATCCTGTTCAGTGGATGCAGTGGATTCTCCATAATTGACAGGAGCCTGCTCAGCGCCCGTCGCTCTGCCACGGATGTCAAACTGTCCAGCTCCATGACTGCAGTAGAGCCTGCCTTCCTCACCAGTTTGTCCAGGCATGAGGCGTTCTTCTTCTTTATGCTGCCTCCCCAGCACACCACCACGTAGAATAGGGCGCTCGCCAAAACCGTCTGATAGAACATCTGCAGCATCTTATTGCAGATGTTGAAGGACACCAGTCTTCTAAGGAAGTATAGTCGGCTCTGTCCTTTCTTACAAAGAGCATCAGTATTGGCAGTCCAGTTTATCATCCAGCTGCACTCCCAGGTATTTATAGGTATGTACCCTCTGCACACAGTTGCCTCTGATAATTACAGGGTCCAGGAGGGTCCTGGGTCTCCTAAAATCCACCACCAGCTCCTTGGTTTTGCTGGTGTTCAGGTGTAAATGGTTTGAGTCGCACCATTTAACAAAGTCATTGATTAGGTTCCTATACTCCTCCTGCCCACTCCTGATGCAGCCCACGATAGCAGTGTCGTGAGCGAACTTTTGCACGTGGCAGGGCTCCGAATCGTATTGGAAGTCTGATGTATATAGGCTGAACAGGACCGGAGAAGTAAATAGGGAAGGGTTAGTAGCAGTTTATAAATATCGTATTACTTATATTTTAGTAGTAATGAATAACCAACAGAGATGCAGTATGCACAGCTAATCAGCATCTCTTTTGAGGTTGTGCTAAATTGAATTAGTAAGTCTTCTGCCTGGATTTAAAAGCTGAGATTGAAGGTCATCTCTTATAGTGGCAGACAGACCATTCCACAGCCTCAGGGCCTACTCTCCCACTGTTATTTTATTAATCCTTATAATCATAAGCCGGCCGGCAGCCTGAGATCTTAAGTAGTGCTCAGGTTTGTAAATAATGAGAATGTCAGATAAGTTTGTATGTTAAAAAGAGGATTTTGAAATATGTCCTAAACTTAACTGGGAGCCAGTGTAGGGAGTTACACTGGAGTTATGTGTTTGTACTCTCTTGAATCATACTACACACACATACACACACACATATATATATCGTGTATATATCTACTCTGTATATATAAAATCCTAAGCCTAAAAGTGCAATGATTTTATGTGACGTTTTTATGCCACGTTTTTTGTCATGCTTTAAATTGGGCTTATTTTAAAACCTACGCATATATGTTTGACATCATTCTCTTCAGAATGTACCGAACTTTAATGTGATGTTGTTAGATTTTCAGATTCTTATTCCATTTTTAAATTATAAACTAAAAAATATCAAGAACTCACGTCTCGCAAGACGAGACTTTGTGCCAACAGATTTAACCACACCCGGGGCCGGAAATAAAAGACAAAGAGTAGATGACAAAGACAGCTTCTGTATGGGCTTTTAAATGTTCGAAGCACTATGCGAAATGCAGATCATGTGGCACGGCAGCAGCAGCAAGCTAGCAGCTGATCAAGCAAAGAGGAGGTAAAAAAAACTGTATTTGTTTCCCATTGTATCACCATTTAAGAGGGAGTTTCGGTGGAGCGACCGCGTCTCCTTGGGGTGCGTTCAGCCCCCCTCTTCACAACACAAGCGGCAGAGGCGCGAAGTGGTTGGCACGTATATATACTGTATATAGCTGGAAATCTAGAAAGAGACAAAATGAATCACTTATCTTAAGAAAGTTTTTTATTCCTAGGCTATTGACTGCTATCAGCAACCATCATCAGAGGAAAATGATTAGACGTACAGGAATCCAAGGCAATACATAGCAAATAAGGAGAATAGGCAGATGTTGGGTGGGGGGATTAATAAGGTGGAGTTCAGAGGGTGTTGGTCATAAAGTCTTATTTATTATGTGCATGTTCTTCTTTTCAAACCTGCATATGCTGGGTTCAAGTCCAAATGTCTGTTAATGGCGTTTTCATTGGATAGCCATATTTGAGCCAGTTTTTCTGACACTTTTAGTATTAGCTTTGAATTTTACTTGCACTGAGTCAGACTTGTATGTTCTGTCACACATGAGTGATTAGAGGGCAGCTAAAGGACCTCACGAGGCGCGAAAAACTGCAGGATGGGGATCTAAGGCAGCGTATTAATGCTTCTCTCTTTATTTCACCAGAACAACCGAAGAACAAAAGAATACAGTACCTTGAGTTTGTTGCAAAAACATCACCCCGACATCGAAAGAACTTCCGCATTACTCCCATCTTGCCCTGATGACTTCACCTCCAGTAGCTCTCTGATGACGTCACCTCCATCAAAGACTATCCACGTTACCCTTCCTACCGTTTTTCACAAAACCTGACCGTGGTACTTGCTCAAGCAAGTTTTCTGTCGGACCACACAGTATACGGGGACGGAACCCCAACCCTTAATCTGTGTCTCTATTCTTCAGAATGCATAAACCATGGATCCTAACTTCTGACACAATTTATGGAATATTTATATATTAATATATTGACTATAAATAGAGAGTAATTAGAGGGGTGTAAGAAGTTGAGACATATACATTTTCATCTGCATGTGTCTGTTTATTTTGACACAGACTGCCTTTACAATACATAATTAGAAATCTAGATGCCCCAAAACATGTCTCTCTTTCCAGAGGGCACCACACATACTGAGTTATGGATATGTGCCAGAAGTTGAATATATTTTGGCTGGGATTGGCTCCAGCAGACCCCAGTGACCCTGTGGTTAGGATATAGCGGGTTGGATAATGAATGGATGGAAAAGGCTTTGAACGTAGCTAAAGCTGTTAGTAGCCAAGAAGGATAACAGCCTAATGGCTGCTATGGGACGATTTTTAATACAAAGCTGTATTATTAATGAGGTACTGCTTTGCTCATATATTTATTATGTTGTGTCATGTGAAGTCATTCTGCTTTATTCAAAGCTTTAATGACTAAAACAACACAACCAACAGAAATTTGGGTAACATTTTAGTTTAGGTAGGGCAAAAATGTATCTATAACTCATTTACTCTTATATAACAAGACTTTAACAAACACTTCTTTGAGTCTTCATAACACTTACAGAGCATCAGTAACATGTTTATTCATCTTTGCAATGTGACCCTCTAACAAAACTTTATTTTGGAGTGGTCTGGGACACATTTCTCTCGATATTACATATTTAGCATACTGTAAGACCTGTGAATCTTTCATATTAACAAGTAATTTTACCATCTTATCAATATGTCAAGATGAACAACCAATCTACTGATGTTTTATAAGACTTATTAAGACCAAAAGAAGCCTTTGTTAAGGTCTTGTTACATAAGAGTAAATGAGTAATAGATGCCTTTTTGTAGTACCTAACAATCAAGATGAGAACAGACCATTAAGCCCAACAAAGCTTGTCAGGCCTTTCCACCCTACTTGGTAACTTATTCCATCTGTCTGTGGTTCTCTGTGTAAAGAAAAACATCATGAAATTTACCCTTAAGAAGTTTCCAACTGTTCCCACTTGTTCTTGATGAACTCATTTTATAATAACAGTCTTGATGCACTGGCCTAATTCCCTTCATAATTTTAAACACTTCAGTCATGTCTCCTCTTAGTCTTCTTTTGGTTCAACTGTAAATGCTCGGCTCTTTTCATCTTTTCTCATAATTCCTCCCCTGTAGCCCTGGAATTGGCCTAGTTACTCTTCTCTGGACTTTTTCCAGTGCTGTTATGTCTTTTTTGTAGCCAGAAACCAAAACTACACCCAGTACTCCAGATGAGGCCTCACCAGTGCGTTGTAAAGCTTCAGCACAACCTTCTTGGACTTGTACTCTGCACAGTATGCTACATGACCTAACATTCAGTTAGCCTTCTTAATGGCTTCTGAACATTGTCTGGAAGTTGGTAGTGTCAAGTCCACTATGACTCCTAAATCCTTCTCATAAGATGAACTTTCAATTTTCAGACCTTTCACTGTGTTACTTCCTACATGTAATACTTTACATTTACTTACATTAAATTCATCTGCCACAAATCAGCCCAAACTAAACTAAACTAATGTGCTATCAAAATTTGTGTAAACACAGATGGAGTTTATAGTTGATGACATACATGCTAAATGAGTGCCTTTCATAACACATAGGGATTTCAGATAATTCCAGATACAAAACACTATTATTGTCAAAAGCGCAAGAAATGCTAAAGACTAAATTTATTGAAATAAACTAATACTTTTATCATGGCTACTAAGGGCAATTTTTGACAGCTCTAGAAACTGCTAGTATTAAATAGGCATAACAGAAGAGAGTGGATGTTAGTTACATTTTTATGGTATTATTCCACACTGCCTCACCCATAATCTGTTTTAATGGATGAAATAATTATAGAAAACATTCATGAGAAGCATATTGTTAAAAAACGCTTCTTTGACTCATCAGCAGCTTTAAAACTTACAAACATTCTAAGCAATCAGTCCGTTTATAGTGCCAACTACTGTATAATAGCGAGGATAATGTAAATAGTAAGGTGGAAAAATGTAATACTAAAGTGAGAGCTGCTGTTGACATAGTTGCACCAGAAAAGACAGTTAAAAAATCTTCTAGCATTGTTATACCATGGAAGACCCAAATAGTGTCTGATTTAAAAAGAACATGTTATAGAGCTGAGCGTAAATGGAGGAAAACTAAACTGATTATCCACTATGAGATATTGAAGGCTAAAATAACAGAATACAATAACACAGTCCATCTTGAGAGGTGCTGCTAATTCTCTAAGATTATAAATAACAATGCTAGTAATCCCAGAGTCTTATTTTCGACGATTGATCGTCTGCTAAACCCAGGTAACACAAAGGAATGCCTCCAAAATACTTCCAGTGAAACCTGTGAGGCTATTGCTGTATTTTTCACTCAAAAAATTAATGATATTAGAAATAACATAGTACATCCCCCCAACACTGCAGATCCTCCTAAGCCCCAGTACTCCATTAAAAAACAAATTAAATTCTTTCACCAGAATAGATTTGCCTGATTTACATAGTATAATCTCTCAACTGAAACCCTCCACCTGTGTCCTTGACCCAGTACCAACAAGTTTTTTCAAAGAAGTATCAGGCGTGCTAATTGATAATATTCTTGACATAGTAAATTCGTCATTAGATACGGGGGTCTTCCCAGACTGTCTTAAGACTGCTGTAGTTAAACCCCTGCTCAAGAAAAATAATCTTGACCTGTCTGCTTTTGAAAATTTTAGACCCATCTCTAACCTGCCCTTCTTAAGTAAAATTCTAGAGAAGGCAGTCATTATGCAGCTAAATGACCACCTCAATAAACATGCTATTCTTGATAAATTTCAGTCAGGTTTTAGAACAAATCACAGCACAGAAACTGCATTCGGTAAAGTAGTAAATGACTTGCAGGTAAATGCAGACAGAGGCCATTTATCTGTTCTCATCCTCTTAGATCTGAGTGCAGCATTTGACACCATTGATCATAACATACTTAGAAATCACCTTAGTCAATGGGTGGGCCTCTCTGGCAGGGTACTAAATTGGTTTGAATCCTACCTGGCAGGGAGAAAATTCTTTGTTAGTTGTGGCAATCACATCTCAAAGACACATGATATTCTATATGGTTTTCCACAAGGCTCTATGCTGGGTCCGCTGCTCTTCTCAATCTATATGCTTCCGTTAGGTCAGATTATCTCAGGGCACAACGTGAGCTACCACAGCTATGCTGATGACACACAGCTGTACTTATCAATAGCACCTGATGACACCGACTCTCTCGATACACTAACACAATGTCTTACTGGTATTTCTGAATGGATGAATAGTAATTTTCTCAAGCTAAATAAAGAGAAAACTGAAATTTTAGTGATTGGCAATAATGGATACAATGAGGTTATCAGAAATAAACTTGATGCATTAGGATTAAAAGTCAAGACGGAAGTAAAAAACTTAGGGGTATCTGTTGACTGCAACCTGAATTTTAAATCGCATATTCATCAGACCACTAGGACAGCACTTTTTTACTTAAGAAAAACAGCAAAAGTTAGACCTCTTATATCATTGAAAGATGCTGAGAAATTAATTCACGCTTTTGTTTTCAGTCGACTAGGTTACTGTAACGCACTCCTCTCAGGACTACCCAAAAAAGACATTAATCGTTTGCAACAAGTGCAGAATGCAGCTGCTAGAATCCTAACTAGGAAAAGAAAATTCGAACACATTTCTCCAGTTTTGATGTCATTACACTGGGTACCTGTGTCTTTCAGAACTGACTTTAAAATTCTGCTTATGGTTTATAAAGCCTTAAATAATCTCGCTCCTTCTTATATATCGGAATGTCTGACACCCTATATTCCGAATCGTAACCTTAGATCCTCAAATGAGTGTCTCCTTAGAATTCCAAAAGCAAAACTTAAAAGAAGTGGTGAGGCGGCCTTCTGCTGTTATGCACCTAAAATCTGGAATAGCCTGCCAATAGGAATTCGCCAGGCTAATACAGTGGAGCACTTTAAAACAGTGCTGAAAACACATTACTTTAACATGGCCTTTTCATAACTTCACTTTAACTTAATCCTGATACTCTGTATGTTCAATTCATTATAATAACTTTTCATAGTGGCTCTAAAATCCGTACTGACCCCTACTCTCTCTTCTGTTTCTTTTTCCAGTTTCTATGTGGTGGCGGTCTGCGCCACCACCACCTTCTCAAAGCCAAAAGTCTACATGACCATCATCATCAAGTCCTTTCATGAGAACTCTAAATACAAAGAGGACTGCTTCATTTATGTGAGGTAGAATGCCCAGAGGGGACTGGGTGGTCTCATGGTCTGGAATCCCTGCAGATTTTATTTTTTTTCTCCAGCCGTCTGGAGTTTTTTTTTTTTTTGTTTTTTCTGTTCTCCCTGGCCATGTTGACTTATTTTATTTTCTTACTGTGTCTTCTATTTTTCTATTCTTCATTATGTAAAGCACTTTGAGCTACATTTTTTGTATGAAAATGTGATATATAAATAAATGTTGTTTTTGAAAACAGCACTATTGGAACACAACCAGCAGAAACGTACAGTGTATAGACACAAAATGCACAAGGGTTTCAGAAAATCTACAGAAGCTAAACAATCAACTCAGAATATTTGAAGAAACTCACAAACAACATACATATCATAAAAATTATATTTTTTTAAATATGCAGGCCTATCTCTGTCATGGCAATTCCACATGAGCACATAAAATATACATTTTTTCTTTAAAACTGAGTTTTAATTTATTTTAATCTAGTGAGTTTTGTTTTTACAGAGCAACCAAGGGGACACGGTGTATTCATTTTTTCTGGTGCGTATCACCTACTATCTCGTGATCAGCACACGTTATCTTGTACACACCACTTACTATCTCGTGCCCTTCTAAAAGACCTGGGTTACCTTCCCAATCTATTATTATCATCACTTGACTCCATCTTTATCGAAGGTGACTTACAACATTTGAGATAAATTTGCTTACTTTTCTTTTATTTCTCCAATTGGAGCACAAAGTGTGATTTGCTCATTGTCACACATTGTCAGTAGCAGAGCTCAAACCCACAACCTCAGGTTTAGAAGTCCAAAGCTTTGACCTCTACACCGCAATGCCTACAGTATTCCTGTCTGTGAGTTTGAATGTTCTGTCTATTTTCCTCATAATTCCTTTTCATTTCACATTCTGGAGATGCACATGTTAAGTTAATTGATCAAATTGTCACAATTCGACTAGGTGTGAGGTGCATGTGTGAGTGAGTTTGTCCTACAATGAACTGGAACATTGGGATTAGATCAGATACTGCTGATGAAAATGTTTGCTTTCTGTAGTAAATGAAAATGTAGAGAATTGATATTGAAAAGTCCAAGCTAAAAGGACAAGCCAGAATATGTAAATATGCAGACTTAGATGGAGGATGAAAGAGTCCAAAGTGTCCAAGTACTAAAGCTGAAACACTATGAGCAGAAAATTAGCTTCAGATGATTGGTTTTCACTTTGAGAGAAGACACATGGCTTTGCTCCCATCATGAACATGTCAATGTCCTTCAAATTTCTGCCCGATCCTGAAACAGCTTATGCTGCATGCTTGTCCTCATTGGAACTCCATATACCCCCCTTGTGACATCAGAATTTCCAGTTTCTGTTCACATTATCTTTCACTTGAAATTATCAAGGTCAGCCAAAAGACTATTCTTTAGCTGTTTGAAAACTTGGAAGAAGTACTTACAAAGTTATTAACACTTTATTTGTGAAAATAATGAGAAAATAAAACACATTACTGAAAATATGATTTGCTGTAACATACCCTGTGCCCTTAGGGTGACAGTCCTGCCTGACTGATATGATGAAAGAGCCAGTGGTGCAATGTATGTCCCCATATAAAAACTTCTGTAACAAAACCATTGTTTACTTTGAGATTTGTAATTGTGACTCCTATTTCTGATCATTCAGACACTATTCAAATTCACCTCATTTCTCCAAAATAACATCAATTCAAGATTTGAAGGTTCCTAAAGTCTTGCTCTTCTACTGCACTACTTGGTAATTTATTCAACGGTCTGTGTTCTTTTATATGAAGGAAAACCTTCTAACGTTTGTGCAAAATCTACCCTTAACATGTTTCAAGCCATGTCGCTTTGTTCTTGTTGGACACATTTTAAAGTAACAGTCTGGATCTTTTCTACTAATTCCTTTCATAATTTTAAAAACTTCAATTGAGTCACCTCTTAATCTCCATTTGCTTATCCTGAAAATGTTCACCTTCTTCAATTTGTCCTCATAGCTCATATCTCAGTTCCAGAATTAGCCTAGTTGCTCGTCTCTGTATGATTTCTAGTGTTGCTATGTCTTTTTGTAGCCCACAGAACAAAACTGCACACAGTACTCCAGGGGTAGCCTCACCTGTGCATTATAAAGTTTACGCATAACCTCTTTGACTTATACTCTGGATATTGTGGTATATAACTTAATTTTCTGTTAGTCCTCTCAACAACTTCTGCCTACTGTCGCTCTCTGATAACCGAGGCTGGTTGCTTCACCTTAAATTTCTCTTTTCTATCAACTTCTGTCATGCATATCTGCATATGTAAGCCACATTCTCTTGTTATCTCTTCTCACCTTATCAATCAAACATTTCTTCAGGCTATCTGCAGGCCTCTTTCTATCTACTGACAGATGATGACTTCACTTCACCCATTTGCCTTCATCCTTTCGCATCACACACCCATACCACCTAATGTGGCCCTTCTGCAAGACAATGCCTATCGGTTCTACATTCACTGTGCTGCATAGATCTTTTCATTCTTCAATGTATCTTTCAGGGACACCTTACACATCAATTTTACGATACACTTCTCATTTGTCTCTAACGTTCTGAAGTGTTCGGATTTCAACACCCAGGTCTTGCTATAGTACAGCATGCAGGCACATACAACAAATAGAATAAATTCTCCCTTTCATTTTTTTAGTGAAGTTGCCTTGGACTTTAGTAATGGTACTACTTCTCTAAACATTTGCCAATGCCACCTGTTGGTGTCAAGCAAGGCTGTGTCCTGGCTCCGGTGCGTTTCAACATTTACCTTGTTGCTGTCACTCTTCTCTCCTGTAGTGCAATGGACCCCAGTGATGGAGTGTGGATCCGGTACCAACTGGATGGAGATATGTTCAACCTCTGATGATTATCAGCCCACTCGAAAACCTCCTCGACAATCATTTAGGAGCTCCAGTATGCTGACGATGCTGCCGGCATAGCCTTTATAAGACCTTTGAGTCTTTACACTCAGCCTATTCTTGTAAATGCCAGGAAATCGGCACCTCCAAGACACTGAACCTTCCAACTGCCATCCAGCACACAGATCCTCCAGTGGTCATCAAGATTGGCAACAAGACACTGGGGAACACACAATCCTTCCCCTACCTTGGAAGTATAATATCTAGTGATGCCTCTGTGTCTGAAGAAATTGGGAACCGCCTTCAACTAGCTTCAAGGTTGTGGTATATCACGCAGTATGTACTTTTTAGATGTGAGTCCTGGAGGCCCTACCACAAGCAAAACCAAGCACTAGAAGCCCTGCATCCAGAAGATCCTGGGCATCACAGGGTTCCACACACTAAAATTTTGGAACACTGCTCTTCAAAAAATATTGAGGTCATGCTGCTCAACTGTGTCCTCCACTGGATCGGGCACGTTATCCAAATAGATGAGTCTTGGCTTCCCTGGTGGACCTGTATGGTGAGCTTGCTGAAGGATCCTGACTTCAAGGTGGGTGTCTGGATGCAGATCACTACAACCACACAGGATTAATTTGGAATCACCAGTCAACTTAACAGCACCTACCTGCTGATGTAGGAGAAAAACCAAAGTACCAGTAGAAAAACCTGAGCAGACACAGACAGAACCAACTCCATACATATAGCAATTGGACATGGATTCAAATCCTGGGTACTGAATCCATGAGCATACAAATCCAGGGTTTGTTTCCTGTCTTACGCCTTGTGTTGGTTGGGATTGGCTCCAGTAGATCCCTGTGACCCTGTAGTTAGGATGTAGCGGGTGTGATAATGGATGGATGGATGAATCCATGAGACAGCAGTGTTTACCACTGTGCCACCCAAACAGCCTAAATGCATCAATAAAATTTTAAATTTAAGAACATTTTGTATCATGCTGTTGAGTGAATAGTGATCTGCCAGTTTCTAACTTTGAAACAAAAAAACATTAAACTAAAAATGAGTGGGCTCATCTGTTTAATGTTCCTAATTTAAAACATTTTTATTTTGCTTACATGTGATATTTGTTGTGATTTCCACATTTTGAGTCTACTGTATATAAAGTGACGCAGCCCTGTCTTTCTAGTTTTGTGGTAAGGCGGCTATGAAACAGTTAATAAGAACTTGACTTGGAAAGTAGAGGATTTTGGAAGATGCTCTAATGTTATTTTTCATAGTGTCTTGTATTTTATTGGTTTAAAATGGGCATTCTTGGCACATAAGACGGATTAATTTAATATCTTGTCTAATTTATTATGCTCTATTTTTTTAAGGAATTAAACCTTAGTGAGTTATGACTTTTAAACGTAATACACTGTCAAATCATCCTAGCACTGCCAGAGACCCTAATGCTTTCCATACTGTCTGTCTTATGTATTGAGTTTTGCCCTATATACGTAAATTTAAAAACATGAACAAAAGCATATGGGGAAAGGAAATCCATCAAATCTAGTCAACAGTGAGTTTCGCTGAAGTTTCCCACAGATAAGGGTGGCTTCAAAGCCAAACGGAAACTGGAGCCTAATAAGGTACATCCTTTAAGTTTCCTGTTTGATTGACCTCTACTACACACGTGTAGAGGTCTCCATTGCAGAAACATCCATGGTAGAGAAAAAGTTTTCTTTTCTCCGGTAATGAAGAGAGACCAACACAGCCATCATGATACCTGAGTCGTGAGATTCAGCGAAGAGTAAATACTATCACAGCATGGCTTTTGGGCTGTTCTATGTGTTATTAAATTAATTTAAAAGATGATGTTTGAATGGAAAGCAACTGGAAGCATTTTGATTATGTCCAGATAATTAGTCATATGTGGTAGTCAGCATCCACTTTCTTGCTAGTGCGGTTAAAGCTACCTGAAACATACATAGGAGTATTCATTTTTGTAGCAATTCAAGACACAGATCTTGTTAGCACGCTCAGCTTTATATTATAATTTGGAAAAGTTAACTATAATCTAGCCACTGCTGAATTCCATTGATCAAATGTATTATCACAGGTGTCGGAGCCTATCCTGGCAGCATCAGGCACAAAGAAGCAATTGAAACTTTATGGAGAGCCAGTCCACCACTGAACACATTCATGCCCACAAACCAGCACTCACTCACATTGGAGGCAGCATTTGAGTTGTGCGCAATTTATTAACATGAACATCTTTGGAGTGTGAAATGAAAATTGGAGGGAAAGAATCTACATAGACAAAGGATGAATGTATTAAATATTAAATATCTAAAATGGTAACATTTTCAGACACTAGCTACATAACTAGATTTTCACTTTTTGCCAAGTTCTGCATTATTGTTCACCCTAAATATCCCATATTATGTCTTAGGTAATAACTAAATATTGAAAATGTTAAATATGTTAGACCAGTGATTTCATCATCATGTTTTTGGTCAGTACTTATAATGGATCTTAAAGCATATTGCAGTACTGTGAAAATGTGCTACATACGAGGTGTGGCAGAAAAGTAATGAGACTGGCAACACTGCAAGCGATCTGGCAATGCTGCGCTGTTGTCCTTGATAGAGCACGTGTATCAGTACCCTCCCATAGCTCAGTGCTACTTTCAACTCCTTCCATTAACTGCGTGATTTTTGTGACTGCTATTAGCGAAGTTGTGTTTTTGGTTGTGCGTCACGCAAAATGGAACAGCGGAATTTGGAGCAACGTTGTGCCATTAAATTTTGTGTTAAGCTTGGAGAATCAGCAAATGTGACATTTGAAAAGTTAAAACAGGCCTATTGGGAACATTCTTTATCCCGAGCTCAAGTTTTTCAGGGAGGCCTTCAACTTCGAAAACCAATGAAAACATCGAACGTGTGAACACTCTTGTGAGATCAGACCGTCGTTTAACATTAAGAATGTTGAGTGAACAATTAAATTTGAACAGATTTACCGTTCATCAAATTTTGACTGAACATTTGCACATGCGAAAGGTCTGTGCCAAAATGGTGCCGAAAAACCTCACAATTGAGCAGAAGGACAATCGAAAAAACGCATTCCTGTGGTTCCCCAGCCCCCTTATTCTCCTGACCTCAGTCCGTGTGACTTTTTCCTTTTTCCTAAACTGAAAAATGTCCTCAAAGGACGTCATTTCGGGACTTTAGAAAACATCCAAAAGAGTGTAACGGACATGCTGAAGACCATACCGGTTGAAGACTTCCAGCGCTGCTACCAACAGTGGGAACAACGTCTCCATCGGTGTGTAGCTGCCCAAGGGAACTACTTTTGAAGGGGATAACATTGATGTTTGAAAAAAATAAAAACTTTGGTAAATAAAAAATCAGTCTCATTACTTTTCTGCCACACCTCGTAATGTCTTAAATAATTATTTGACTGAAATAAGGACATAATAAATTACATAAAATGAATTTACATCAAGGTGACATGGCGGTTCAGTGGTCAGCACTGTTACCTCATGAATCCAGTGTTTTGATTTCAAATCTCATGCCCATTTGTTGTTAATACAGAGTTTACATGTTTCTCTTATGCCTGTGTGGACCCCGGGAGTACTCTGGCTCTCTTCAAACATTTGTGAAGGTAAGGGCACTTGGCAATTCGGAATTAGCCCGCTGTGATACTGAATTGGCTTGAAAATGTAATTTAATGAAGTCTAAAGTGACTCAGGTAATATCAGCTAATTGCATTAAAGAAAAAAGTTATGTTATTAGGTGAAATAATATCACACATGTCCCCCTTTTTCTGTATAAAAATCAAAGTCTGCTTATTTGGTTCTTTAACCCTTACTGGCATTATTGGGTTAAAATATTGGGTGTGATGAAATATCTAACCGTGAGATTACAGTAATTGAAAATAAATTATGTATACAACAAGGTTCAGCTGACCCCTGAAAAGCTCCAGAGGTACTGACACCTGCAGCAACACATACACCACTATTCTCCATGGAGTACAAAATGCAAAATGACTGACACATCTGCTGAGCTGAAGTTTTGCACCCACCACTGGTTAGTCAGACTTAGATGGCTTTGGAGGACAGGAGCAGTAATGTCATCTAACTGCTTGATCACTTCACACTTCCATTGATTTTATTAAGCTGCCTGTCATCTCCAGTTCAAACTGTCACTTTTGCAAGAATTCGCAATCTTCTGGGAAGCTTACTGCCACGAGGAGCCTCCAGGTCAGCTCTCATTATTATGGAGCATTCATAGTTCATAGTATTTTTATCCTTAGTTATAAAGTGCAAGTTTTGATTTCCTTGAGTTTTGTTACAGGAAAAACAACTTTATGTTTGTGATTTAATAATAGAAAAATGTAAGCTCTGCTAATGAGATGGAAATAGGTAAGTCAGGTGCTCATTTTGGGCGAGAAGGAAGGCGAGAGTGTCTGCCTTTTATTAGATTGTTATTCAAAAAACAGTTTTCAGTTCAGTTGCTGACTCTTTCATTGGGCTTTTGATTCAGCACTTTTGTAAAGGGATCAGCTCAGCGGCAAAAAAACTGACACCTGTAAGGAACCCCTCAGCTGAAATGCACACTTTCATGGAGCTCCATCTTAGCTGCTGGACACTTGGAGAAGAGCTTTCTCTCTTGGATGAAATCTGTTTTCTTTTTGTTTTTGTTTAAGGATATATAAATTGTAAGTAAATAACTGATAAATCTGGAAATTGTAATTTGTGACTCCATGAACACAGTTAGGTAGTACAATTCGTTACATCGCTTATTTTTGATGCTATTAGTTTTTATGCAAGTAAATATCATTTTTAAGTGAATCATTAAATCAGTATCTCTGTCTGTTACTGGTGAGCCAAGACGTTAGGATTAATCATTCCTTGCCTAACTGCAAAGAACACCTTTGAGAAGCCCTCTATTAGTGGTCTGGATTGAAGTAAATAAGTGAAAGTCAAGATAGTCTCAGTCAAAGAAGCAGCCTGCCATTAGAGGTCCCAAGGGTTACGAGGGGGACAATATGGACAGGTAAATGGTAACAGGTCTTTAACTGGTTTTGGCATTTCTTCCTAGCCCCTATTAAGAAATGAACCAAAGAAGTTGGTGTGTACCATTTGTGTTAAATGCATCTCACAGGTGATGTGATGACCCAATAAAACAGACATTTTCTTAGCCCAATTGAACAATTACAGGGTAGCAGAATGTCTGATTTTATCCTGGCAGTATGGGTCCAAACTGGACTGAGTGCAGGTAAAAATCACAGACATAGTTGAGACAATGTAATGTTGACCGTCAACCTTACATTTGTGTTTTATAATGGAGGAGGAAAACTGGAGTAGCAGGAGGAAATCTAAAGCAGGTATTACATATGATGTGGGCAATTCAATCAAAGAAGATCGACAATATGATGAACTGAGTGGGAGACATGGAAGATACAACTTAACCAATGGAAATTTTTCGTGGACCCTCTTCCAAATAATATATACTTGTTGGAGAATTTGTATATAATTATGTTACTGAGATTTACCAATTTGTGTGTCCTGGCTTGGCAGGAAACAGATAACTAATTTTGTGAGACAAACTGGGTGATGCATACAAATGGCAAAACAAAACAATTAAAATATAAGTGTCTGAAACCCAGACGAGGGCGGCATGGTGGCGCAGTGGTAGCGCTGCTGCCTCTCAGTTAGGTTGCCCAGGTTCGCTTCCCGGGTCCTCCCTGCGTGGAGTTTGCATGTTCTCCCCGTGTCTGTGTGGGTTTCCTCCGGGAGCTCCGGTTTCCTCCCACAGTCCAAAGACATGCAGGTTAGGTGGATTGACGATTCTAAATTGGCCCTAGTGTGTGCTTGGTGTGTTGGTGTGGGTGTGTTTGTGTGTGTCCTGCGGTGGGTTGGCACCCTGCCCAGGATTGGTTCCTGCCTTGTGCCCTGTGTTGGCTGGGATTGGCTCCAGCAGACCCCTGTGACCCTGTGTTCGGATTCAGCAGGTTGAAAAATGGATGGATGGATGAAACCCAGACGAGAGGTCAAAGTCAAAACTAGGTAAGATACGAAAATCAATTAACAAAAAGAGATTTTTTTTTCCTGTTGAAAGGATTTGTCCACAGATCAATAAAGCTTGGTGCAAACACTGACCTTTTATCCTGTTGTGCCTATGAACTTGAGGTCATGACCCAGGAGACCACACCCGTAGAAACACGGGAGGTGACCCTAACGATGGTTACACAAAATGGCATATAATACAGAAAAAGCAATAGGCCCTGATTATGATATTGTGGCATTACCCTGACAAAATATCTAGGACGTTCATGAGATGATAGAAATTTCCTGGGCTAGAATTCAAGCCTGCCTTTCTGGAGCTATGAGACAGCATTATACCAGCCTTTGTAGCAATAACTCAACATGAATCAAATAATACTACCTATAACTAAGAAGCAATTAGACAAATCAAGTCCTGTGTAGATGTTTTTCTTAAATTCTCAAAATGGTTTGGCAAACTTTGTTGACACTTTCTCTGATGTTCAGGTACCTAATTACACTCCCATAACAGAAAATGACCTGTTAACCTAACATTCACATCTTTGTGATGTGACAGGAAAAGACCATCAAAACATGGAGGAAACATGCAAGCTCCACACGAACAGTGGCCCCCAATGACCAGACTGGGATTTGAAGAGATGTGTTCACTGGTTTTCTTTAATGTGGGTACAAATGTCATCAAAATGTGTGTCCAGTTAATGACCAGCATCATGATGAACTTGAAAAAGCTGCTTTCTTAGACACGTGTCTTCTGATATTTTTCTTTAAGATGTTATTCAGTTTTCCTGTGTGATTTAGTGAAGCACATCCACGTCAGTATCTTTTTAGTTTTTCTTAATAATTGATGTTTGTCTCTCATCGGTTTATGTGGCTTTGGCACCTCATGTTTCTGCTTGATCGAAAAAGTAAGCAAAAAGTTAACCACAAAGCAGGAAACTCCACCCTAATAAATAACATCAGGTGCACATCTGGATTCAATCTCACCTAGACCCAGATAAAAATAGTGCCTGTCGCATTGTGATGGGCCATAGCTAAAAAACACCAGCCTGAGATCAAAGCCTCAAATAATAATAAGAGGAGGCCCTGTTGAGCCGACCTGGTGCCCAGCTAAAGAAACTTCATTGAAGTGCCTCCCCGTCTGGCCTGCTCACCGAGCTACACTTTGAACTGGAAGGGTTACTACACACCTCTTAGAGATAAGCCCAACCGATTAAAGATGCTGAAAGAATATGCTTCCAATCTAAATATAACACCCCCCCTCCAACTTCTACTCCCTCACCCTGTATTTCATATTCTTGGCACATGATTAATACTCTCAATGAGACAACACTGACAAGAAGACTGATATATTATGCGTATGCTAAAGAAAATTAAAAACATATTTAACGCTACATTTTAAGACATCCATCTGGAAAATCAGGTGCAGATTTAAAGTTCAAGCTTCACTTTTAATTGGAATTTTTTTCTGCACATCACTTTGTTCTTTAACAGACAATGTATGATCTGTGTTTTTGCTAAAACTGTGAACAAGGACTGCATTTACTGAATAAACCTTTTATTTATATTTTTACAATATACAATAAGCTTTCGAATGAATACCTTTACCAACCTATAACTTTAAATAAGCCCACTGATTTCTTTTCAATGATTACAATGACACCTCCTGTTAGTGTAGTGACTTGTTATATAGTTTTTAAATCATATGAGAACAATAAGGGACCGTTTAAGCTGTTCAAAATTCAATAAATTCATATCTTTTTATATGCGAGACTTTTGAAATGGAAATTAAATTAATCAATATGATTAGAGCAGAAGAAGAGTAACACACTGAGCAAGGTGAAAGCTGAAGGTGTAACCTTGGGGTTTCGTATCAGCATCATTAACCAACAGACACTACTAATTGGAAAAATGGGTAATGGAATTCCGAACATAAATGCTGTTTTTCTACAGGGTAATGTTGGAATCACCCATTCATGCATGCCTTCTCCAAGCCTACTGATTGATTTGCAAAATAGTGATGGTGCTTAGTCATGCACATCTTTTATTGGGGGTTGGTGAGGTTGGGGGTCAATATTTAGCAAAACACACACCCCCTGTTAGTTTAGAGACACAAGGTAGTATTACATGCACACCTTTGGAATGATGGAATACAAAAGGGTAGTATAATACAATATGACTTATTTTTTTCTGTATGGCACTCTTCACTTAGTGCAGAGGTAAAACAATTCTCAGTTAAAACACAAGTACAGATTTTACTAATGACTAAATACAGAACTGTACACATACAAATGCAGATTTGTTAAAAAACACAATGAACAAGGTAAAACTGATTAAACATAAACCGGAACCAACAATATCTGTCCATCAGTTAACTGATGAACTACAGCCAAGTGACAACAGAGGAGATTAAAATGGTACAAGAGAAAGTTAAAAATAAAGTCACAGTCCCGGAAACCTCGGACAACTGGCGGCCTACGTGCTCCTGGGTTTTCTATAGCAACATGTAAACCTTACAGTGACCAGGCTAAAATACAAATCCAGGACTAGAGAATGGTGAGACAGCTGCACCTACAGTGAAAACCAACATTTACATTACTGTAAATGTGTTAACAGGTTTGGAATAATTGTCAAAGTTAGGCAAGCCCCCTCTACATTCCTTTTTGTCAAACACCTTTGGATTGGTCAGTGGATGAAATATAAATCTTCATTACCCATCCTTTGGTAGGCCTTGGAGTTCATGTGAACAATAATTGTTGGTATCAGTCATTTTGGGAATGTTTACAAAAGAAAAAAAATGTAAATGCAACAGTATTTATTGTTCGACGTACTAGGATATACATTGTGATTTTATAGTAAGTGGACCCACTATGATTCATGGCTGAGATGCTCTTTTAGTTGAGGCAGTAGATCTTCCCCATGTTTGTTAGGCTTTATGGTATGAAGCTTTCCTTTCAGGAGTCTAAGGACGCGTCATGAGGCTCATTTGTAACTTGAATCTGAAGTGTGTGACAGACAGCGGTTGCATAGGTAAGTTCACTCTGTAACAGGCCAGCGTTCATTTCCAGCTTTACAGCCATTGCTGCCGTGATAAACTTAGACTACCTTGAACCTTTTCTGAAAGATAATGGTTTAACGTTCTTCAGTGATCTTCCCAGCCACTTGATCTCAATCCAAAAGAGCACCTTGGGATGTGGTAGAACAGGAGATCAGCAGCATGAATGTGGAGCTGACAAATGTGCAGAAATATCATGAAGCAATTATATCGATATGGAGCAGAATCTTAAAGGAATATTTCGAACATCTCGCGGAATCCAAAGGTGCGTTCCTTCTAGGAACTGTTTTCAGGAACCAGTGAGGCCATTTGTAGTTTCTGTTACTTTTTTTAGCTCTTACTGCAGGGTATACACTTTTTGTTAACCACAAGTACTGGCGCCATCTTAGAAACCTGTTAGTAGTTTGGACTTTGGAGAGTAGTTGGTGACGATGGAGCACTGTATTTTGCACCACATCACTCTTCATAGCCACCTGCCTGGTGCACCGTGCCATACACCACATCAAAGCAATAATCTCCAACTTGAAGTCGAAATTGGTTCGAAGCAATAAAATTAGGGGGTTCCCTGTGAACTCTTGAGTTCGTGACTCATGCCACACTTCACACCGCATCACTTTACATAGCCGCCTCCCTGGTATGCCATTCCATGCACAGCATCAAAGGAAAAATCTCCTCAGTGAAGTACCAATGGCTTCAAAGCAATAATGGGTGGGTGGGTAATGGGGATATTTCCTTACTTCGCAGCGCATCACGTTTTTGCATGTCACATATTTTGCATAAAGGTTATATTTTCTGTCCTACGGTAGGAACACAACACACGAAAGTGGCCAGGGACAAGTGGCTTGGGGCCTACATCATACAGGAACTCATTGGTTCCAAAAAACTACATCCCTGCAATGGGAATGTGCTTCATGTCACAAAGAACTGAGGCTGTTTTGAGAGCAAAACAAGACCCTACCTGGTATTAGTATAGTGTTATAAGAATTTGCTAAGTGAGTGTTGTAATGAAATAATATTCACACAAAAACAATAAAGTGTTGGGGAATGCCCCGTATATTGCTTGGTAGCAAATTGGTCAAAAAGTTGATCAAAAATTAAGACAATTGACCATAATGGTTTGTTGCAAGTCGTTTTTATACTGTAGAAAATGGCTGAAGGAAATTATTTGGCAGGAAGTTGCGCATAACGGAAGTGACGTCATCAAAGCTGGACCGGAAGTGACATCATCATGACGAAGTGGCCCAGAGGTGACGTCATCAGGGCTGGACAGTAGTGAACTGGAAGTGACGTCATCAGAGCTGGACGGAAGTGAACCGGAAGTTATGTCATCAGAGCTGGACGGAAGGATTATTGAAGAGGACCCATTTCATTTTCACTGGTGATTTTGTTCGTTAGTGTGTGGGTCTGTTTATTTTTTCTTCTTTATTTCTATAAAGGTGGAGAGAGAGGCATCATTACCACAATTCAACCCCCTATCTGTTAAAGTATCGCTCACCTCTGGGCTTGTTGACTGCCTCCTAAGCGCGCGTGTGTGACAGTGCAAAAACAATTTGATTGCAAGATTTGAAATACTATAGGTTTTAAAACTTGCTACAATCAGCACATACAGTATGCCACCATTGGTGTGCTTTCAATTAAGGAAAATTGATTGCAGAATAGCAATTAAAGGTATGATTTTCTAAATTAAAAACTAAACAAGTTGGCATTTTATAATTAAAACAACAAATTCCATTAGTTTGCTATTCATTTTCAAAAGCCTTGGTAATAACAGTAGAAGATGTGCCATATAGATATGTGTATTTTTAATCCAGATTGGAATTCTGAGTGGGGGCATTCAACCTCTAATAATTTGTAGTGGTTTTTAAGAGGACCTCACCGGAAAAATCTAGTGAATTAGGAGCAGACATATTTTTAAAGGTTTCTATGTAATGTATTGTGTGAGGAATGATACAGCACATGCTGTAAGCTCCGTGCTCCAGTGATTCCCATAAGCACAACTAGCAGAAGGAAGACGTGCTGTAGACAAAAAAAGAAATGCCTCATAATTTATACTGTGATTTCATATATATTGGAATGTAGTCAGTCTCTTAATAACGTGTGCCAGAATATGAAATCTGCTCTCAGACCACTGAGAAGCAACTAAAGGATGATCTTCAGCTAAAGAGAAAAATGGAAGAATGTGAATACCTCAATACAGCTTACATTACCTTGAGTGAGATGGCAATCAAGTCAATTTTCTGGTGTTCAAAGGATGAGGCGTTTCTATTTAATTTTTTGCTGAATCCAGAAGCCTATGCAAAAGCATAAAAAAAAAAAACAGTATCTCACAAATTTGGAGATTGTGGTGTGTAACCAGAACTGTTATGGTGGTGATGGAGTAACTAGGAGCATAAAAAAATGACTTTTATATGGGTGTTAAAGCATCAAGTTCATTTCTTTAATTCTACTAGAGTGGTATAATGATGTTAAAGTATCGATATCACACTGGTTGACAAAAAATTTGTATCTGTCACAAAGATGAAAATACATGAATCTTATAGTCAGACAAAATTTCTGAGGGACATGAAACTTAAATTTGAAAGTATTGTATACTACCCAAAGTATGAGGTGTTACTTTGGTATAAATATACAAGGAAAAAAACTGTCTTTAGGAAATTCAACATTGCTAAGCACAAGCCAAAATAAGACAAAAAGATGCACTGTTACGCCGAGTATACACTGCGGTTTTGGCAGAATTTAAAGTTTAATTTGCAGTCGCCAAATGATTTTTTGAGTCAGGCCAAATTTCAGCATCATTGCCTGTCATTTCACATACAATGTAAGAGGTGTTGTGATGCCTGATTGAATCCTACGGTTGTGCTGTCATATAATCTGAAGAATTTCTGTCATGTCAGACATTTCATTCAGCTGTCTTGTAGTGTGAGCAGTCTGATAAGCTGATTTTCCGATATCACCATCAAATTTTCTGAAATTCATTGTGCAGCAACTGCAGTGAGTGTGCATGTGGCAGCAATAATAACATTAATAACCAAACGTGGAGAAGGTCACAAAACCCTTTCATATCACCCATCTATATTTCGACATGACAAAAAAAAAAAATAGTATTAATAATAATACATTTTATTATATAGGCACCATTTGTAGCACACAAGGTCACCTTAGAAAGAATTTCACAACATATAAAAATAAAAGCAAATAAAAGATAAATGCAAAAAGAAGTACCAATCACAAAAAGAAAATAACTGGCTTTAACAATAGTAAGGTCTTAGTTGGTAGAGAAATGTTTTAAGAATAGTTTTGAAATGTGTTATTGAGTCCAGTTGATGGATATGAGTGGGAAGAGAATTGAGGAGAGTTGAGGAGCACTATGAGAGGACACTCAAGCTCCTACAGAACAGAGTTTGATGTGTGGTACAGTAAGTAGAGCTGCAGATGAGGATCCGAGGGAGCGAGAGGGCGTGTAAGTCTGTAGGAGTTCAGTGAGGTAAGGTGGAGCAAAGTTGTGGAGAGCTTTAAATGTTAAGAGCAATATTTTGTCTTGTATTCAGTAGTCGACAGGGCGCCAGTGAAGTTGGGAGAGAATACTGTAGGTGTGATATATTCAGTTCCCGTAGAACAGGGAATTATCGTAGCAGCAGAGTTTTGTATAAGTTGTAGGCGAAAGATACGTTTTTTTGGGGGATGTCAGATAGAATGGCATTACAATAATTTATACGTGAAGTGACTAAAGTCATTGGCCAACTTTAGTACTATTTCATGTAAGAGCAGGATGCAGTCTAGAAATGTTTGGGAGATGAAAAAAGGTGACCTTAAGAACATTGTATATATGGGATGAAAAAGAGAGGGTATTCCCTAGAATTACGCCCAATCTCTTAACCTGGGAAGAGATGTTTATAATAGTATTGTTAACTAAAATGGAAGAACTGCTAGCCTTAGCAAGTGTAGATTTAGAACTAACAAGGAGAACATCGGTTTTATTGCTATTTAGTTGGAGAAAATGATGAGTCATCCATGATGGTATGCCTTGACGACATGCAGTGAGAATATTTGGGGGAGGTAGATTTAGTGGATAGCTAAAGCTCAATGTCGTCAGCATAACAGTGAAATTGGATGCCGTGGTGCCAAAAGATATTACCCATTGGAAAGAAGATGTAGATGAGAAAAAGAACATCAGGATTAAAAATTACAATTGCTTCATAAGGTCTGACAAATAACATACAGTGTTTATTTTGACTGCCAACAGAACTGTTACAACAGAAATGATTTATTATTATATTTCAATATGTTAAAGTATAGTGTTTGGACATTGCATATTGAGTTTTTCTGTTCTCATGCTCATATTCACCTTTTTGATTTCAAAAAGCAAACTATCATACAGCAAAACACAGACAACTAAACGTAAAATGGCAAAAGTATCTTAGGAAACGTTTAATACAAAATGAGAAATAAACACACACAACAGTACATTACATAGATTACATACTTCCAATTCTCTCTGTAAAATAGAAATACCATGCTTTTCTGCGCCTTTCCAACAATCCATATTTCAGTTATGGCTTTTTTCCTTTCTTTCTAATTTCCAGGGCAGTACAGCAAGAGGCAACAAGGCAGCTCTTTTCTTTGTTAATATTTTGAGAATTCTGTCGCTGTATCATTTTTTAGACTTTGTAAAGCTTTATTGCAAAATGTCAATAGGTAAAACCATCTGTCGGGGCCACGTGCAATAAGGTCTGTACTCCAATGCTCTATATCAAGTCAGTCGGAGCAGACATGCTCATATAGTTTGAGCACATAAATGACTGGTGACTCTATTGTGCAGTGTGAGTAGTCATTTGACCGGGATTTCCAAAAATCTCAGTGTATGCCAGGCAGAAAAAGCTGTACTTCTGCGAGTCAATACCAGAGTAATTGATAAGAAAATTCTGTACACACCTGTGGTCTTAGATGACATTCTGTTTTGGCCCCTACAAAACTTTGTTCATGCTGATAATGACATCCTCGTCCTACTGCACTCATGCTGCCTGATGGAAATTGTAGACCCCACGTCGTCACTGTTTTTTGAGTTGCCTCCTGCCCATCATAACCCCTCTTCCTGATATGACTTATTGCCATATATTTTAAGTTGGACCAATGGTAAGGTATATGCATCTTTGTGCGATTAGGGAAGTAACACAAACAGACAACGAAAATAAGTTTACAATTTTACTTATAGATTATATAGATTTGCATGCATATAGTTAGATGCATTTATTAAAATGGTCTCCACTTGTAGTGATCAATTCTAAAATCTTGTTCTGTAGCAGTTATTTTGAAACAGTCACCCAGAGTGATGTTAACTCAATTATGTTGATCTCTTTTGTAAGTCACTTGAGATAAAAGAGTCTGCTATACAAATAAATGTAAATGTTTTTAAAATGACCAATGTAAAATCTAAAACATATCTGTTTTTGGTTTTCTGATATACTTTGCCTCAGAAATATTTCTCTTAAGAGTCGAGCAGTGGTCAGTTAGCATACTGGGACTCCACATGCCTTAGTAATGCTTTTCCATGTTGGAAATGTCCCGTTTAAGTCACTCGCCATGTTTATCACTGACTGCAACAAGATTTTCAGAAAAAAGTTCAAATGAGAGACCAAAAGATGAATCTTCAATGATATATTGCACCCCATTCTTTTGTATTACTTGAGAAGGTCACTCACTACTTCAACTTTATAAGCTCTACAAAACGCTCATGCAGACACTTGTGAAACTCCACCAAGCAGCCTTCTCAGCTCCATTCAACTCTTCTTCAGATCTCTCCTGTTTTAACTCTGTGGTCTGAGGATGTAAAAAAATGCCTTACTTAATCATAACATCTCAAATCTGATGAGTTTTATTTCTCAAGTGCATGAACTCCATTTGTGCTTTATCCATATGCAAACGAGGAGCAGCAAGGTCAACTTCCTCATGGACATCAAGTAGACTATTTACCATACCTTTCTTTCTTGGAACAAGTGAGACATGTTTTGGCCCATCTTGTCCCTACATCCAACTCAAGCAAGAAACAACAGGATTTGGTGGATCTAAGCTGCCAGCCAAGCAAAAGTCCAATCATCTTTAGATATCAACAGATATTCCAATGATATTTCTGAGACTGAGTAACCATGTTCTCATTCGACTCTTTCATGTTGGTAGCTTGTGCTGCAGGGGCACAAACCCACCTTCGCTGGAACAGACAGGAGTGGCAAAAAGTGCGTGAGTTTCTGCATGACAGCAATGACAGTGTTCTGCCATGGCCAGCGAAGAGCCCAGATCTCAATCCCATTGAGCACGTCTGGGACCTGTTGGATCGCAGGGTGAGGGCTAGGGCCATTCCCCCCAGAAATGTCCAGGAACTTGCAGGTGCCTTGGTGGAAGAGTGAGGTAACATCTCACAGCAAGAACTGACAAATCTGGTCCAGTCCATGAGGAGGAGATGCACTGCAGTACTTCAAGCAGCTGGTGGCCACACCAGATACTGACTGGTACTTTTGATTTTGAGCCTCCCTTCATTCAGGGACACATTGTGAAACATTTTTAGTTTATGTCTTATGGTGTTGACTCTTTTAGTGTTCATACAAATATTTACACATTAAGTCTACTGAAAGTAAAAACAGTTGAAAGTCAGGGGACGTTTCTTTTTTTGCTGAGTATATTTAACTATTCATATTTTTTATCAATGTCATTAAATTATGGGAATATGAAGTTGATTTCACAAGAAATCTAAGCCTAGTAGGAAAAATTCTGACTACATTTGTGGATTTGGTATATTAAACTATGCTTAAACCAGCCATCACAATCCTTAGGACAAAATTGTTTTTGGCTAGAGTGTTTGTAAAATCTTTAATCCTTGTTTATTTGAACGAGTGAGTTGAAATTCTCCATAAAGTAAAAAAAAAAATAACAGAATTAGGTCAAAGTTTTTATTGCTCATAATATTTCTGCCTGATAGTAGCCTACTGAGAAGTAATCTCATTTCAGGCTTAGATGCATTGCTTTTAACTTCCACCAGTGAAAACAATTTTTGGCAAAAATGTGTATGGAGGTCTGAAGATCAAATATTGGCAAATATATTAAGCAAGAAAAGGCCTTTCTAGAAATAGGTGCATTTAACAAACATTTGTGTAATGCCTTCATTCCACAGAAGCTAAACTCCATTAAGCTAATAATATCACTTGTAAAGACAATTATTCGTACTAAGGTAAACTTGTGGGACTTAGCTTTCATTTTGTCATTATACCATTGTTCTGGTGAATGGCAGAAATCATCACTAAATGTGTGAATTATAATCAAATATGATCAATTCAAAAGTGATTGTAGTGAAGATAAATATAATTCTGAATATTGTAATAACTATTTATTGTTCGTAATGGTGCAAACATTGCAGTATTTTCCTCCACCACATATTGACTTTAAAAGCAGCATGAATAACTCACTGCATTCTGTTTATACCTACAGTACATAAAGAGCAGTCCTGTCTCCATAGATTGGGAGGAAACCTCATTTTCTATTTCAACACCAAGCTTCACTCTAACTTTTGGTCCATTGCCAAAATATGTTTGGGCTGTGGGTCAATACCACAAGCCACAAATACTGTGAATTAGAAGATAAGGCCAATAGAAAGCATCCAAAATGGAGCAGAATAAATACATCTTTCTTTTTTGTTTCATTTTATAGATATGGCACTTCAGTCACAAACAAAAACACACTCCATTGTACCAATTGAAATGATTAACATTTTTTAAGTATTGTAGATTACCATTATAGAAGCAAATCTCTCCTTTTTTGCTTTGTTAATGAAGCCTGATCCTAAACATTATATACTAAAACCACAGTCAGTCTCGCACATGACAAGTAGTGATGAGTGAACACTGTGCAGTTTACTTTGGTGTGAGTTCAGCAAAATCATGAAAATATTTGGGAACTTTGATGAACTTTTTGAAATGCATTGAAGTCAATGGAGACGGAAGAACTGAACTAGTTTTGGGTGGATTATAATGGTGCAATGGTCTTTTAGGTGTCTCAGAGGGCTACAGAAGTGTCTATCATCTATTATTGTGTCCAAAAAGGCAATCTGAGCTGTGATGCAGCTGTGCCATCCACTCCATCAATGTGTCTCAACAATAAAAGACACAGATGGAATAATAACCACCAACAAAGTACAACAAATGGCCACAATTTAGTAATAAGTAAATATATACATACACACACACATATGCATATATATATCTTCTATACTTTGATATATACTGTACTTCTACTTCTACTATTTAATAAAGCACTAAGGTCTGTGTGTCCAGTCACTCTGAACAATCTAATAGATCAGTTTAGCTTCGGTGTGATTGGTTAGTTTGGCTTTGGTGATGCAACAAAAAGTTTGTGAACCCTTTAGAATTTTCTATATTTCTGCATAAATATGACCTAAAACATCATCAGATTTTCACTCAAGTCCTAAAAGTAGATAAAGAGAAACCAGTTAAACAAATCAGACAAAAATATTATACTTGGTAATTTATTTATTAAGGAAAATTATCGAATATTACATATTTGTGAGTGGCAAACGTATGTGAACCTTTGCTTTCAGTATCTGGTGTGACCCCCCTTTGCAGTAATAACTGCAACTAAATGTTTCTGGTAACTTTTGCTCATTCCTGCACACCAGCTTGGAGGAATTTTAGCCCATTCCTCCATACAGAACAGCTTCAACTCTGGGATGTTGGTGGGTTTCCTCACATTAACTGCTCACTTCAGTTCCTTCCACAACATTTCGATTGGATTAAGGTCAGGACTTTGACTTGGCCATTCTAAAACATTAACTTTATTCTTCTTTAACCATTCTTTGGTAGAACGACTTGTGTGCTTAGGGTCGTTGTCTTGCTGCATGACCCACCTTCTCTTGAGATTCAGTTCATGGACAGATGTCCTGACATTTTCCTTTAGAATTCTCTGATATAATTCAGAATTCATTGTTCCATCAATGAAGGCAAGCCGTCCTGGCCCAGCTGCCATAAAACAGGCCTAAACCATGATACTACCACCACCATGTTTCACAGATGGGATAAGATTCTTATGCTGGAATTCAGTGTTTTCCTTTCTCCAAACATAACGCTTTTCATTTAAACCAAAAAGTTCTATTTTGGTCTCATCCGTCCACAACACATTCTTCCAATAGCCTTCTGGTTTGTCCACGTGATCTTTAGCAAACTGCAGACGAGCAGTAATGTTTTTTTTGGAGAGCAGTGGCTTTCTCATTGCAGCCCTACCATGCACACCATTGTTGTTCAGTGTTCTCCTGATGGTGGACTCATGAACATGAACATTAACCAATGTGAGAGAGGCCTTCAGTTGCTTAGAAGTTAGCCTGGGGTTCTTTGTGACCTCGCCGACTATTACACGCCTTGCTCTTGGAGTGATCTTTGTTGGTCGACCACTCCTGGGGAGGGTAACAATGGTCTTGAATTTCCTCCATTTGTACACAATCTGTCTGACTGTGGATTGGTGGAGTCCAAACTCTTTAGAGGTGGTTTTGTAACCTTTTACAGCCTGATGAGCATCAACAGCTCTTTTTATGAGGTCCTCAGAAATCTCCTTTGTTTGAGCCATGATACACTTCCACAAAGGTGTTGTGAAAAGAGCAGACTTTGATAGATCCCTGTTCTTTAAATAACACAGGGTGCCCACTCACACCTGATTGTCATCCCATTGATTGAAAACACCGGACTCTAATTTCACCTTCAAACTAACTGCTAATCCTAGAGGTTCACATACTTTTGCCACTTACAAATATGTAATATTTGACCATTTTCCTCAATAAATAAATGACCAAGTATAATATTTTTGTCTCATTTGTTTAACTGGTTTCTTTTTATCTATGTTTAGGACTTGAGTGAAAATCTGATGATGTTTTAGGTCATATTAATGCAGAAATATAGAAAATTCTAAAGGGTTCACAAACTTTCAAGCACAACTCTATATGTATATATACTGTATATATATACAGTATATACTGTATGTATATATATATATATATATATATATATATATATATATATATATTATATATGCTGGTGCAAATCTGGATAAACAGAGCTGTGCAAAGTAGTTTGGACAGCAATTTTTAAAGTAAACAGGTGTAAATATTCTGCACATGGCTGCTAATGCTCTGTGGTGTCACACTTGTCTTGCAAAGTATCACAGGAAGCTTGGAAAAAATGTTTAAGCCAGCAGCATGATAAATATTTAGAACACAAGGTCTCTGATGAATAGAGCATATTCACCGTGAAAAAAACAAATTTTGACAATCAACACTAATGATAAGGTTAGCAAAGGACAAAGGATAGAGGAGTCCTGTTAAAAATTTAAAAAAATATAGAGTGAAAGTGAGAAACATCTTTGAATAATGGAAGTAATGGAAGACTTGTAAAGATGTAGGAGATACATCTTGTTCATGACAATGGCCCTCTGGGACTGAGACCTTAGGGGTCACCTGAGAGAGAGAAAGACAGAGGTTATAGATGGCTGTCAGGAGATCACAAGTCAGAAGCTCACCCTGATCTCATTTAATGATTCTATGTGTGTACATAATGAAGTATTTCAATGAAATATTTGGAAAGAAAATGAAGATAAAAAGTGAAGAACTGTGATTTACTAATCAGCTTTGACCCACAAGTCACTTGGATGATTTCCTCAGAAAGAAAAAATGTACAATCTAAGAAGAACCTGGTGTGAAACAATGAAAAGTTAGAATTAAATATCAAGTTCTGTTATCAGTCATGATTGAATTCTAATTAAGAAATTGGGTCTGAATAAAAACTTGCAGCTACTGGGGCCTTCCAAAACTGAACTTGAGGAACCCTGTCCCAGAGCCATGAGGCAGCAGCATTTACAATGTGTAAATAATCATTTTGAACTCATGATACAAACATGGCACTATGGCAAAGTAATGAAGATATGGAAAGGATTTTTTTTTATTAGATTCAACTTGTTATATGTGCTTTAATGACCGTTCTGCAATGGCTTATAAAGATGTTTCTTTTTTTCCTTATCTGTGAGGTTAAGTGACCTGTTTAAAAGTACACAGAGACATTTGATTCACACATCTCATTAAAGAGGACAAACCACACAAAGAGGGTCTCAGTTTTTCAACAGAAATTGTTTTCCACTTTAAAAAAAACACATTTTTGGCAAACCTTCACTCCCCCATCCAGTGGTTTCCAGCAATGTTTTAAACAAAATCATTTGACACAAGGCAGGATGTACAGATGTGTGATTTATCATTACAGAAAGGTGTGATCATTTTAAAAATATATTAGAGTGTGCCTTTAGCCAATTTGAAGCACCTAAATTTATTAATATTAAAATATTGACAGAACAGACCATTTTAGGAAATGTTTTAATTAAGGTTTGTGAAGATCTTGTTCCAAAACATGAAGCAGTCCTGGCTGAGGTGTGCAGAGCACCTGCACTCACAAGCCCACACTCTCTTGTGTGCCCTCTTGGCTGCACAGTAAGCAGGTCTTTGTACTTGCTAAACCCATGCAGCATATCCATCCATTCATTCATTTATATTCTAAACCTGTTACAAAGCCTGACCCTAAACTGGAACTTCTGGTTCAAGGCAGTATAATCCATTTTACAGGACAAATTAATGTACACAAAAGCTCTCTGAGACTGGGACAGATTAAGAGTCAACCATTAACCTGACACATACAGTGGATTCAGAAAATATTCAGACCCCTTCACTTTTTGCACACTTTACTGCACTGTACATTTAATTCTAAATAGATACATTTGCCATTTTCTCCCATCAATCTACACTTTAACAACCCGTAATGACATAGTGAAAAAATATTTTCTCAAAAATGTCTTCAAATTTATTACCAATCAAAAATTGAAATCTCGTATTCTTATAAGCAGTCACATCCTTAATTCAGAATTTAGAAGCCTTTGCCTTTGAGTCTTTTTGATTTGATGGACGTCTGGGCTTTGGCTGGATCACTTAAGGACAGACTTGTCCCGATGTCAGACCAGAGTTGTCTTGGCTATATGCTTTAGGTCATTGTCTTGTTGAAAGGTGAACTGTTGTCGCAGTCTGAAGTCACGTGCACTCTGGAACGAGTTTTCTTCATGGTCGTCTCTGTATTTGGCTGCATTCATCCTTCCATCAGTTCTCCCCAGTCTCCCTGTCCATGCCATTTAGTTGCACTCACATAACATGATGCTGCTACCACCATGTTTCGCTGTATGAATTGAATTAGGCAGGTGATGAGCAGTGCCTGGTCGGTGCCTGGAGTTCTGCCCAAGAACTTTAGTTTTTGTCACATCAAACCAAAGAAACTTTTTTCCTTATGCTCTCAGAGTCCTTTGCTACTTCAGAAATCCCAAGCGGGTGTTAGCCACTCTACGCCCGATTGATGTGCTGCTGATATGGTAATCCTTTCATGAGTCTCACCTATCTCAGCAAAGGACCTCTGAAGCTCTGCTAGAATGACCTAAGGGTTCTTAGTCACCTCACTGACTGAGGCCTTTCTCACCTGGTTACTCATTGGACCAGATGGACAATTCTAGGAAGAGTCCTGGTGCTTCCCAAGTTCTTACAAGTCACAATCTTTGAGGCCACTGTGCTTCTGGGAACACTCAAACATTTAAAATGGCTTTGTCTCATTGCCCTGATCTATGTTTCACCATAATTTGATCATGGAGGTCTACTGAAAATTTCTTGGACTTCATGGCTTGCTTTTTGTCCTGACATGTAATGTTAACTGTATGACCTTCTATACACAGGAGTTTGCCTTCCTAAACAATGTCCAATCAACTCAGTTTGCCACAAGTTGTCTTCACTCAAGTTGTAAACAAATCTCAAGGGTTATTAAAGCAAACAGGATTCACTTGACCACAATCTGGAATGCCACAGTGAAGAGTCTGAATCTATATATATAAAAGCCAAATACCACTGACTCACTCATCGAAATCTCCCGAACCATGAGGACTTGGGACTTGAAATTTGGAATGTAGGTTGCCCTTGGCCCATAGGTGCTCGCTAAGAAATGTCTTTATAAATTTCTTGGTCCAAGTGTGAAATTTCTTATAATTTTTTAGACCCATTCACTCCATTTCTTTCTAAAATAAATTTCTTTAAAGTAAATTAAACATACTTCATTTTTCTGGAGGTCCAGTTTTGTTTTGATATTTTCAAGTTTCCGTAAAGCATTTATAATTTGCCATTTATTTATCTTTTTTAAAATAATTTAGTTAGGTTATTCCAAAGGTATATTAAAGCAATTTTTTTTGAGGATTATGATTTTCATACTTTTTTAAATTTTATTCTTTTTCATACTTTCTTCACAAATTCTTCTATTAAGTCTATACCTCTTTAAATAAGCCGTAAAACTATGACAGAGGAAGAAAGGATTTATATTGACGAAAATAATTGTCCCTCTCCGCGTAGTGTGGATGAGCGGTGACAGCGCGTGCCTGTTCTCCTCGCTGGCCTATCTTGTGTACGGCACCGCCTCTCTGGCCGCTCACATGCGGGTTGACATTGTTAGATTGCTTAGGATTTGTAATTATTTTATGATCGTAAAACCCCCTCGAAAATCTATTTTTAATATAATTAATATTATAACATTCACCTTCATCTATTTTTATTAACAAATAAATTTAGCACTTAAAACTCATGCTGTCTAGTTACGAAATAATACCGGGGTGGTGATGGGATCAATGGGGCTTTAGTCCAAAACAAGTTTTGATCATCACTGTTTAAGTCTTCTATACTTAAAATAGCTTAGATTTGAGTAAACCATTTCAAGAAATAATTAGTAACCTATTTTGTTTTGTTTATGGGCTAAATCTTTCCTTATGACCTTTTCAGGACGTATACTATTTTAGAACACATTTTTCCTGTTGCTATCCCGTAGCGAAGCACAGGTATTTGTACTTATATAAATGAGAGATTTCGGTTTTTGATTTTAAGTAATTTTGTAAACCTTTCCAAAAACATGTTTTCTCTTTGCCATTATGAGTAACTGAGTGTAAGTAGATTGATGGGCAAAATGACAAATTGATCCTTTTAAAATTAAATTTACAACACAATAAAGTGTGCAGAAAATGAAGAGGTCTGAATACTTTCTGAATCAACTGTATGTCTATGAAATGTGGGAGGAAAGCACATCATTCGAAGAAAAGGCCACATAAACACAGGCAGCACATGCAAAGTCCATACACTCAGTGAGTTTGCTTTTGGAAAGCATTGAGTGATTTAAAAATGGATGTGCTTCATCTCCTGTTAAAACCCCATTTGAAGGTAGAGCAAGTTAATTTTCAAGTGTCCAAGCAGACAGGACAAGAAGGAAGTGGTCAAATGAATAATGTTAATATAGGTTGAAAGCAAATGCTAACATAACAAGAAACCTTATAACTCTAAATGATCATTTTCTAAACTGACCACCAACCTAAAGCTGTTTACAAATTCTGAAATATATAATATATTTTACATATATTTTTTCATTGTGCATACTGAGAGGTTAAGTTTCTTTCTCAGATCACACAGTAAGTCTAAAGTAAAGAATGAGCAGGAAACATTGTGGTCTGAAGCATACCACTAGGACACACATATTTGAATACCTCCCATATGGTACTGTGTAATATGTGAAGCACACTTGAGTTGGCAAGTCCACTCCATGTGGGGCCTAGCTGTCTGTGCCAACAGTAAAGGATATAGAGTAGAGGACTTCCACTACCATATTAAAAGCCCATGTGACTTTTCAGGAACTAAAGACTCCATACCATCTTTAGAGTTCATTTGAGTTCATCTCCAGATTTGCTCTGCGTGAGTACTTGTGTGAGCAAGTGCATTAGAGTTTAATGTGGTGGACTGGCATTCCATCCATCATTTGCTTCTACCTGGTGCCCAGGACTATTGGGATGGGCTAGTTCACATCACTATCCTTAACTGCAATAAGCAAATTCTGAAATTAGCTGGATACATGAGATCATTACTTATATTGACACCTACTAGGAACCAAAAGTAGGAAGAGATGGACATTTAGCCTTTAGGGGTTGTTAGTTCAAGTTCATTCTTCTGTTTAGGGCTTGGCTGCAACTGCTCCTTGATATTGATTCATGGCAAAAATTTTGGATGACAGACCAGTGGAACATTTCACTCCCTTTGAGCCTAGAACTTTTCTAGGAATTCACAGTGTCTGCAAGTCTCACGTTTATTTGATGACCAAGCGCAGATATTAGAATACTTAAAAGGGCTACTGGTAGACATCTCCACATCTTTTCTAGCCGTTCTTCTTAGTAGGATCTTCTGCTTTCCCTCTATCTTTCTTTTTCTAGCTGTCTCGTATCTGTCCTGGACTGCCCAGACTGACAGATGACATTTGGGAATGAGTTTTTTTATCATTGCAGAATCGAGTCAGGGTTACTGCTGGAGTGTGCAGACGGACACATCACCCATCCATTACAAGGTAGCTCTATGATCACAGCATGAAGAAGCTCAACACTGGGGCATTGAAATCGAAGCTGTTCTTCTTGGAGGTGTGGCAAAGCCAAATATGAGTACAACCTGTCTAGTGTGACTACATTATGGATATGATGGTGCAGTTTTAATATTTTTACAGTCTCCACATATTGCTCTGGTGAGGCAAAATGTTGGAAATGACTACTTTTAACTGACATTTGAAAAACATTAAAAAGATAAATTGTGTTCTGCACAAGCATGTTACTAAAATAAAACTGTATAAATAGTAATGGTTAAAAATATGGAAAGCTTTAGTTGTTTTGACAATTTTATTTCTGGATGTTTTGCGTGTCCAACTAGAGATAAAGTCAGTTTCCTCTGGTTTGCCCCAGATAGATCTATAAAAATTAGTCAGCCATGTGAATTACTTTTGCACCTAGAATCTGAAAATGTGAATTTGGGTCACGTGTAGTTGAAATAACACACTAAAAAATGCACTTAAATCAAGTCTAGGTGACAGGAAAGATTATTATCAGCCTTTTTTTTTTTTGAAAACCAAAACCAAAAAAAAATGTGCTTAAGTTAAAAAAAAACTGGATAATAATCAACACAGCTCCAATAGAAAAGTTCAGTCCTTTTAAAAACAGGCTGTGCATGGAGGTCACGTACAGCACATGCAGTGCCCTGCTTTTTGAAGCCAGCGGTTTCCTTTTTTTTTTTTTTTTTGCCTGATTGAAGAACCTAAAGGAGATAGTTGCTGTTTCTTATATTGCTGGAGTGTTTGTTACTTGTGTATACCAAAGCTCCTTCTATCATCATTAAAGCCACAGTTTATTCAATTAAACAAGCTGTTTTATCCTGGGCATAAGTGCTGTATGCAGGGGCCATGCAATAGGTGTCCAAAAAGCTGAAGAGCTGAGCTCAAAGCCACAAGCATGCAGGTTCAAGTTAGAAACCGTGTAACCCTTAGTAAGCAATCTCTTGTGCCTGTGACGAGAAAATTGATTTTTCCATATACTGTACTTCTTTAAAGTTTGACGTACTGTGAGGTGCTGTTCACATCCAAATATAAAGATTAACATATGCTCAAAGGGTACTACATATTTTCTCATTTCACATTTTTGAATCGGCAGGACAGTGGCGCAATGGTAGCACTGCTAAATCGCAGCAAAGGAAACCAAGGTCCATGTCCCAGGTCCTTCCTGCATGGTGTTTGCCTGTTCTCCCTGTGTCTGCATGAGCTTCGTCCCACTGTCCAAAGACATGTAGGTCAGGTGAATTGGCAACATTAAGCTGGCTCTTGTGTGTGTTTGGTGTGGGGTATGTGTGTGTATCTTCACCCTGCGATGGACTGATGCCCTGGCAGAAAGTATAGAAATGTTCATTTTTTTGCAGCATGATGTTATTTCATCCAGAATATCGTCCCAAGAGTTAATCAGGTTTACCTCTATAAAGAATTTCATTACACATCATCTCATGCCTGCCTCGGGTTTAGCTGTGATTGCATAGAATTACACGCCCAAGTCATCCTTGGAGTTAATGCCAAGGAGTAAAGGCAGGGGGCGGTCCTATGTGGTGAGGCGTTGGTCACTCCGCCCCTTTAGGGTCCTCCCACAAAATAACAGAAATATAGGAGAACAAAAATGTGCACACAGAGGTTGAATATTCAAGAAACAAAATAAAATTGACACAAAATGCATAACTAGAAAAATAACAAAAATAAGTAACAATATTAACTTAAACGATAATAACCAAAGAATCAAAAATGAACAAAAAAGACATTAAAAAGGAATGCAAATACATGCTGGGAAGGAACCCTGGATTAAATGTAATAAGTTGTGAGGATGACACTGCATAGTTCAGGGACAAAACAGAAAGTTTTCAAAGTAGGAAATGAAAATGTACGAGAAACATGAACAGTCAAATATTTATTTTAAAAGAATTAGCTGTGCTGAACTATTTGAATTCATAGAAACCCACAGAGTTATTGCTTGTAAGCTAAAGAGATAAAATAATGAGATATTCTGAGTTTTTGTCCAAGGTTTTCCTAAATCTCTGCAGGAAAGGCAAAGGAATTTAAATGAAACCAATGCTGAGAGGGGAGGAGGCTTTTTACAAGCTGATATGGGATATGACAGCCATTAAACCAGAGCGACTCAGCAGCTGCTTCTAAATCAGAGTGTGCATTTACACTCATGGAGCAAATTATTAGGAATACTGTACTAATAATAGGTAGAACCTCCTTTTGCTCTCAGTTCTTCATGGCATAGTTTCCACAAGATGTTGGAAACATTCCTTTGAGATTCTGGTAAATGTTGACATGATTGCTTTACCCAGTGTCTGCAGATCTGTCAGCTGCTCATTCCTGATGCCAATCACACATTCTACCACATCCCAAAGATGTTCTACTGGATTCAGATCCAGTGACTGGGAATGCCACTGAAGAACGCTGAACTCATTGTCATGTTAATGAAACCAGTTTGAGATGACTTTTGCTTTCTGGCATCGTGCATTATCATGCTCCAAATAGTCATTACATAATTGTTAAATTATGACCATTAAAGGATTCACACAGTCAGCAAAAATACTCAGATAGGCCATTGCATCCAAACAGTGATTGGTAGTAACAGACCGAAAGTGTGCAAAGAAAGCATTCCCCACACCATTACACTACCACCACCAGCCTGGACTGTTGACATAAGGCAGGTAGGATGCATGGATTCTTGCTGATGGTGCCAGATTCCGAACCTACCATCTGTGTGCCTGAGCAAAAATGGAGATCCATCAGACCAGGCAATGTTTTTCCAGTCATGAACTGCCCAGTTTTGGTAAACCTGTGCCTACTGCAGCCTCAGCTTTCTGTTTTTAGATAACAGCAATGGAACCCAACATGGTCTTCTGAAGTTGTAGCCCATCCGGCTCAAAGTTTGACATGTTCTGAATTTTGAAATGCTTTTCTGTTGACCACAGTTGTACAGAGTGGTTATTTGAGTTACCATAGGTGTTCTGTCAGTTTTATTTGACAGCTCTCATCAACAAGGCAATTCCGTCTGAAGAGCTGCCACTCACTGGATTTTTTTTGTTTTTGGCACCATTCTGAGTAAACTCTACAGACTGTTGTGTGTGAAAATCCCAGGAGATCAGCAGTGACAGAAATACTCAAATGAGCCTGTCTGGCACCAACAATCATGCCATGCTTTAAATCAATGAGCTCACATTTTTTCCACATTCTGGTGTTTGTATCTGTTTAACTTTATGCATGGTGCTGCTGGATAATCAGATAACTTCAGGGATAAGTAAATGTACACATGTTTCTAACACTTTTATTCAGTAAGTGAATAGGACTGGAAACGCTAAAGAGTTTTCTAAGGCTTATTAATTTTAACACTGAGATCAATGTGCAAGATTTAGGAGGTATAAAGCTGTGGCACATAGAATGGTCAACATTACAGATTCACCAAGCTAAGTGTGAATCCTAAGTCTGGTAATTTGAATTTGCATGTTCTTCCTTTGTCAGTCTGTTATTGTTTTTTTCAGTGCATTCTGGTTTCTCTTCTACCTATCTCACCTCCTGTGAGCATTAATGGGTCCAGTTATGGACTGGCTCCTCTTCAGGAGATGTTTCTCTCCTTGTGCTTGATGATGCCATGATAACCTGTAGCCTCACTGCCACGTTGAATTGGATTATTTAGGTTGAACAGAGTTTAAAACAGCAAACCAGGCATAAATAATCAAACTTTTCAGTGGCAATAATAATCTTTTCAGATATGCTGAATGGAAAGGTGGAACCTCTGTATGCCTATTATGCACCAATCGACTTCTAAACAAGATGCAAAATCCAGATCCTGTCATACGCATATAGTGAACAACAGAACTGGAGAATAGCTGTGTGGTTTGCCATAATTGATTTAATGGCATTAGTCTTTCAAAAGAACATGTGAAAGTGTTCCCGTGAGGAGACAAGCAATTCCCCATCAGAAGTACAATAGGAAGAAATCCTTGAATTTCTGTATGAGACATATGGGAGGTGCATTGAACCAGATGGAGCCAATTCTACCTCCCAGGCAATTAGCCTTGTTATCTTGCCAGCAATTAAGTAATTGGCTCCGGTAGGGTGGCTGTAGGAAGCAGACCTCCATTACACTGAGCTGGCTGGACGTGCTGCATGGGTTCTGGTCTGAGAGGTGTAAATATATGCTGATTCATTTTATTTGCTAACTGCAACAGTGATCTCTTTAAAATAAAAATCAGAAGGGCAGTGATTTTTATGTTATAATTTTATAAGATGTGTTCTGTGACCACTTTTGAATAAAAATGGTACATAATAATCTGCCCATAATTCATTGTTAAATTCAACATATCCTACAATTGTGAATGATTCAATTAACAAGTAATTTTAGGAGGATTTTATTTGTCTGTCTTTTGAATGCTGCACATTTTTGATATGTCATTTGTAAAGAGGTGGATGGCTGGTAAAAGGCCGCTAGAAACACGGGGACTGTTAGATTAGCACAAGAAATTGTAATACACGACCCCAGGAAGAAGCAGATGGAGAATCACTTTGCCTTACCAGGACCATTTGGGAGAAGTAAGACCTGCACTGTATGTGGCTTAGTTGTCATAGAAAAGAAACCCATAGGGTCACCAGAACAAAAGACGTTGTGCCCAGACAGAAAGCATGAAATATGGCTCCAAAACACCAGAAGGCAGGAAACATAAAAGGTCCTAAAATTTTCAGAGAGTGAGTAAGGTCAGAGGACTGAAAAATGAGCATAGGTCCTCCAGACCAGCAGGAGGAAGCATATGGCCACTAACATGGATAGCTACAACCTGATTGCTCATTCAACGGCAAGGTCCAGGTGGCCATGTAAAAATATTACAAAATGACAGTGAATGAAGCAAGAAATTAATTTAAAATGGCACCATGATGATATTATTGTCATGACTTTCAAATTAAACAATGGAAAAAATGATGTGTTGAATGGACTGACTACACAAGGTGGCAGCAACTTTGAGTGGAATTAGAATAAGGAGATGGTGCTAAATTAAACATTTAAAGACAAGTCTGAGAGTCAAAAAGTCCAAAAGCTTAGCAAACAACGCTAAGGATGTGTTTCAAGATTTGTAGCCAGGAAACAGTCTGATAAAGTTGATAACCAAAAATAAAAAGGAACACGTAACCAGAGGAGAACAGTAAATCATGAGCAGGGCTTTAGGGACAACAGATAAGTGCACTGTGTACTGACTACAAAACGGGCAGTAAATGCAAAATAGAGAGTGAAGATCAGGAGAAAGAACAGCGTAAAGAGAGCAAAACAGAAGTCTAAGCCATAAATCAAAAGTGAGAAATTTCAGAAATCAAAGTCAAAAGGCAGAACTTGTGTCAAGAAATCGGGCATCAAAATTGTCAAAAGTAAATTCATTTTATTCGGCTTAATCTCCGATATTCAATGACTGTTTATACCAGCGCACCAGATGACAGCATAAGCAACTATGATATAAAGTTTCAGGGAGATGGTAACACAAGCTCCAGAAAACTGCAGCACCTCTCGCCAGAACAAAATGGCATCACTAAATATGGCAAAAAATAATCAAAAGCTCTACTTAAAATTTTCATTATATATAGTGCATCCAGAAAGTATTCACAGCGCATCACTTTTTCCACATTTCGTTATGTTACAGCCTTATTCCAAAGTGGATTAAATTCATTTTTTTCCTCAGAATTTTACACACAACACCCCATAATGACAATGTGAAAAAAGTTTACTTGAGGTTTTTGCAAATTTATTAAAATTAAAAAAATTGAGAAATCACATGTACATAAGTATTCACAGCCTTTGCTCAATACTTTGTCGATGCACCTTTGGCAGCAATTACAGCCTCAAGTCTTTTTGAATATGATGCCACAAGCTTGGCACACCCTTCCTTGGCCAGTTTCGCCGATTCCTCTTTGCAGCACCTCTCAAGCTCCATCAGGTTGGATGGGAAGCGTCGGTGCACAGCCATTTTAAGATCTCTCCAGAGATGTTCAATCGGATTCAAGTCTGGGCTCTGGCTGGGCCACTCAAGGACATTCACAGAGTTGTCCTGAAGCCACTCCTTTGATATCTTGGCTGTGTGCTTAGGGTCGTTGTCCTGCTGAAAGATGAACCGTCGCCCCAGTCTGAGGTCAAGAGCGCTCTGGAGCAGGTTTTCATCCAGGATGTGTCTGTACATTGCTGCAGTCATCTTTCCCTTTATCCTGACATTCACACCAAAGAGTTCAATCTTTGTCTCATCAGACCAGAGAATTTTGTTTCTCATGGTCTGAGAGTCCTTCAGGTGCCTTTTGGCATACTCCAGGTGGGCTGCCATGTGCCTTTTACTAAGGAGTGGCTTCCGTCTGGCCACTCTACCATACAGGCCTGATTGGTGGATTGCTGCAGAGATGGTTGTCCTTCTGGAAGGTTCTCCTATCTCCACAGAGGACCTCTGGAGATCTGACAGATTGACCATCGGGCTCTTGGTCACCTCCCTGACTAAGTCCCTTCTTCCCCGATCGCTCAGTTTAAATGGCCGGCCAGCTCTAGGAAGAGTCCTGGTGGTTTCGAACTTCTTCCACTTACGGATGATGGAGGCCAACTTCGAGGAAGCCTGAGAAAATTTTACAGAGATCACCAATCATAACACACAACGCTAACCTTTAGACCTTTGATTCAGTGATGTCTGTTATGTATTTGTGTTGATTTTTGTTTTATTTTATACTAGTTGTGTAAGCCCGTCCCGTGCTGTAAAAAGCCTGGTGTCCTAGAAAGTATTGAAATTGTCCAAAAAAAAATTGAAATGTAGAGATTTCAGGTAAATATTTTAATATGAGAAATAAAACAAGGGTGCCTGATCTTTTTACAAATGGCATACATTTTCCGTGGCTGAATTAAATAAATTAGTACTCTTCTTCAGAGAATACTTTCTTTCTAATATAAGTATACAGCATAATATAGAAAAATCATTTGTGGTAAAAATTGTCCCAAGTTTCCAACAACTTTGTACATTTTAAGCATCTTTAAACACAGGGTGAGTGTGAGTATTAGAGCTCGTAACTTAACTGAACGAATCACTCAATCTGAGTGAAGTCTGGCAGAATAATCAACCTTGTAACTGCATATACCTTAGGCATAGCGTATATATACGGAAATTGATATAATGGGGTTGATAAGAGTTATTAACAGATTTACACGCTTGCAGCTATGCCTGTCCATCTGCATCTGGGTATCATAATGCAAGTCTGCAGGCATGATAACCCAAAAGTAAATCGCTCAAGAACAAACAGCATTATAAAAGACCAGCACAATAACGTGCAGTGAATACACTTGACTTGAGCATTCCTAGTATTCATCCTCTTTCTTTCTCTGTTCGTTTAGCATTCATTTGCTCAGAGGTTGATGCGCTTGCTGCTTTCTGAGCAGCTCTTCTTTTCTCCACTCTAGCTGCCCACTTCTTCTCTTCTTGCAGAGTTAAAACTGATTAAGTCAGTGTTTCTATTGCAATTACTTAGTACGTTTTCCTTACTTTTTCACTTAAGCTGGCACTTAAGTCTTCAATCTGACTCAAGGATGACTTAAGATATGAAGAGGTTGGGGAAGTGAGGGCAAAAGTGGTAGGGATGAGAACGGCGCCCATACACATGCGCCACACTGCCGCCCTGCTGGCCTCTGCCGAGAGTTGATTCTACAATAAAATAAAATAAAAATAAAAAGGGGAATAACCTTGGAGGTCAATCATCACCCCAAAAGCGGATAGTAGATGTCACCTAGTATATGTGTACCAAATTTCAGGTCAATAATTCAAACGGTTTGCGAGCTACAGGTGATTTAAAATCCTGGACAGACAACCGAACAGCCATGGTAGCGTATTATATATAAAGATTGTTTGCTCTGAGAGCTCCAGTAGATATTTCTCTAAAGAGATAATTATTTAGTGCAGTTTTTGGCACATTTGTTCCCTGGCGTCAGCACAATAGAGGAAGGAGAATATAATTTTTTTTCCAAGAAGATAAGGTTCTTCTTTCATTTCATTACACATAATAAATTATTGGCCTGCCATATATTGCTGCTAAATCACTGCAATGCTTAAGAAAAGTCATGTGTTGGACACATTGGATTTTTAGTATCACTTTTAGAACTGTTGAGTGTGGTATGTAAAGCATCCTTTCATCGCTGAGTGACAGTTTAGAGTCTGCCTTGGTGTGGATGTCATTTCGTCACAGGACACATTCAGACACAATGGCAGCAGGGTAATTTAGTGCTGTCAGCATTCCTTTACGGTGTAAGAGGAAACTGAAGTCACAAAAAGAGATCAGACAACACAGCACCCAGTTCCCAAAATCCTGAGATGCAAGTGCTGCAAAATGTGTCTTCCACTACCCTATATTTATTAAAAAAAAGGGAAATACAAGAGTATTACTGCATATTACTATAATTGCAATTACTTGTATCTATTATTCTTATCTATTAGAACATTAGAACATACAGGCTAACAAGCTTGACAATCCTATTCACCTCTCTGTCTCCTTCTGTAGTTACTCTCATTTTTATATGAGGTCACTGTTTTGTTTTATTTTTTTGCCTAGACTTCTCCAATAGATGTTACAGTGTGATCTTTATAGCTGAATGCCTTTCTGATGCCAACCATCCCCATTTATCCAAATTTGGCACATATTTCAAAACTAAACTCGAGTCCAGAGTTGAATATTCCTAAAGTACCACTCTCTACCACTCTTGTAGTTTATTCCATGTGTCTATGCAGGGTTGTTAGGTCATTCAAAGATTCCCAGCCTTAAATCAAATCAAAACCCACCTAGTGGCACAAAAAACAAGCCCAATAGTTGGCATATGCAAAATTAAACACTGAAGAGAGAGGGAAGGGGGTTGAAAAACAGCCAAAAATGCCATGTTATGGTTTAAAAGAAGCCCAAAAAACCGCAACCTTGCAGAAGCCAATCTTTCCCCACGGACATCAATTAAAAATAGCCCCATTGGGTGAGAAAAATGGGGTCTTGGCAACACTGTGTCTATAAATATCTGTTTGAAGAAAAGCTTTCTAAAAATTGTGCAAAATTTTCAGTTAAGTTTCCAACTGTGGACCCTTGCTCTTCTCAATGTTCTTGTTGCACTACATGCAGTACTGAAGGTAAGGCTTTACCTGTGCATTATACAGTGTCACTCATGAGCATCAGAGAAGCACATTCCAGTCTCATCTAAGGTAAGCAGTACCCCACCGGGGCAAGAGGGAGCGCTGTCACTAACGGTACTGTTTCTTTTCTTCAACATGGCACTGAGAAGATGGCCCTTCAGGGCAACTGACTCCACCCCAGAGACCTATGAAAACCTGCCACCCCTAAACGGGGGCGACTAACCCAGACTTGGTAGAGGATGGAGCTCTGCGATTCAGACCTGCTCTTACAAGCTAACAGCTGATCAATACTCAGCCCGCTTTGTTTGAACCAGCCAATGGGATTTAAAGGGGGCTCTCCAGCTGGCAACTCAATACTTCTCTGGACACACCCTGTGTTTATTCCACTCGTCTGCAACAAATTAAACATAATTTCCATCGACTTGCACTCTAAATATTATACTATATTACCCAACATCCTATTAACATTTTGATGGCTTCTGTACACTGGCAGGTTGTTATCAATTATGAGTCCTCTACTACTCCTAGATCTTTCTTATAATGCATACTTTCAAATTTCAAGAGGTCCAGTGTATATTTAATGTTTTTACTTCCTATGCATATTTGTTTACATTCCTTTACTTTATACTTCATCTGACTCTAATCTGTCCATATCTGTATTCTGTATAGGGCCCCCTGTAATTATTCCGGTAATCCTGGATGATCTGTCATTCCAGTGAATTTGGTATCATCTCCAAACTTAACCAGGTCATCATTTATATTCTTATCTATATATATATAGGAAAAGGAGAAGTGGCCCGAGCACTGAACCCTGAGGGACACTTTTATTACCAACTACAGTAATTTTGAAAATGTTCCTTGCACCATAACTCATTGTTGCTGGTGTAAAAAACAATTTAACATCCATCTACACACACTGCATTGGACTCTTACCTTGGTTACTTCAGTCAGTAGCCTCTAATGAGTTGCCTTATTAAAATCTTTCTGAAGATCAAGATCCTTAATAACATATGCACCTTTCTGGTCATATACTGTGTGTTCAGAAAGCATTCAAACCCTTTCACTTCCTGCATTCTTTATTGTAGATTGTTGTATTGTATTTTTGTAGATTTAATTTTAAATGGATACATATGATATTTTTTCCAATCACTCAATACATTCAATAACCCATAATGACAAAGTAAAAACATATTTAAAGAATTGTTTGCAAGCTTATTAAAAATCAACAATAGAAATCTTTCATTCATTTAAGTATTCAGACCCTATTTCTCTACCATATCTGTTGTACTGTATATAGTGCCTTTCAACTATCTACCTATTGTATATAGTGCCTTTCATTTATCATATCTGTTGTATATAGTCCCTTTCACATCTATCTGTCTATCTATCTATCTATCTATCTATCTATCTATCTATCTATCTATCTATCTATCTCTGTGATGTATATAGTTCTTGTCATGTCTATCATATCTCTTCTACATAGTGTCTTTTATCTACCTATCTATCTATATATCTGTTGTGGCGGTTGGCTGGGGCCCTTACCTGGCTGGGACGCCTCTATGGTGGAAGGACCAGGGGGAGATCTTATTCAGGATATTATCTCCACTTTGCAGCGGGGCCACAGATTGGGAGCATGAAAGCTCAACCCTGCTGTGTGTGCGAGCCTCTCACTGCTGTGTCGAGTGGGCCATAAGAAATTTTTTTACAATGGGTCTCCTGCCAACAGATGGCCAGGAGGTCCCATCTGGGATGCCCCTTGTGGACCACCGGGGCACGTACAGCCACCCTAACCTGACACAGACAGGCAGAGACACAAGTGCAGCACACAGCACACTTTTATTTCAGTGAGGAAGCAGCACAATAGAAAGCAGCAAAGTACAGTTCACAGTCCTTCTCTTCACTTTGTCTCTCTCTGTCTCTTTTCTTTCCACCTTCACTCCTCTTCAAGCAAGCTTCATCCACCTCCACCTGACTCTGGCTCAATGAGTAGTGGCAGCTGGCTCCTGTTATAGGGCTCCCGGAAGCCCACCAGGTGTCCAACTACCTTCTTCTGGTAGCACTTCCGGATGTGGCAAAAGTGCTGCCAAACAGGGCTTAACAAATGCTCTGGTACCCCCTGGCAGTGGCCACAGGCCCCAGCAAGTTTGAGCTTCCATGTTCCAAACCCATGGCCTCGCTACAAGCCAAGGGGGCTGCCCTCTAGCATTCGATATCCTGAATAAGCTCTCTCCCTTGGTCCTTCCACTATCGAGACGTCCCAGCCAGGTAAGGGCCCAGGCGATCCTCCACAACAGATATATAGATAAATAGGTTGATAAAAGGCACTATGTACAACAGATATGATAGACATGAAAAGCACTATATACAACACAGAGATAGATAGATAGATAGATAGATAGATAGATAGATAGATAGATAGATAGATAGATAGATAGATAGATTATCTATTGTATATAGCGCCTTTCATCTATCTATTGATTATACTGTATAGCACCTTTCCTATTTATTTATTATGTGACACCTTTCATATTTCTCTCCGTCTAGCCAGACAGTTTTTTTTATTTGTCTGAATACTTGTTTGAGTAGATTTGATCACATCAGTGTGAGCGGCTCAGTGATTAACATTATAGGCAGACCTACAGAAATTTTCAGCCATGCAGCATTTCAATACTTGTTTTTTTTTTTTTCTAACCAGCTGAAAAATGGTACAGTCAGCCTGTCCAAATAAGCCCACTCATTAGCCTTACCATTTGCTCATCACTCCACCGTCCATTGGACAGTTCTTGCTCTGGCTGTTCTGACATGCTGGTCACTTCTTTGGATTTCTGAGCTTCCATGAAACCTTTACCACCAAGTGTGCTGACTGACTGCCCTACTGGGCCCTTATATTGGCAGTGAGCCGTGCTGTTTTCTTAGCTGATTGCTTTTACAACACACATCTGGGGCTGCGAATATTTTAGCTTTACATGTGAGAATCGGGAAGCCACCCTGTTCTCATGAGTGACTCGAGCGCTTATGAAGCAATAAGAGGGCGCCCACCTCTCTGTGGGAATGCTTGCCAAAGAATCTCTCCCGTGAGTCATCAGAGGGAAACTGCTATTGGTCACTGGTCTGCCTTTGGTGTCACAACTCTTAATGCTGCCATTAGAAGAGGCATTTTAAGAGCTGATGACACTTGTGTCTGTTCCCGCTACATTCAATGAAATGGAAATTTACAATCGTTTTTCGAATAAAATAATTAAAGAACAATAAGTAGAAAATTAAACTTAAGAAAAATAAATAAGGGCAAAAATATCATAAACATAATGTTGAATGGGTTGTTAGCATATTAATGCACATAATAGTGGCATATTTGAGAACTGCACCCTATGCCTTTGCAATTGATTGATTCCAGGGATTTTTGTGTCTCCCCTTATACATAGCAGTAGAGCAACCTGCACAGTGTTCACTTAGCATGTGACGCTTGAAATGGTTTAATAATAATGGTTTAATAAAACCAAAATTCTTATGAATGAATAGTATTGATCAGAATTTTTGTTATCTGATCATAAAATCAATAAGAAATTAAACAACTTGTAACAGCATTGAGGTAAGAAGTCCAAGAAGGTCCTGGCATTGCCAGTTACGCACATCCTTCAGGGCATTTTCAACACATAACTTGTGTTATATTTTCCGCTCAGAAGCTGACAATCTGAAGGCCAGAAGGCTTTAAGTTGTAATTTTATTTAAAATACTTGTCAGAAATAAGAACATAAGTTCATTCTTAAAGATGGGAGTGAAGGCTTCAGATGTACAGTATGTAAGCGGTTAGACTGACAGTCTGGCTCCAGCATTGCTGTGCTGACGCCGGACATAATGAACTGGCTTGAACAGCACAGATGGTTCATATGAAAAGATTTATTCAGGGGTGTGTGAAAGCACACAGCCAGTTTCATTTTGACCGCTACAATGCTGATTTTTGCAGAATCTGGACTGCGAATAAGGTTTGTATTTAGAAATAGATTGTTGGACTATGAATAAGGTTTTGTATGTAGAAATAGATTGTTGGGAAGGGCTGTCTCCCTGCTGCCAAGAGAGAGTTCTGCCAAAATAAGTTAAAGGTTTAAGAACTATTCATTCATACTTGTTTGACTCATTCATTTACTACCCAATCCAGACCTGAAGTGGCCCATACATTCACTTTCTAACTCACTTACCCAGATCAAGAACAGGGCCAGGTAGTGCCTGGGTGGGAAGCATCCCTGAAAAGCAGTTCAGGGGCACACTCATGCATATGCCACATGTGTGGTTAATTTCAAGTTAGCAATTTTCCTAATACGACTATCTTGGGATGTAAGAGGAAAACCAGAAGATAGAGACAGACATTGAGGGAAAGGGCAAACTCCACATTGAAGAACATTGGGCTGAGATCTGAACCTACACCTCTGGAGCTGTGCTGTAGAAGCACTAAACATTACGCCAACATTCCACACAATTTCATTGAAATCAAATTGTAAAATGATATTAGATTTATAAAAAAAACTATTTTAAAAGGGTTTTTGAGATGGTTACTCGTTTCTGCTAAAACTTACTATTGGCTCTCCTTCTTTTAAATGCATTCATTTATTCATCAAGATATGGCTCCATGCATAGGTTTGGTCACCCCTGCCAGGCCAGGTTAATGAATTATCGAATTCTGAGATTTTACAACTTAAAAGGGGGCCCAAACTTTTGCAATCCCACCTTTTCTTTTTTAAATTATATTTTCAATTAAACAAATTATCTGTACATTAACATTTTCATAAAATGTGTATACAGGACTTCACTGAGTATGAGTTAAATGGACTCTTTGGAAAGGGTCAGAAAGGGGCAAGCAAAAATCATGATCAGTATAACATCAAGATATGCAAACGAAATCCAAAAACAAAAGAAAAACAAGAGATTTTCAACATCAGTAGACCCTATAACTAACTTGAAATACTATCTTTAGGTTTGAGATCTGTGATGAAAGAGGTCCATGTTGATATGCATTTTAAATTAATTAAAATGGAAAAAGGAGTTTGCATGTTCTGGTGACCAAAGGATGTTTAATGGGTGATTGGGGCCGATTGTGCCAGCCCGTGAGCGTGTGATTGGTTCCACTTGCCTCATTTACTTTCCATAATTGATACGCTGCACCCACAGAGGGATAACAGAATAGCCTGAGCAAGATAAGGAGTTCAGACAGAAAACTGAAAAGAAATAAATGGCAGAAATGGGAGGTTGTGCTACCACGGTGGAGAGGAGGCAGAGATGTCAATTACTCAGTGAGGTACAGAGTGGATTGGCGCTTCAAGAGCGGATCAAATCCACTGAGCATTCCGGAGGAGCAAGGAGCAATCAGGTCTTTCAAGATGTCCTGCAGACACTGACAGAGGAAGCAGGAATGAGGAGGTCCGGTTCTGACTACGCCAGTGGGTACCACCTGAGCTGACAGGAGCGAAAGCCAGAGAGAAGGACTGCGGCTATTGGAGTCTCTACTGGTTGTAAGACCTGAGAAGAGTGAGCTGGGGAGACGGGATGAGAAAAGTGCAATGGACTTTGGAGGGTGAGAGGGTAAGACAGCAAAGGAAACAAACCCGATGTCTTCCTTTTTTGACGATTACTTTTAATGGATTATTTGTTTCTGATTCATAAGCACTGGATGTTATTATGACTTATGTATTTACTTATTAAAAGATGGCACAATAGTGTATCTATTTGGACAGTTTGTTGTTTGAGAATAAAAGCACTAAATCACTGTTCACCATACTCTTGATAAGTAAACATTTTGGGGCTGGGAATTACGTAAATAATTACACTCGACAGCAAAGATTTTGCTTCCTGAACACATTTGGGTGTATCTTATGAATTGTGACCTTTAGGTTTTCCTGTCACATACTGTTGTATTGCAGTCACCTATTTTTGTGATTTCCTCGTAAAATATAAGTATTCATATACAGTACAACGACAGCTGGAATATCTGTGGTGACAGGCCCGCCACCAGAAATATTTGGGCCCCAGACAACTGGGTACGTGTGGGCCCCCGCTGCATTCCCCCGGGTCCCCACATGCCAAAACCTTCAAATACGCATGCAAAATGATCGAAATGTAGTTTATCCGACAGCGACCATGCTGCATTTATGAATACCATACCTGATCAGTTAAGCCTTCTCGCACATCAAAGTTTGACTGCGAGATGGAAAGCCAGTGCTAATGGAAGCTCGTAGCGGAATTGAAACAATACATTAATGAGATAGGCCTATGTATTATCTAACGTGTAACGGTACAATTATACCAATGCAATGAATAGGAGACACATCTGAACATTTTAATATATACTAACGGTTAGGGTTACATGGTGTACAATCAGTATGGTAAGTTGCTGTATCAAACTTCAAAGTTTTCAAAAAATTTGGGTGATCCAGAATCTTTAGTGATACTCACAAAACCAATGCACACTCGTCACTGCTTTAAAAGCAACAATAAACACCCAAGTGAATGAATTATCAAACTACAGAGATGGACTTCTGCTACACCATACATGTCAACATCCATGATAGTGCACAACAATATCACTGTTGTCTGAGGCAGAACAGCGCCTGTGTGTGTGAAACGGAAGTATTCAATTACAGCGGCGAAGTCAATCCATTATCCACGTACCCTGTACAACAAACATACTACTCAACGTCAAGCTCAAGGACGTCGGCGTCGGCTCTCCTTTGTCTTTGAGAAGCGTGCCGCTGCCAGCCCCCTTTGACAAGCGTGCTTCACTCGACACGAGCACGGTGTCTACTAGCGTGGAGCGTGCGGCTATTAAAACACTCACTTGTATTGTTGTAAGCTAAATGATTTAACTTTTCTATTACATGTAACTTGAATAATTGTCTGAATATATATCTACGCACACAACATCAGCATAAAAAAAATCAAGTGTAAAGTGGCCCCCTTCCTTTTGGGCCCCGGACCAGAGTCCCGTTTTTCCCCCCTGGGGGTGGGCCTGGTGGTGATCTGAATAGGAATGCACCTCAGATATCTCAAGTGTTGATGTTTTATTTGGGAATGCTAAAAATTCTCATTACAATAAAAAGACCTGGTCAATCAGCAAGCATCTGGGTCCAAAGCAGAAAAATATAACACACAAATCCGTTTTTGACCTAACAAAGATATTTTAGCTCCTCTTCATATAAACTTGAACTGATGAAAAATTTTGTGAAGTGATGAACAAGGAAGGTGAAGATTTTGATACTTGAGACAGATGTTTCCATGAAAAACTGATGCCAAGGCGAAGGAAGGTATTTTTGTTGGTCCACAAATCAGACACATCATCAATGACAAGCAGATCTAAGATTTGTTAGGGAAGCCAGAGGAAATCTCATGACAGGCATTCAAGAATGTTATTAAGAAGTTTCTTTGCAACTACAGAGCACCAAACTACATCCACCTGGTTGGCAACATGCTTCAGTCATACAAAACCACGAAGTGAAACGTGTTGCTAAAGATTCATTTTCTGCATTCACACTTGGACTTCTTCCCTGCTACTCTTGATGTAATCAGCAACAAACATGGTGAAAGTTTTCACCAGGACATAGGAATAATGGAAAAGCAGTATCAGGGCAGGTGTAATCTATCAGTGCTGGCTGACTATTGTTGGACTTTGAAACAAGAAGCATCACATGCTGAGTACAAACCAAAATCAGCAGCAAAACATTTCTAGCTCAACTGAACTAATGCAATGTGTCAGGAGTATTATGTAATTAAATATGGTAAATTCAATAAAAGGTCATTTAATTTTTCTTTAAATTCCTACATGATATGGTCAATCTGAAAATATATGGTATTAATTTAAATTAGGTGTCACTGTACTTACCATGTAATTACCTGTATACTTACAGAATTATTTATTTAGGTTTATTACCTTGTATTTACTATATAACACAATGTAATTTTGTGGTTAAGCATTCAACTGTAATTTGACAATTTATATAAATACATACTTATAAATTGTGGAATAGCAATTACAATTGAGTACTTAATTATAGTACGTTACACTGTATGACACAGCAAGTACAAGGTAAAAACTCTTAGTTACTCCATAATTATACAGGTATTTACATTGTAAGTACAGTGTAACTATGGACACCTGTGATGGTGTGGGTCTGACTTCATGCTCCCTCTTCTCATTTGGGAGCCTCTTGAACCTGACACCGTCTATAGTCATGACCGGGATGAGCTGTACAAATGAGGACACCACATGAAGCAAGGGGAAGGTGCAAAGGATTTCAGTACTTTTATTGAAAACAATCCAAAAGTGTTCAAAAGTGCAGTGCTTCAAAATTCATAAATACATAATCCATAAAAACAGGTGAAAAGGTGGAGGTTAAAATAATCCCAATAATTAAATCCATTTAAACAAGGTTAAAAACAATTGGCAGGAACAGTCCTTTTTAATAACCCAGTGCCTTCTTCTTTTGACACTGGTGGCTCGCCTGCTTATCCTGTGCGGGCCTTATAGCAGAGGAGTTGTCCTAACAGCAGACACAGCTGACCTTTCTCAGGTCCCGTTGCCTGCTGTCCCATGGCTATGGACAGGATCCCTCACCGGAACAAAACTTGGGTCCCCAATGGCCAGGGCGCTCACGCTGGGGTTCTCCTCCCAAGCCTCCTCAACCCCCAATGCCTTCCCGGTCTTATACGGCGAGTCACTCCTTTAACGCACATTAATCTGGCTACTGGAGTTGCTCGGCCAGAGTGGTCACTCCTCACCTCACTTCAGCCCCCGGGCATCAACCTCTCGCACTGCTCAAGGGGCTTTCCTTCCCAGCTGCCTGTCTTCTCTCCCTTGAGCCTGCTTCCTTCAGCTCTCTCACACTGGCTCCTTCCACCTCCTGCCTTCATCTCTCGTTAACTTTCGTTCATTTTCTTCCTTTCTCGATCCTTTTTTTTTCTTTTTGCTCCTCACATTCATGCTTCCCCTTTTTAAAATGAGGATATGGCACAGCTGTGACGATCAGCAGCTCCCAGCACTAATTAGGGTCCAGCATCATGCCCAGGAACTGCTCTCACCCCCTTTCCACGCCCCATCCTACCATGACGAGAATGTAGCAATTACAGCATTTATTTATAAAGATGCCGATCAGCCGTGGACCTCACTTTACCACAACACCTAAATTAAAGTGATACCAATTATATTTGTGTTTAGCCTAAAGCTGTCTGTTACAATTACCAACATTTTTACAATAAGCAAACCTTATGAAGAAATGTTGTCCAGTGTTACCAAAACAAAATTCTAAAAGTGAAGAGAACAGGAATGAATTCAGTCCACATGTGGCAAGCACCACCACGGTACTACGTTAGTCCCAAAAGAAGGACAAGTAGAAGGCCTACAGCCCAAGTCACCAAAATGTTGAGTGTCTTGTAGACCCAAGAGAAACTTGCTGTGCTCTTCTCTTGAGGTTGACATGCAGGTTTTGGAATGCATTACATTACTAAGACAGCTGAGAGACTGCTACCCCTTCAGGTCAACCATCGATCCTCAATTTGCTGAGGTCCATTGGCCTGGGTGTACAGTCACCAGCAGAGCTTTGGAAAGGATTGGCTTAGATCAGCTCATGGATCTGGGAAGGGTATGGCAGATTGTGTGGACAGTGACTCCAGGTAAGCATTGTGAGACAGGGCAGGGACTAAGGAGAATGAGTATCAAAGCTGAGATCTGGATCTACACCTGAAACAGTTGCAGTATAAGATCTGGAAGGAAAAGAAGCCAAGTGACCACAACATCTGTAGCTCCACACAAAGGAGGTTTGCTCACCCATATACAGTATAATAGACAGATCACCACATAGAACTTCAGCGTTAAACACCTCTGCTGAACCACACGACAGCACAGCACTCAACATCCCTGGCTCACAGTGCCCCTAATTAAATTAAAATTAAATTGACACATGGAGGATTAAATGTATATGAATAAAACATAAGTTCAATTCTTCTCACTTGATTACATACTGTGCATGATAACAACTTCTTCACTAACTGTCATTAGATGACCAGATCACATGCTTGCATGATGTTGCACCAACAGCAGCCAACAATTTAAGTGGCAATATAACCAAATGATTATTTTTCTTCCACTTACGGGTTTATTGACACCCGTGTGTAATCTTGGAAGTTTTCCGGATGCTGACTGCTTCATGGAGAGTCCAAAACTGTCCTTTCGACTCTAATTGGTACAAAACAGGATGAACCCTGGGTGCCCTAATGACACTGAAGACATCTCATCTTTAACTGCGATCACCAGCTCTAAAAATAATAAAGTCATAGAAGACGATCTGGAGACACAACAATCACGTCACAATATGTCAACCTACAAAATCGGAATTGATATCAATCATATTTTGTCCTACAAAGCACTTCTTTGAAAATACTTGAAAAATGTTTGAAAAGCACCTGAAAAACATCCCAAAAGCCTAAAAAATACTAGTGATCAAAAGCTTGTAAAATGCTAAACAAACTCTGGAAATTCACAACACTTAAATGTGAATGGGCTCTAAAGTTTTCTTCTCACACCCCCTAAAAGCCAAAATGTGTTGTGGACAGTGGAGTGCGCTCCAGCTCCCCAAACACCCAACACAAATAGGCTCAAGACACAAGGTAAAAGCTAAAACATCTTTATTGTAGGAAACTATTCCCCAAATCGTTTCCAACCACAGCCAATCGTATGCACAAGCACAATTAATAGGACAATTAAGCAATACTTTGTCTTCTCTTCATCTTCTCTTAGCCACTGCCTCCTCCATGTATCCTCACAAGCTTTTTCCAGTCCTCCTGACTGTTTCTCTAATGTGAGCCTGGCAGCTTCTTCTATTTAAGCTGTCCCAGAAGTGCATCAGATCTTCTGAACGCGTGGTCTTTAAGAACTTCAGGGTGAGGCAGAAATCCCACGACATAGGGACTCCCCAGATCTGTAGCTCCTCATGACAGGCCCCATGGAACCCAACAGGACTGTCCTGCGGAACTACAATACCTGCCATGCCCTGTGGGCACTCATGTCAGAATCTGAGCCTGGGCTCGCTGCCATCTAGTGTCCTGGGGGAGATAAGTTGTCTCCCCACCTCCTTCCATCCTGAAGGTGTCTTGGCTGGGTAAGGACACCGGCCGCCCTTCACAGTGTGTATCAGATTAATGGGTGATTCTAAAATTAACTTACATGGGTGTGGATGTGTGCATGTGTTGAACTGGTGCCCAGTCCAGTGCTGGTTCCTGATGCTTCTCAGATAGGCACGAGCCTTCACTGAACCTGAATTGGATAAAGGCAGTTTGGAGCATATCATAAAATATTATGCATTATATTTACAACATTGAACCTCTAAACAAACAAATTATATAAAATAGTAAGACAATTGAACGTCAGCAGCCAGCACTGATCACTGCATCACCTGTGAAGTCTAAAATTACCAAAGGCCAAGGAATGAAGCCAGTGTCCTGGAGCTGTGAGCCATCACTACTGAGCAATGCTCCGCCATTCTGCTTGTGCTTTATTTATAGCGATAAAACCAGACACACTATATAAAAAGTCCTGCTAGCCCAAGCATGGCCACTGACTGGTCTTCAGATAATCTGGAAGGCTTTATTTTAGCACTTGACTTTGTTTAAACATAAATTTCTGTATTTGATTGTTTCCCATATTTATTAGAAGTTCTAAATGGCTGTAAACGCAGCTGCTCTCAAGGTTACACTTGCTCACTGACTTAATGACACAATGTTCAATGAGTAGTAAAGCTTTTTTTTCTGAATCAGACGTATTATTTCCATATGGCTGCAAATTCCTTTGGGGAAGACACTGTAAATAAAATCTTAACTGTTTCTCTTTTTTTTTTAAGTACTTTTCCATGACGTAGCCTTGTTCTCTTTCCCAAACAGCGTGTGAAAACGGTCCCACATAAATTCATTGTCTCTTGCGCCACGACCCCCAACCTCAACCCCCCTCTTCAGAGTCGCTGCGTAATGCCTTGTAGTATTTCTTTTTATTTACTCAGCAGGGTGGTGCCCTGCTGGCTCAAAGCACCAGCCTCTGGTTTATATTAGATCTGATTCATTTCATGGTCCGTGTTTATTCTGCCAGAGATTCCGCACTGTTTCGGAGCTGAGGGAATTAATATTATGTTTATTATTTTTTATTTGTTCTCCCATTTTCCAATCATCCTTGCTCAGATTGCTCTGTTTGCTGTATAACTTTTTAGGAGCAGTCATGGAGTAGCAGGGACTAGGGATGACTGCGACATGGCAGCCTCAAAACTCTTGGTAGAAGACTTGAATATTCTAGACATGCTAGAGGGCCTGGTTGCAGGTGTCTGACTATTTGACATCCTGAATGAGATGTCACCTTCAGGTAGAATTAAAGACTGCCATTACATGAGGCCACTCTATGGCTGGTGAAAAGGACAATACTTACCTGACTTCTGGGAGGTGATCAGACAAGGAGGGCTGCTACTTTGGCCTGACATGTCACTGTCACCCTGAATGATACCACTCAGGGTATGGTTTCAGGTTATTTTAGACTGTTTGACACAGTCCTTGAAATATTACACATATCACACATATCAGTGATATTTTTGGCATGAAAAGTCTGGTAGAGCCATAGCCGAATTTTCTTATACGTGCAGAATTCTCTAACAAAACATTAAGTTACATAACTAATTATATATGTTTCTCTTTGGCTAATGACTAGTGAAGCATGCAGGTTCACACATTGCAATAATCAGCATAATATTGAGGGTGTACAGGTGATGGAACTACTAGGGTCAAGTGATCATACAATTCTCAGTGTTTTTGAAGAGCGGAGATGCAAAGACTAAAACTCTTAAGTTTAACTTTAGGAGGGCAAATTTTGAGCAGATGTGACTAAGGAGGATAGACTTAAACTTTTAAGTGTGGAGACAGTCGAGGAGTAGTGGAACAGGTTTAAAATCATATTCCATATAATGCAGGACAGGTGCATACGTAAATTTGAAATTAGTAGAAAAATAAAAAAAAAAAACCTCCATAGTGGGTTAATAAAGAGTTGAAAATAAAAGCTGCAAAGGAAAACAAAACAGCTGAATAAGGCATATATAAGACTAATAACTCCAATGTGAATTGTAGGGCGTATGAGAACATGAGGACAACCATTAAGAAGGATATTAGGGAGGATAAAAGACAGTTGAAGCAGAATATATCAGATAAGGTGAAAGACAGGGAGATTCTTTTAGTATTTTAGTAGTAAAAGAACAGTGAAGGTGGATGTGAGGAATAGTAAAGGAGAATTACAGATTCTCTATGCTTGCGTTTTTTGAGGTCTTCATATTTGGGGAAGAGGATTACCTTCCAGCAGTTAAAAGGCCTACTACTAAGGAGGTACTGAGTGACTTAGAAATTCTACAGGCAGAAGTGCTGCTCAGATTAGATAGGCTAAAATCAAAGAAATCGCTGGACCAGATAATATTTACCCTCGAGTTCTTAAGGAGGTTAGCAAGTAAATATATAAACCCTTAATGTATATTTTAAGAAGTCACTGTGTACTGGAGAAGTTGTGAAGGACAGATCCAAGCAACAATAATAATACTACTACTAATAGCAATACATTTTATTTTATATAATTATAGGTCAGTAGGGCGGCACGTTGGCACAATGGTAGTGGCAGTGGCTGCTGCCTCACAGTTAGGGAAGGAATTATTAAGGTACTGTAAATATCGAGCAACACATGGCAAGAAAAGAGGGCTTTTAATGAACAATTACTGTGGGTTCAGAAGAGGGAGGTCGTGTTTTACCAACATACTGGAATTTTATGAGGAGGCAACAAAAGGATATGATCAAAGTGAAGCATATGATATTATTTATCTTGACTTTCATTAAGCATTTGATAAGGTGCCACATGAGAGGTTGGGCATCAAACTAAAAGAAGTGAAAGTTCAGGGTGATGTTTTTAGACGGGTTCAAAATTGGCTCAGACACAGGAAGCAGAGGGCGAAGGTGTGAGGAACCTCATCAGAACTGGCCGATGTTAAAAGTGGTGTTCCACAGGGGTCAGTGTTAGGCCGTTGCTATTTTTAATATATATAAATGATTTAGACAGAAATATAAGTAACAAGCAGGTTAAGTTTGCAGATGATACCAAGCTAGATGGATTAGCAGATCATTTGGAATCCGTTAAATCATTAAAGAAGGACTCAGCATACAGGCTTGGGGAGGTTTGTGGCAGACGACATTTAAAGTAAGTAAATGTAAAATATTACATATAGGAAGTAAAAATGTTAGGTTTGAATGAAGAGAAAAATGCAATATTTGACCTCTGGTGGGAGGTCTGAAAATCGATAAGAAAGTACACCTTATGAGAAGGTTTAAGAATTATAGTGGACTTGGCACTATCAACTGCCAGACAGCGTTCAGAAGCCATTAAGAAGGCTAACAGAATGTTACATCATGTAGCAGGATCTTACAACACAGTATCAGATATGTGGTAAAACAACATTATAGAAAATCAGTAAAAACAAAAATGAAGGAAATATTAACATTAACAGCAAGTGTCAGTAGGGACATTAGAAATCAAATAGTCTTACATTATAGAACCATAAACAAAGGCCATATATTGCAAAACAGGGCATAAACTCCACAGGTTCAAGAGACTAGGTTTGATTCCATGCCTGGTCACCTTCTTTGTGGGGTCTGCATGATCTAAATTGGGTGGGAATGACAGATTGAGTGAGTTTATGTGTCAAAGTTGGCCATACGGCAGCCTGGCCAGACACTTTGGAGTTTTTTCTTGCCTTACACCTGATGCTACTGACAAGAGCTTCAGCTACCAAAGGCCTTAAAGTGAGGCGGGTATACTGCATGGCTGTGCTGTGTGCTATTGAATTTGTATTTTTAGAGAGAGCTCAGAGTTGCAGAAGGTAGTGCTACAGTTTCACAGCTTCAGAGTCACAAGTTCAAACCTTGGGATGGGTGTTGCTATGTGTGATGTCCGCTGTTTTTTTTTTTTTTTTCCCATGTGCCTTATCAGGTTATCTAGTGACTCCGAACTGGCCTCATGTTTGCCAGTATGCCTGTGCCCATGAAGCTCCTTTGACTGGTGTGAGCTCCTGATGATCCTGCAATGGAAATGACTGACTTAGAAAACAGAGAGATGGATGCTTAAAAAATGAATTTCTCTCAAGGGTATATTTTTTTCAGTTTTTTTGCAAATTGTTGTCTAATAATAAAAATAGAATGTAATAATAGGATAACCACTACTTGCACCAAAATGCCTTCATTCTTTTCTCTGTAAATACCTCTGTAATTAAAAATGAGAGTTTTTAGTGTCTTGTGTGATCAAGCATGTGCCAAGGTAAAGTTAATTGGTATTGAATTAAAATTCTAGAGATATCTATCTGGGTTGTAGCAACTGAGGGAGCTACCTCTTACTGTTATTACCTCTAGTAGTAGTAGTACTAGTAGTAGTTCTTAGGGAGAACAGTGTTATTATTCCGAAAAGTTGTTACTGATGATTTTTTCTATTAATGGTAATAGTAATAGAAGTAGAAGTAGTAACAATAACAGTATTGATGTGGTGAGAGAGGACATGCAGGTGGTGGGTGTGACACAGTAAGTTGTAGAAGACAGGACGGTATGGAACAAGATGATCCGCTGTGGCAACTCCTAACGGGAGCAGCCAAAAGAAGAAGAACAAGTAATATTATTACTAGTAGTAGTAGTCCTAGCAGTACAGTAAAAGTAGTGGTTCAAAATAATTATTATTAAGGGAAGTACTGAGCTATTTTGTTGTTGTTGCTGCTTATTATTAGTAGTAGTAATAGTAGTAGTAGTAGTAGTAGTAGTAATAGTAATAGAAATTTTGTCATGTGAACAGAGCACAGTGAAATTGTCACTTGCATTGTCTTAGTAGGGCGGCACGGTGGCACAGTGGGTAGCGCTGCTGCCTTGCAGTTAGGAGACCCGGGTTTGCTTCCCAGGTCCTCCCTGCATGGAGTTTGCATGTTGTCCCTGTGTCTGCATGGGTTTCCACCCACAATCCAAAGACATGCAGGTTAGGTACGTTGGCAATTCTAAATTGTCCCTAGTGTGTGCTTGGTGTGTGTGTGTGTGCGCACCCTGCGGTGGGCTGGCACCCTGCCTGGGGTTTGTTTCCTGCCTTGCACCCAGTGTTGGCTGGGATTGGCTCCAGCAGACCCCTGTGACCCTGTAGTTAGGATATAGCGGGTTGGATAATGGATGGATGTATGGATGTCTGACTAGCAAGTAACATGTTGATTATTAATGTTGGAAGGAGTAGGCATATACAGTGTTATTATTAGTGATGTTGGTGATTACTATTACTAGCAGTAGAATTAGAATTAGTAGTAGAAATAGTAGCAGCAGTTGAATTAGTAGTAGTAGTAGTAGTAGTGATGGTGGTGTCAGCAGTGGTAGTAGTACTAACATAGCATTATTATTATTAAAGTTGTTGCAGGAGTTCATTGATTTTATTAGTAGCAGCAGTAGTATCATTATTATTAATTGTAATAATAGCAGTATTGAAATGTTACTGTTTAAATTGTTGCTTTATTACTGTTAATAATAATAGTAGGCATAGTCATAGTAGCATTGGCTATAGACGTAGTACAGCATTCTCATTATTAAAGTTGTTGCAGGTGCTTATTGATTTTATTAATAGTATCAGTAGTAGCATCAGCATTAATGGTAATAGTGAGAGCAGTACTTCAAGGTTACTATTTAGTATTTGCTTTTATTATTTTTATTATTAATGTTAATAATAGTAGTAGTCATAGACACACTCATATTAGCAGTAGCAACAGTTGTAGTCCAGCATTATTGTTAATGCTGTATCTATTTATTATTATTGTATTTATTACTAGTAGGGCTTGTATTAGTAGTATTAGTAGTAGTTAAGCTAAATGCAATAGTACAGATAGCAGGACTAATATTTGTAGAAAATGTTCACTATTATCATTGGTGGTAGTAATTTGACATTATTGGTATCAATCCGGTTACTGGCGATAATTGATTTTGGTAGCAGTAGTGCTATTATTAGTAATATTACTAACATTTCATTATTATTATTCATTTTCTTGGCACTGATTATTATTATTGACAGTAGTAGTAACAGCAGTAGTAGTATTAGTAGTAGTGTATTTCTATTGTTACAGCAGTTACTGAAGTACAGGTAGCAGTATTAGCAGGAGTAACAGAGGTAATGTATTTTCAATTTTATTATTATTACTAGTAGAAATAATTGCTATCAAACTATATTATTATTAGTAATAGTAATTGCAGTACCACTGTGTTGTTGTTATTGTTATTATTATATTTTCCACCTTTTGAAACAAATACCAAAATCAAATACTTGATCCAATAGTAACCCGTAAAGTAATTATGTCTGTGCTGTCTTTAAATATTAAACAAAATAAAGACTCGGGTTAACCAGTAGGACTGTGAGTTTTGTAAATACTTCCGTGAGGTGTTTCTGTGGCTTCCTTTGAGAGCTGAAGCAGTTTGCAGCTCGCTGCGTTATGTCTACAGATACTGAGGTGTATTCCTTCATTAATTGGTACTGTGAAGCAAAACTCCATCTGGGTTTTGACTCTCTGGCCGCATCACCAGACCTGCACTTTCTAAGCTTTCTGGATCCTCAGCAGCCTGTCACTTCAGAGAGGCTTTTGGCTCTCATTTAAGTAAAGGCTGTGAGTCAGAACAATGGCAACGAATCATGTAACTGTTTCAAAGGCCTGCTGGAAAATCAAGGGATTGAATTATTTTCCCTTGAGAACCCAGTGATTTTGATTTTTTTTTTTTCATTTTAATGCAGGTGTTTGAGTCATTATTTCATCAAGGCGGACTTTGGCAAAATATACTTCTTAGTTTTGCAAAGAATGCAATATTTGTGACAGAAAGAGCTTCAGCCAAGAAGAGATCTGTCTGCACCTTGCAAGAGTGTCAACCTGTTGCCATCTGGGCATTCAAACTCAGCAATTTTTAAAAATGAAGTTTATTTTTACCTCTAGGCCCACAGACCTTGGCCCAAGGTATTGCCATTGTGAATGTTGCCATTTTAAGTCTTATTATTATTATTAGGAGCGGCCCCCACCCATGCCTCAGCCAACACCCATGTTAACAGTTTAACTGAAATAACATTCAGACAAAGAATAGCACATAAAAAGTCATTGACATGTGAAAAGTGACAAAATAGGGAGTGGTGAACTTAATATAAGTGGATACGATAGGAGCTGCTGTTTACAAAAGATAGATAGATAGATAGATAGATAGATAGATAGATAGATAGATAGA